>BHDV01007923.1:10724-89205 GCA_005406045.1 Adoxophyes honmai
AATTTTCAGCCATATCGGTACAGCCGTTCTTGAGTTATAAATGGTGTAACTAACACAACTTTCTTTTATATATATAGATTAAATCGAAATTTTAATGTTTTGTTAATATAAATTTTGTTTTATTGTTTACTAGCTTTTGCCCGCGGCTCCGCTCGCGTTAAATTCGGGATAGCACAGAAGAGATAGCATACAAACCAATTTATAACTTTCTTCATTGAAAATGCGGAGTTCTCCACAAACTTCCACCCCTCACTTTAGGGAAATGGGGGGTTTTGATGAGACAAAAAGTAGCCTATGTCACTCTCCATGCCCTAAACTATCTCTACCTAAAAAAATCACGTCATTTCATCGCTCCGTTTAGCCGTGAAAGACGGACAAACAAACAAACAAACAAACACACTTTCACATTTATACAGGGTGGAAAGTTTCAATGGGCCCTGGAGGGGAACTACTCTAAATCTTTTAGTTAGCGCATTTTGCTGAAAGGAAACATTCCTTCATTTTTAGAAAGAAACTAAAATGCATTAAAAGATTTTTAAAATTTTGCTTGTCTCAACCGCGAATCGAAACAACTAAAAATTAAAAAAAAAAAATTGCGGGTTTATTATACAAATTGGTAGGACTAATGTTTAGGATCAAATTTGTCTAATAAACATTTGGTCACACTTAGATAAGTACGAGATATCCATGGAATTGAATATTTATTACATGTTTTCTTAACAATGCCTAGTACTGCAGCGCTATTGTAAAACGCACCAAAAATCTAAATCATGCTTAATTCGACAGTTTTAGTGTCAGTTCGCTTTGAAATGTATCGATTTTGAAGCGATTTTTGAAATCTACTGTCAAATTAAAGACGATTGACATCCCTAGAGCGGCCGCCGAGCGTAGGTACGAAAACTGAAGTACATACATACATAATATTTACTTCTGTATCTTGATTGACTTCTGTTTCTGTCTATTCTGTGACGTGGCGCTTATCAACAGGTCCTCAAGTTTCGGTACTTTGCCTTGACACTGCTAGGCAATTTTCTCGTTTTAGCTATCACCAATGAAACGGGTGATGCAATGCTATTCAAAACAAAATAAAAAATAATCAATTCACGGATACAAACCCCGGCATTTGACGTGGCAAGATTTTAAGGAGTGGGGCTAAGTTTGCGCATCGCTTTTTCACTCCACGGTACTGAAAATCTAGCTAAATTAGATTTTGAAGACTGTACCTACCCTTTTTGCTTAGGCCTCTAAGGAAACTTGACTTGTCTGGCGCTGGCGGTGTGCGTAAACGCCAAACGCTCTTCTGTAAACACTCATATATGACTCCCATAACTTTGAATTTAGTCACAGAATAGATAATAGGTTGATTTAGTGCGGATCCTAACAAGAGCAGAAATTAATAGAGAACGCCATTACCCACTAGGGGTCATCCATAAAATACGTCACACTTTCAGGAGGGGGCGTCACTGTTTAGTGACACTTGAATTAAAATTTCTGTAATTTTCATAGTTAAATGTATGACATGACACGAGGGAGGGGGGATCTAAAATTCCCCAATTTTTTTGTGACTTACTTTATGGATGGCCCCCTAGCGTTCCCAGGTTTAAACGTAAGTTTTCTTTCACATGAGTTTAGAGTGGGATAAAATTTTGCGTACTACTGTAGCTGGTTGTCACTTTTTAATTAAGTAGCTAATCTTTTGAGAGAGAAAGAACCGAACTGAACAATCGGCCAACTCAAAGCTGTTTGCAGTTTGCAGGGAGTCTACTGTATAATTCTTAAACCTTTTTTTTTTCGTAATTGAGGGTAGTTTTGAATGAGCATTGTTTTGTTTGCAGGAGCTCGTCGTTCTTCAGTATGTTCTCCAACAGCAACCTGCGCACGCGACGGCACAGCGGCAGCTTCAGCCCGCTCGCCTCCCCGCACACAACTGTGAGTGCAACATTAAGGCCCTGCGCAGATGACGGACTATCCGTGACGGACTTTTTAGTCTGTGAAAATAGAACCTATGGAATTAAATGTAACGCACACGACGCGCAAAAAGTCCGGCGCACATTGCATACAATCCAAGCAGATTTTTTGTGCGCCGCATCCTCAATCGCACAAATAGTCTGTCGTCCGCGCTGCCCCTAAATATTATCTTCTAGTAAATTAATAGGCCTTGGGAGAAGACCTCAAACGCCGCAAATATAGCTCCTTCGGAGCCAGCTATATGTTTTAAGTCTAGTATAATACCTAGCTATGTTTTAGAAATAATATTCCTGAAAAATTAAGAAACATTGTGTAAAAAATATTCTAAAATATTGTTTATTTATTTCCTTTATTTTATTTTAGTTTAGTGAGCCATTTTATTCAGTTTTCAGTCTGGTGTGGCCTTTCATTGGTCTAGCTTTAATCTTCTTGTTACGGCAATTGCTTAGAAAAACAGAAAATATTGCCTATAAATATTTTTTTCGAACTAACAATTTTATTACGCGTGTCCTTCGAGGAAATCCTCTAACAGTCGTTTACGTTCGCGCCCTATTCACGATCACGGCTATTATATGATAATGTGTGTGACCCGGTGTCAAGTGTAGTCACTGGGAAACTAGTATTTCAAGAAATTTTGATGAGAAAACATACTTGTGGTATTATAACCTACTCATAGCTGCTGATGCCGATCGGTGTTAAAATTCTATGGAATATGATTGGGTTCTACCATTAACATTAAACTGCCGTGAGACACACTCATCTTATAAATACGGATAACTAGCGTTTTAAATCGAATTTAGGCCTGTTCTACCATTAACTCAGATTATTTAAGGTCTGCAATCTTTTAGCAGACACGACAAAGCAAGACCAATATGCAACGTGATAGCAATAGCAACTCGATGGGCATGGACATCACGCGATATTAGGACTCCTATTGGGTCATCGCACGACCGCTGATAATTAGGACAACGCCTAGGGGTCTCCCCATATTAGTCTACGCCATTTCGGCAAAACCCGGCTCGGCTCGGCCGAATGAGGCCTTGTTCGCTCTTATTGCGTTGACATAAAGCCTTTTCCGTCCGCGTTTTGCCGAAATGGCGTCGACTAATATGGGGAGACCCTAGAAGTACTTGTGAAAAGTAAGAGACATATTATCTCAACCGCAATCTGCACACTCCAGAATTCGTGGGGCCCCCGGGCGCCGCGCGTGACCCAGCTGCGCATAGAGGAGTGCGCCGACGCGGGCACCACGCGCGAGCTGGCGCACGAGCGCGAGGTGCACTGCGCCATGCAGCTGGGACAGTCCTGCGAGGACCTCAGCCTGCCCGGCCTGGCCAACTCACCTACACGGGTCACCAGGTGAGTCAAAGATTGCTGAGGTGGTTAGAGGTTTCCCATGAACTCTGAGGTAGGTTCAAGGTTGCTGCAAGGTAGCTAGAGCTGCCTCATGAACTAAGGACGTTGCGCCTTCAGTGTCCGCTAGAATTTGTAAGTAATCCTTGACTTTTTCCTGACCGTGATTCTAAATTTGCTTTTGTAGAGCTAGAGGTACCTACTAAGCGACAGTTTTCATGGTGCCACTCCCGACTTATCAGAAAATCATTTTGCAATCAGAATCAGATTGAGGAGGTAAGTTTTTACCAGACATTTGGGGTTCTCAACAAATTTCCCTGGTGTTCTCCGATCTTAGCTGATCATCTTGGGCTTTCCTGACTTTTCGGTGGGTACTCTAATCATCATGTAGGGCAGAATCTCATGCTGCTTGTTCTCGCAAACACCACGGGTTACCAGGTTAGGAGTTGAGAGTTGCGAGCTGGCGCACGAGCGAGAGGTGCACTGCGCCATGCAGCTGGGACAGTCCTGCGAGGACCTCAGCCTGCCTGGCCTGGCTAACTCGCCCACATGGGTCACCAGGTGAGTTGAAGTTTGCTGTGATATTTCACACCTGCTCTAACTGCTGTTAGAGCTGCCTCATTACCTCTAAGCACGTCGCGCCTTTAGAGTCTGTTAGAACTCCTAGAAGAAATCCCTGACTTTTCTCTGGCCACGATTATAAATTTTCTTTGGTACACCTAGAGATACTAGGTAAGTCGATGAATGACTGTTTTAATGGTGCCACTCAGCCAATCACGACTAGTTCCCTCATTTTACTATCAGGGGTCATGGCAATCCCATATAAAAAGTCCATAAAAGCAAAATAAATACAGTATTTCAAAAATCTGTTAAATCTGCAATTATAATATTTTGAATTTCTGGTTTTTAAGGAACAAATTGAATTCTTGCTAATGTCGATTGAGTTTTGTTTACCACCGCAGACAGTACCCTTAAAATTGTACTTACAGATTCCCACCAGTAGTGTCACCCTCGCCGACACGCAAGTACACGACGCGGCGGAGCTTGTCCCCCATCGCCATCCGGGCCTCCAGCTTCAGCCCCGTCGGGCGCGGAGTCCTGCCGGGCAAGCGGCGCTGCGACGAGCCCGACTCGCCGCTCCCCAAGCGCATGTGCACCGACCGCCTGACCCCATCCACCCCGGGAACCCCAGATTCCGACTCCCTCGAATGCACTTTCCGCCCCGTCTCCCCCCGAGCACAACCCATGAACGACTCCCCCAACGAATCCCAACAGAACCACAAGAGCACCAATCCCAGCTAATATTCCGAGGTTACAACCTGGTACGCATTTCACGTAGATTTACTTATCGGGTAGTATGTAATTGGGCATCCCCTAGCCTAAGGTGTTCCTAATTGTTTAGGAAGTATGTAGCTTAGGAACCGGGAGCCCTTGATAGCCAAAGCATCCAAAACTTTATTGTAAATATTTAGGCGCGTTCCTGTATTGAACGCAGTGTATATAATTATTTTAAGGTGTAGCTGTTATGTGCAAGTATTTGACAGTCTTTGCAGGTTTAGTTTACCGAAGGGTGGTTCAGTTCAAAATGCAGATTGTTGCCTCTGTAGGTTTCTAATGAATGTTTTGTTCTACATCTGATGATTCTACTGTTTTAACATGTTATGTGTCAATGATACTCGTCTTTGATCAAAAACCCATGTTACTATTGCCTTTGAGCTTTGACAGCGTATTTCTGAAGCCGAATTTTTAAAGATACTGTAAAAGATCGTAATAAAAAATAAAGTTAATTTTGATGGTCTAATATACCTAGAACATATTTTTATGATACTACCACGCTAAGGCCTCGTTTAAGGTGACGCGTCGCGTGCAGCGTGGCGTCTGGCGGTGCGCAACGCTTAAACGCTTCTCCGTAAACGCTCTCATATAACGCCATACGTTTGAATCGAATGCGAGTCGCGCCTCCACACGCGACGCTCGGCGCCACGCGTCTCCTTAAACGAGACCTAACGCGTTCAGAGGGATCATTCAGAACAACCTAAAAGCGAATCTCATATGAGCAAAAAATTGGTAAAACAGGTGAAACTAAGAAAGGTTCCGGTATAACCGGTGATGTTCCTTTTACTCAATTCACATGGTACCTGTCAACATGTTAAATCATATCCTTGCTCTGTTGCTATAAGAATGCTCTTGAGCGGAATCAGTTGAATACCTGTCATCAACACTGCATCAAGAATCCCAAGCCCAATGATTTTTGTTTGGAGTCACTGATGCAAAAATGTCACTGGCATAGAATGACATTTTGATCACAGACGTTGTCACTGGCGCTGAACGTGTATCTAATTTGTTTCGTGCTTATTGTTCCTCATTACGGTACGGTCCATATTTTAACATGCACGTCATCAACTCTTTGCTGGTCATTAAGACAGTTCCAACTATCCAATGAACGTATTGTATAAAGCTCGTCCCAATAATCAATCTATCGACGATTTGGATTACTCGAGATAGGAAAATGACGCAATGCTCATACATTATCTGTAATACCTCTACAGGCCTCTGCAGTTGGCGACTTTCTGCAGAATAGGTTTTATTTTAAGTTGTAACGCCGAGCTTCTCACCGTTAGTGTTAGTACAGCTGACTTGTTTTAGTTCGTTCAGCATCCTGTGTTGTGTTCATTGTCACTTGGAGAAAGTAATCCATTTATATTATATCTTGTATTATAACTTTAGGTGTAGGATTCATAATGTTGAATTGAATAGCCATTTCGCACCAGCTACCATGTTACGTAGTCTGCGGGTGTATTATTTTAAGTACTAGTAAAACATTTAACTATTGTAACGATTTATTCACATCGTTGTAAAACTATCAATCTCATAATCAATTCAAAAATTATTATCAAACATTATGTTTGTACCAGAAATTGTAAACTAATGAAATTAATACCTTCAACTCTGATACTTTAACAGCGAAAGTTTAAATGCATTTTTTATATTATGTACTGTGTACATGATGATATGGGGATTCCGGTTATACTCACGTGTCAGCCGCTATAGCCTTTCCTCGAGTTCTCTTGTTATTCGGAGGCACACGGCAGCTGACATGTGAGACAGTTGAAATACATACAAGTATTTTGATGTTTATGTTGCAAGTTTTTGTTCGCAAAGAGTAAAGAGAGGCCCACTCTATGTATTGTCTGTGGCATCTGTGTCCTCACCGAGCATTTTGTAACTTTTGTATAGCAAGGAGCCTCAGCTCCGACTACCATTGTTTTCGAGCGTGATTAAATCACAACAGGAAATGCTTTGCTTGTTTTATTTCTCACTGGTCAATTAAAGTTGCAGATTGAAAATCAAATGTTACCAAACCAAAATCACTTTATTTACAAGTTGGGCTTTTACATTAACGTTGTATAATTAGACGACAAATGATATTAAGAAAAAAACAGTATTAAAAGTGAATTATTCTAAAACTTAGTATTAATGAACAACATTATTATAACATTCCAATATTTTGTACTCTTTAAAATGTGATAAATTACAAAACATACACGACACAATGTTGTGAATAATCTCACAATAATTACTATGTAAAGTTTATTATTAAAACATTACAAAAATCCATTAATAATTACGATTATAATTAAAAGAGTTTTAGCAAAGCTTGCCAAATACAATACATATTTTATATAAAAACAGACGCATCGGAAGCGAAGCCCTATCGCCAGGGGGCGGCACTTCATTTAGCAGCTCTTAATTAACACTGCGTCGAGCAATAAGCGTATTCAACTTGCGAGGCCACGGCCGCAGCGAACGGAAACACATAAGGGAACATTTCTGTACTGCACACCGTCAACAATAACTTATGACTTCTAACATTGCAACATGTCCATCAGTAGGCTTAGCACGGCCACGCGCGAAGTCGACTCGCACTCGAGATAGGGTACCTGTCATTTTCTGACGTCTCTAGTACAAGTATCTATCTCGACTCTCGCGCAACTCGACTCGCTGCTTAACCAGGCAAAGCCGGAAAGATGTAAATGTGGAGAGTAAGTTGCTTATGTTGTCACGATCTTTCTTATTGTTAACCTGATAAATTAGCATCTTTAATATGCAGAGAAATAAGAAAATATTTAGTATTTTTTAATACTGGATTAGTACAAAGATCATAGCCATAAAACAATATTTCAGAATCGCGTTTAACAAGTTCGTTATGAAGTTTCCATTCGCTACTCGCCGAAAGCCTTCGTCTTTAACATCTACGTTTTACAACAGAAGATTTTTAATTTAACATTTTAGCCAATTAGCATCAAGAGTATTTAGAATGTTCTACAGGAAGACAATAACACTAAATAATATTTCTAGAAGAAAGCGGAAAACATTGGAATGTGGATTCTATTATTATATTTATTAGGTATTAGTTTTTGGTAAAATTTCATCTACTGTGAATTTACTGCGGGAGGAAGGACGTGGTTTGGAATGATTTTGGTTGACGATTTTTTTTAACAGTTAGACAAAATGTAATGAAACTTACAGTTCCATCACTTGCTGGTCAGACTTGTGCCATACGCACAACATGGCACATTAAACAATTAAGAAGAACTTCCAAAAAAGTAGGTAACATAATACCTCAACATTATAAAGTGTCAGTCTTTTTTTCGGTTTTTTGTCATCTTTTTACGAAAAAAAGGTTGTAAATAAACTTTGCATTAAAAACGCAATCTTATAAAGATAATTAAAGCGTCAATGGTCATTATTCTTGAGCGCTTCAACAGCAACTCTGTCGCCTAATTACAAATCGCGTTGTCCCATCGTGGGCACACTTAAATATACAGCCTGTCAAATGCACTTTGCATCTTACATTGGAAATAATCGTGAAAATGTATAGTTAAGTGTGTTAACTGTACCAACACCAGAAAATTCATAGTTATGGCGTAAGGAGTAACGTCGTGTTAGATCAAATATTCTGGTGGTCCACGCGCTCCATAATTCCGCGCCAGACGAGTACCAGATATCGCTGAAGACCAATGACCATTATAACAACACGCATTGTCACGCTCCCGCTCTACAACGCAAACCTTCAAGTTAAACTCAAAATTATCCTACGCTCGTTTCATTCATTCCTATTCGACAGGCCGCGGCCGCATCGTCTCCGCTAACAACGCATACATTATAATTACGAGAACAATTTGTCTAAAATTAATCGTCAGATCCTATACTAGGGCGCTAAATAGCATCGTGGCACCTTACATTTCATCGCGGCGATCGACATAACAATGCGACAAAGCTATTTAAGAGCGCATACGGCATCGCTGTGATCCTCACCTTTTACAAATTAGTTTTTATCCTTCTAACTTTAAGCTTAATTTTGCTGTACACGGGGAAATCACATTTTCACTGGGGTTCGTTTGATTTCGTACGCCGGAGATGCTGGTTATTTTCAGAAGATGGTTACCCACCTGAGCAAGCGGTGTAAGGAGCCACGGGCGCCGCCTCAGCTCTGCAGGGTTGCGTCGTCCAGGAGCGGCACCTTGGCGACCTCGAAGAAGATCTGGTGCGAGTACTTGTTTCGGACGGTGCTGATTGCAGATTTCGGCTTCTTGTGGAGCGACGCGTTTTGTTCGAGCGCGATCGGGAGGATTTCTTCTAATGTGTAGCCTGGAAGGTTTCAATTGGAAAATGTTAGGCACTTTAATCTTGTTAAATAAGTCTATCTCAACGTACTTAGTGTGAATTAACATAAGTGTCTTGTCGCGGGCGAGTCGACTTGTGCGTGACGATCAAACCTGTAAAAGGTAGGTCATCTACGTAGTTCGCAGTTTGTATTGTTTGAAACAATAGCAACTTTAAACATTCGTGACATCCCCACTCCTACCAATGTAGTGTCGGGTGCGGTGCGGAGACACTAGGGCAGAAATTACCAGACCAGTATCTCCAAGGGCGCAGTTTCGAAACCTCGCACCGAGCACATTAAAGGTTAGTTACGGTGCTAGCGACCTGTGTAATACTGCAGTGCCTATAGGGTGGAGCCATTTGTGTATACAGGCGTGATGTATGTATGTGTCCCCACTATCTGTTTGTGCCGCTTTGCTGTGCGTTTGTACTCGCTACTTACCTGTGTAATACTGCAGCGTGGGCGTCCAGCCGCCGAGCGACTTCATCCGTAGCGCGATGTAGAGCGCGGCGGCGGCCATCTTGCTGTCGGAGCGCGCCGCGAGCGCGTAGTCCAGCAGGCACTGCTCCAGGATGAACCGCGCCAGCGTCAGCGTCGGCATCGACAGCCGCGCACACTGATTAGACAAAATTCAATAAATTTAAATAGGCTTTTAAGTGCACATCATTTTCGAGACGACCAGCACTTCGAAAAGACCATCATCATCTTCTATACGGGTGGCCGGTAATTAACCAGTGGTCGGTGGGGTCTGAAAACCCGTGTGAATTTTTTTCCCTGGAATTTTCATGTAAAAAAAAATTACGAAAATATTGTCCAGTCCTTATTTTTCCGGCTCTTATAGTCAACCGATCACAATGTCCAACGATTTTAGGTGCGTACGCGCCGACTAACGAGACTTGCGTACGGGACGTAAGGTAGGTAAAACACAAGAAGTTAAAACATTCGTCTCCCAAAAGGTCAATAATGAAAAAATCGGTAAATATTTTACAGAGGTTTTCAGACGCACATAATCGACCACTGGTTAAAATGTTTACGGTCAATTTGCGGTAAGCCTGTATAACGTATTATGCATTTTTAACAAGCTGTGCCGGATTTTTTTTTAACGTTGGGTTTCCCAGTTACGTCTATACCTACTTACTATACGTTGTCGGTTTAGGTAGTTAAATCAATGTAAACAATCTTGACGTGTCTTTTTATTTAAACGTACACTTTATAAATCGAAATCTTTACATTTTACAATTTTGGTATGAAAAAATCATTTACTTTCATGATTGCATTGTATAGTGTAACGATTTTCATTTTTAGACTGTGTATTTCAATAAAAAGACATGTCAAGATTGTTTATATTGTTTTAACTACCTAAACCGACAACGTATAGTCTGGTTCAACGCATTTACTGCCACCTCTCACCCACACTGGCGTTTTATCGTACATCATTCCCGCGGTGGTACTTCAAACTCGGAGACCATTACCTGGCAGAATGGCATAACCAAATGCCATAGGGCTCACCCGGGCGTATCTCCGGAGGAAGCGGTAGGACAGCGGGATGCCGAGGTCGAAGTTCACTGTGCGCAGGATCGTGATCTCCATCTTGAGCAGCTGCGAGAGCGAGTAGGCGCCGTCACAGATGTAGAGGAAATCGTCAACCAAGGGCGGGATGCGTTCCTGTGAACGATATGTCCAAAATAAAAAAAATATTTAGATATCCGAGGTCGTAAAGAATCTCTTTTCCACATCTTTCGTTCGATTCTAAGACGAATGTGTTGTAAGTGGCACAGTAACAACCTCATGCGCATTATACACGTAAAGAAAACTCGCTACGTATTAACAAAACAAGTGATTTTATCAATTCACCCAAGCTGGCGCGGATTGATCGAAAAAAAAAAAAGCGATGTCTCTTAGCACTAAGTAAAAAGGCTAAGTAAAAGTAAGTTTAAAAATAGGTTTCTGCCATAATACCATTCCTGATTTAAGTTTATTATACTAAAACGGTTTTGGACAATAAATGACACTCCACTTATCACTGTGAGTGGCAGTTCTTATAGGGATATGATATCCAAATGTGAAATGTGAGCAAATGTGGAAGTTCCGCATTTTTTTTTTTGTGGACGCGGATTTAAAAAACCCGTACAAGAACAGGAACGACTTTGTGGTGGCGCATGCTGCCTTCGTGCTGTTACAATTTAGTGGTTTTCCTTTTTAGTGGGGAGGATTATTTGCTTTTGCTTCGCGAAAATAATTTTTGGTAAATCATTCAAAAATGCTTGGGCATGGGTTCGGCTATCATGAATTTACTCGATAGCATTTGTTCACTTTTAAAGTGAGACTGGTTTCGATCTGAATTTAAAGCGATTGCGATTCCGAGCGCGTTAGACAGTGCATGCGTGTTCCGTATAAGACAACAATGACGTTGCGCTGTCGCGGTGACGACGCAACCCCTCGCGCTAAATCAAAGATGCTCCAATTGAGGCGTGAGATTTTAATCAGAGCGCTAAATAGATTGCCGCGAGCGCAGCTGGACGGTCCCCCTAGTGGAGAGGGTAAACGCTTTGTACGCGATGCGAGGGACACCCTTTGTAGCCCTGACAGGTAATGCACATTCAGTGTCGAGACAGTTTAGGGTTGGGGATGGATGGGGCCCCGAAATAGCGCTTTTTTTTAGAGGAAATAAATTTTAGCAAAACTGAAAACAAGCGGTGGATTGGTGAGAAGTGTGGGATTATGACGTTGCCATCGGATGGGGCATATTGTTATGTTAATCCTGCATTCTGCATGTTTTTGTCATAATAAGACAAAGAGCGATTTGGATTACTAACACGTGACTGGTTTACTACTTTGCACCAAGCAAAATATTTAGTTCAAATTAAAAAAAAATATTTTGGTTAGGTGTTGTATAGGTCCCAGTGCCTAACGCGGCGCCAATAGTCGATATTTACTTCCAGTACGACGTTCTTAAATGCAATAAGCATTGATCGTTTAATTTTAAAGTAAATTCAGTGAAGCATTGTTGCGTTAAAAGTATCTGTATTACAAAAAGAAAAATTAGATGGACCTGTAGGCTTTACACGACAACAAGCCCTAGCCGCTTCGCCCGCGGGATAATCTACCCATCATTATCTAACGTCTATAATTAGACAGTGACAGGTACAGTCTATCTCGCGATCGCGCCTAGCTGTTTTTATGTTTGAACCAGCTAATCATCAGGACTATTGTCTCGCGCTCGGAAACGGCATGAACTTGACGGAAGACAATGATCGTAATCAAGTGTCTCAGTAAATTTCATGTAAGAACTAGCTAAAATCTTGTGAGAACTATGTGATGCAAACAATAGATAAAACTGAACCAGGAACACTTAATGTTGATTAATTAACCTTAAATCTTAATTGCCTAACCTGCCATCTCAACATGGCAAGGCGCGAATAAAGTCACGCGCGAGAAAAACTATACTGGCCACTAACTATTGACGTCAGAAAATTACTTTATAAGGTAAAATTAAACCAGTTAGCCACATGGGAAGCAGCTGATATGAAATCTAGCATATTTGACAATGGATAGGAACCATTGGATTATCAATCACCTAGTCAGTCGGCTGAGCTCAGCTTGGCGCGAATAGAGATGCGCGCGAGATAGACTATGTCTGTAATGTAACTGTATCTGTATAACAAGAGACGTCAAATGCCTACCCCTGTGGGAAAGAGGCGTGACGGTATGTACATGTACATGTCAAAAAGTTGCAGGTCGTCTCTCCCGCGCCTGTCGTCTCGCGCGTATTGATATGCTAAGTCCACTGATGATATTAATTAAGTGGCTAAGTGGATGACTTTCCCAAGGACTTATACCTTATCGGTTTAGGTAGTTAAAACAATGTAAACAATCTTGACGTGTCTTTTTATTTAAACATACACTTCATAAATCGCAATCTTTACATTTTACAATTTAGGTATGAAAAAATCGTTTACTTTCATAATTGAATTGTATAGTGTAACAATTTTCATTGTTAGACTGTGTATTTCAAAAAAAAAACATGTCAAGATTGTTTATATTGTTTTAACTACCTCAACCGATAAGGTATAGAAGGCTCAAACTCTGTTTTGACAAATACTTAACAATAAATCTATTAATTCACTCACATCAAATTTAGAAGCAATGAACAGCGCCGACGCTCCTAGCAGCTGCAATTCTTCCTTGGTGAGGTGTTCCCGCTCCGGCTGGGTCAGCGACGACTTTGTCAGGAACAGGTCTACCAGCTTGACGGCCAGGTATAGGGTCTCGTGGTTCAGCTCAAAGCTCTCCTGGACTTCCACCATCCAGTCCACGAGCAGAGCTCGCATCCACGAGGTGATGCCTTTCATCCGGCTAAGGTAGTCGTCCACAAGGAACAGAGGCTGGAATGAGAGATAAGAGAGTTAAGTTTTCTTTTCTTCAATGTATAATACCACTGTCACTACAATGTGTCTCCACCTAAGCCTCCAGATGCTTCATGAAGACCTAACTCATAGTTTTAAGATTGGCCAAACATCTATGAAGAATCAATTTTGCAATAAAAATTTAATTTTATGATTTGACATTTCGAAATTTAACTGTAACATATTACATTAACTCTTTATCTACTATATAAAAATAAGTCGTGTTTTCCTTCCTGACGAAATACCTCCAGAACGCACGAACCGATTTGGCCAATTCTTTTTTTAAAATGTTCGTTGAAGTTCAGGGAAGGTTTGTAAGATGAGAAAGTGTGGAAAAAAATAGTGTAACGTACTAAAAAACAAAAAAATCGTTCTCCCATACAAATTTTTCAACTCCAAAAAACAGTAAGCGCCGCAATATTTCATACATCTTACGCGTTTTTATTAAAACCTTCTCTATTTAGCTCAAGAACGACGGAAGCGCCGCTGATTTTCATACGTCTCCCGCTTTTTTGCGAGTAAAATAGGTACTTTATATTATTCAGCACTAATGTCGTTACGGCGAAAGTTACTTACATTTCGTTAATAAATTAACCCTTATTCCCTAAGATACGCGGCTGTCAAAATTTATACTGAACTGACAAATTTTGACATTATTTACGGCATATTATCACCAGCCAGCTAGCCACTTGGCCACATAAAACCTATTTGGATGTTTAGATGTTTTGATACATTGTTGGTTTATGAATAACTAGCCGTGCCCGCGACTCCGTCCGCGTGGATGAGTGACTATTCCCATGCTATTCCCCCCCGTTTTTTCCACATTTTCCAATATTTTCTTCGCTCCTATTAGTCGCTGCGTGATGTTATATAGTCTAAAGCCTTCCTCAATAAATGGTCTAACCAACACACAAATAATTTTTCAGTTCGAACCGATAGTTCCTGAGATTAGCGCGTTCAAACAAACAAACAAACAAACTCTTCAGCTTTGATTCGTCAAAGAAGATTAATTGTCTTTTTACTATTTACTAAAACGCCCTCGAATAGCGCGCAAAATTAAAATACACATACATACATATCCTCCGCCTGTATTCCCGAGAGGGGTAGGCAGAGCACATGAATTCAAAAATCCAGTGCCACGTTTAGCGATTTCAGAGCAACCAGATGATCAAACGTGATACTGCAGTGACAGATTGCTAGCCCATCGCCCACAATACACTAACCCTTTCCCAGAGCCGACTCTTACGACACCCACGGGAAGAAAGGGGGAGGTGCTATTCTAACCCGGCACCACACGGGATATAAATTAAAATCCATACTAATATTATAAATGGGAAAGTGTGTTTGTTTACTTTGTTTGTTTATCAGTCTTTCACGGCTAAACGAAGCGACGTAGTGACGTGATTTTTGGGTGGAGAGAGTTGAAGGAATGGAAAGTGACATAGGCTACTTTTTGTCTCTTCAAAACTCCCCATTTCACTAAAGTGAGAGGTGGAAGTTTGTGGAGAATACCGCAATTTTCTATGTAGAAAGCTATAAATTGGTATATGGGATGGACTATCTGTTCTGTGCTACCCCGAAATTAACGCGAGCGGAGCCGCGGGCAAAAGCTAGTTGCATATAAAACAAGTTATAGGATTTAATTTACTTATTAGTGATAAAAAATAATCAGGATATACTTACAGAATACTGAACTTTTTTGCACAAAAGGCACAAAATATGCAATACCTAGCATAATTCCAACAATTTAAATTAGGGCCGATTTTTCAATCACCAGATAAATTTATCTGCCAGTTAAAATTATTGCTATCCTTTTTTCGCGTCATATAAAAGAAAAGTGACAGCCAACATTTATTGGACAGATATGTTTTATCTGGTGATTGAAAAATTAGCTCTTAGAGCAATAATTGATTTTGAAGGAAATATTGATAATTAAGATACTACACAAATTTTATCATTATGAAACTTTAAGACTTGAGTTTTACAATACACCTTTAACAATTTGAACCAACTTGTAATACTATTAAAACGCACCTCTCTATTTTTCAAATAGTTGAAGATATCCATGGCATACTGCGACACCTGGAATATGTCATTCCAGTTCTCCCTGTCAAAGTCGGCCACACCTTCCGGTGCTCTTTGAGAAACGTCCAACTCATCTTCAGATTTGCTGGTGGTACTGTCATCGAGATTCACTTTGTCTAGCTTCTCACTTATAGCCTTATATTCTTCCTTAGTTGAATCTGTTGGGCTTCTGCAAAATATTCATAAATTAGAAGCCAAGTACAGGCAGACAGATAATATAAACAGAAATATGAGCATTATTTTGAAATCTTGGGTTTTAAATCTTGTAGGTAAGTTTGCACATAGCTTTTACCATGGAAAAAGATAACTTAGTCCCAATACAGTCTTTCAAATCTAACTTGGCAAGATGTTAAGTAGCTGGGTTAAGTTCACACATCACTTCCGAAATCGACGAGCATGTATGAAGAAGCTGATGAGCGTGGATGAAGCGAAAGAGGTATGTCAGGATCATAGCAAGTGGAACAAAGTGTTCTCTGCCTACCCCTGTGGGAAAGAGGTGTGACCGTATGTATGTATGTATAACTTTTTCCATGGAAAGCTCAAATTTACCCCTGCTACTTGAAATCCGGACAAGGTAGATTTAGTCACGCCTCTTTCCCACAGGGGTAGGCAGAGACCACTTTGTTCCACTTGCTACGATCCTGGCATACTTCTATGTATGTATGTATTATGTAGATTTAGGGGACTGTATGATAAGTAGACACTCCTCTCCCTTAAGTATATACGAAACCATACAGATTGCAGATGAATTGGTAAAGCCTTAAGGATTTATGCTTCATGTTATAGACAAAGTACAAGCTGTGTTACACTTTATGCCAAAACACAGCAGAACAAGCACTGCTGCACAATTCAGACAGACCCTGCTTAAAGTCCTATCACAATCAGAACTCTGGTTTCTGACCTAAAGCAACTTATAGTCATATAGAAGGTGATACTAAAGATTTAGAATAACTTACATATTTTCTAATGCTGTCATGTAAAGTGAGGGCTCCCCAGAGACATCACTCCTCGCAGACTTGGCTGAGTTGGAGCTTGTGCTCTGGTTCTGTGATTCCTTCAATACTTTCTTATCAATATTCTTCAGGATACCGTTCTGTGCCCGTGTGGCCACAGGCTTGGGTGGGTCCTTAGCAAAGTGCTTCTGAACTGACTCCAGGGCACTTGAAGCCACCTTTTGCAGCTGCTTAGCCTTTGAAGTTTTGCCATTTAGTGTGGTGTGAGATTTGATGCTCTAAAAAGTTATTTACCTTGTAAAATTTCCATTTTAGTCAATGAAAACAATATTGATGCATGTCAAGAACTAGATATTGCAATTGTCATGCTACATCTAGTAATTTTATGCAAGTTTAGTGACTTGATACATTTTGGAGGGAAAGTTCATTGACCTCTTCAACAATGTAAATAAAGGAATAGCACATGCTACAATAAACAGAGGCAACAAAAACTACTTAAAATGACTGAAAACAATAATATTACTCCTAGAACCATCACTAAGAGTACCCTCCTAGTACAAAAAAGTACACAAGTAAACTGTATGAAGTAACCTTAATTGTTGGGAGCATTTTGGTCTCCACTGTGACCTTCTTCATAGGAGCAGCCTTGTCGGGGGCAGCGGATTTGTTGAAGGCGTTGGTGAGGTCCCCGAACGCCGCTCGCTTTGCCGTCACATCTTTGAGGGGACTGTCCGCCTTCCTCTTATGTGGTACTTTCAAGTTATCTTTGTAACTCTTCAGAGTAGCTAACTGCTTACTCCTCGTCGTGATACCATTACTCAGTATGCCGTTCAAGTTTTCATTTACGCCGATTGGCTTCGTTGCCAATCTGGTTGGCGCCATTGCACACTGAAAAACAATATGGAATTCACGTGCACTGCTTCAACGTGGTGCTTATCACAACGGTACACTATTATGTTAAGAATATCGCAACGAACACTATCGATAAAACGTAAACAAGCTTTTCGAAAATCTCACGTCTAACCGTCTAAAAATGGAGGCAAAACAAGCGAACGTCTGCCCGTTTGGACAGCGTCAAACGGTTTTCAACGAATCACAAATACTTACGTTTCTAGACGGCGGCGGCCGTTGTGAATTAGTTTAAGAGTATTTGCAGAGTTGCACGTCCCGATTGTTGCTAAGAAATGTAAAATATTATCCAAACTTAACAAAAGTCCAGCCTCTCTCTGGACTTCACTCCAACGACCACATACAGAAACCGATGAAACCGTTGCTTTGAAATTCTATTGGGTGCCAATCTGGCCAATAGCAGAAAGCATCTGATTTTACATTCCGACCTACGTAAATTTGAATAACAAAACGGGAAATCGGCAAAGCGATTTAAAATAAGCTTTTTTCCAGCAACATTGAAGACATTGAAATATTGAAAGGTGTACGCAATATGTTAAAAACAAATCTAGATGTAAGATTTTTAGAAATGGCTTTAATTTTCAACGACAATGTAAATTCTTAAAACCACACTATCACGCAAAAATTACGTAGTACGGAACGCATCAAAGTCTGTTCAAAAACCTGAATTTATTTATTTATTTATGCATTGTATGCACATCACTATCTTGGATTTAGTTTTTAACTGCTTGTATTTATAGTAATGTTATGCAATCGCAATACGAAATTTAATTTGATGACATTGATTTCAACATCCAAAGTTTCTGAACAATTATTTGTGTTACTAGCCTTCCTAAAAACTACAAGTTTTGTGGCGTTTTCAACACCCCGATCATTTACTTTCATAATTGAATTGTATATTGTAACGATTTTCACTTTTAGACTGTGTATTTCAATAAAAAGAAATGTCAAGATTGTTTACCATCTTTTAAGTACTATCGAACCAACTGATTCCTGACCCATCGCAGAACGTTTTCACAATAAACATAATAAAGATTTCCTTTGTCAAGCAATGCAATGTCACTATGACGTTCACTGTGAATAGGTTCTGTGATGGGTCAGGAATTAATTGGTTTGATGGTACCTATCGGTCTATAGTATAGCTCTAGCGGTATTTGCTTATGTTTGCACCTGGACTGAACCGGGATGGTTTATTTGGCCAAAGCTACTTGTAATAATTTAGGTAACATGAGTTATGGCTCGTTTAAAATAAATACACTATGAAAAAAAAATCCGAGTCCTTCATTTTCATTTTTCGTAACTTCCCGCGATTTTGTGTATTTTATTGGCAAGTAATTTCACGATTTTGACATAAAAAGTGACACTGACAGTGACACTGACATTAGAAAGATAAATAATAATACGGATTTATTTTTCAATAATATTATTTTAATAATTGTACTTTTTACATAATGCAGTAATTAATTTAATTTTAAGTGTTTTGTTGTTAATTTAATTCTAACTTCATTGAAACATTATTTACCATGCTGGGCGGAATAAGATTACAAGTATCTTACACTCACGAAAAAACTTGTTTCGCTTACTTGAATTCAAAATACAGCACAAATAGTGAACAGGCAAGTTAATTTAGTTTTTTTTTACTAATAAAATCTACTTTGGAATGTGAATGACAATGTAAACTCCAATTTAGTTTCAACTTTACATCTGTGTTTTGAAAATAACCCATTTCTGTTCAATGTCAATGTCCAAAGGTTTGTTTTTAGATTGGCGGAAGAAAATGCTTTCATTACAGTTGATTTTTAAGGATTCGTCTATAAGATGTCACAAGAACTAGAACTGATAAGCTCTACATGTAGTCGTACAAAATCAAAAAGTCTTTACAAGTTCACATTCTAAAAATGAAGTATGTAAAAAAACTACTTATGTATGTTATGTTATGTCTTTGCATTGACATTGGCAAAGTATTCCTTGTAAAATAGCAAAGGTGAAAGTCATTAAAAAAAATCACGGCCAAAAGGCTGATTAAAAAAAAAAAAAATTATTATAAAAGTAGACTGATATTCTAAATATGTATTTATTTATCTTCTTTGTGTGTAAGTCAATCATTTTATGTCCCTATTTGCTATGGTGACGCCTCTTGAGTCACCCAGTCAAATTGTGATTTTCTAGGACATAGTCCACTCCACAGTATGCTAGGAAAGTATACAGTTCTAAACACATTTATTTATGGCGCATCACCTGAGAATAAAACTAGAGCTATATTACAACATTTTTTTAAGCAACTCTATCACTGTTGTCACCTGACTTACAAGACAAAATAATAACGAAGAAGAGTTTGGTATGTAATTATTTTCAAGAAACAAATCCTGAATAGTTGCCAAATCTGGAAACCACATTTTCAAAATTTAATTAATTTATGTTTAGTTTTTAAACTTGTAAAGATTTGAATGAATTAAAGTAATTCTATAAAATAAATCCCGTATCCTTATAAAAATGTTTCCATCTGTCAGTTACCTTTTCATACTTCTACTACTTATCCAAACAGTATTAACCACCACAAGCTTACGACAGGGAGCCATGCCATATATGAAAACCTTTTTGCATTATCATTTCAATCAGCATAGCTTGTAGTAGAGACTAGAATGCATTTTTTCACTTCTCATTTATTGGGGATTTAGCAAATTCTAATTCCGTAAAGATATTTATTTACTTATTTATTTATTTACCACACTTATAACTAACACTTGTGGCACTGGATTTTCGAATTCACGTGCTCTGCCTACCCCTCTTGGGAATACAGGCGTGAGTATATGTATGTATGTGTATGTGTACTTATAACTATTATTACAGGTAGTGACACTAAAATAATAGTGGAACTAATTCTATAAAAGATGCACAGTTTTAAGAGACTGTCATAATCAATTTGTGACAAAATCTTGCTCTATTCCTACTTAATATTATAAATGCGAAAGTAACTGTCTGTTATGCTTCCCGCTTAAACCTCTCAACTTGTTTTGATGAAATTTTGCACAGACAATCTTGAGACCTTGAGAAAGGCCATAGGCAACCTTTTATTGAGAAAAAAAGGTAATGCCCAAAATAACTATTCCACGCAGTTGAAGTTGCGGGCACAGCCTGTAGTTTATAATGAAAAACTGATCCCTTGTGTTCACAGGGTCAGAGTGTCCAAGTTATCTTCAAGGACAAGCAGTTGTTGCTATGGGTGGTCTACAGCAACAGCGTGTCTGAAGGCCACATAGCATGCAACCCCATACACAGTCGTCTGCTCGGCTTGGACGAGGGTGCAGAAGTGTTTGTGTCTCCATATGGGGATGTGAAGGTGTTGGATGAGCTGTACATTGACACTGATAGTCCGGATGATCAGGAGATATTGGTAAGTTAGTACCATTCATTTTGACATAATACATACAATCACATCTGTTTCCAAATTGGACAGGCAGAGCACGGGACACATGATCTGGACAGAACCATGACTATTTCACGCTTCACAGCCACTTCTAGTGTAATTTCAGGCTTTAAAATAGTGACAGGTTACTTGCTTGTTGCCTATAGGAAGTCTAAACCTGATTTCTTAGTCACCTCTTATGACATCCACAGAAGAAATAGAGCCTGTGTGGTATCAGGAGAGAATAACACCTCTCCATTAATTTTTATTGTTAGATAATATCGACGCTTGAAAGGTAAAAGGGGATAAGCGAAATTTTTTGTGATATTGAGTTATGGGTATCATTGAAATCAGCAGATTTTTCTGCGTCGAATGAGCTAGGTCTCGTTTCCGTACGACGACTTTTGTGTCGCTTATACCTCCGGTGATTTTTAGAAATACATACATACATACATACATACATACCGTCACGCCTCTTTCCCACAGGGGTAGGCAGAGACCACTTTGTTCCACTCGCTACGATCCTGACATACCTCTTTTGCTTCATCCACATTCATTAGTTTCTTCATACATGCTCGTCGATTTCGGGTACTCTTGACCTGACCTGTTTCTAAAACGTCCGCGATTTGGTCACGGAACGTCCGTCTAGGTCTTCCCCTCCCAACACATCCATTCACACTTCCAGCATAGATCTGTTTAGTCAATCTTCTTTCATCCATCCTCTCTACATGACCAAACCAGCTAAGCATACTTCTTTCTATTCTAGTCACTACATCTACTTTCACGCCAACTCTTTCCCTTATCACACTATTTTTAGAAATATTGACATAATTTTGTTACTAGGCGACGTCTTTTTTACAATATTTTAAAAATTGGAGCTTAGATAAAATGATTTTTTACAAAATGCGAGTTAGACAGTTTGACTTATTACGACTTTATTTTAAGTTGTCGGTTATATGTTTCTACCACATCGTATAACATATTGTTATTTCCATTATATCACTTTACGTGTATGTTTAGAAAATTAAAAAATGCCTTAGATTGAATTACCTAATCGTGTTTATCTGCCCTATTGTCGGTTATCACCTTTTACTTGATATTAATTTTGAGTCATTTGTCCCTTATTCTTTTTTGTCTGAAATATTTTTTTATTACTACTGGTGCTTATCCTTTTTTTCCTGGATATAAATCTAAACTAGGCGGTTGAGTAAGTCGTTTTAAATGAAATGACACATCACCTTGACGCGAGTTGGTGATTAGATAACTTGTGCTAATTTTTGTTTCTTAAACAGAGTGTATTTGTATTAATAGAGTGTATTTGTGACGTCGGTTACTACCCATCCAAAATCAGTAGCTAAGGCGTTCACGCCGTGCAAGCGCCATCAGGGTTGTCAATTTTATTAGCCTAACCAGCATTTTGTCAGCATTTAGCATAAATAGCATATTTATTGGGCATGATCACACAAAACTAGAAATAAGGAAATTATTTTTCTATTATTAAACCCTGTAGCTTTACTTGTTTTCGAACGATTCGCAAGGGAGTCCACCAAAAATGGCCAAGAATTTCTAATCATAACATAACACGTTACACTTACAACAATATTTAGTTTACGTTTTGGGGCTACCTTTTAATATACCTGCCTACAAATAAAAGGGATTTTAACCAACTAAATACCTTTTGTACTTAGGTATGTATGACCGAATTAGGCATGGTAATGATATTTTAAGTAAGTAGTAAATGATAGTATAGTATAATATTATTTATTCTATTCACACACTTATTGCAACTGTGCCAGCATCATAAAGAATGTCTGAATTTTTATTTAATCTTGTATTTTAACGAGGCTTAAGCACACTTGGTGACTATGTCAGCCTCATTGGGACCTCGGAAACAAAATTCTCAATTACTCCTGCGCTCATCACAGGCGTCTCTGGCCGCAAAAGCGTGCCTTATTATTTCTTTTTGGAATTCAAAATACACGAAGATTCTCTAAATGGACTAAACTGAAATAATAATATGACTACTTAATAGAACTGAAGTTATCATAGATTATTTAACAGAGTGTATTCTTTGACCGATTTTCAATTCTTCATTGAAAAAAGTTTGTAAACACACTTTATAATGGGCCATTTACCCCCTTTTTACCCTACTGGTATTTTTGTAACACATTGTATACTCAACTTTCAGGAGCACAACGCGGAACTCCTCCAACTCCGCATCCTCGACCAGCTCCGGCTGGTGGTCGCCAACCAGAAGTGCGTGGTTTGGATCTCTATCTCCCTACCCATCATTTTCACACCCAAGAAGACCGGTCTACTGGTCAACCAAAGCCGGATCATCGTCAAAGTAGACGCCTTTAACACATTACATAGCAATGTACAAAATCAGAATACAGTCAAGGAAAAGAGCAATGAAAAAGGTTACAATAACATTGGCATTATTAACCAAGGAATGCTTCAGCCATATTGGAACCCTCCGAAAAGACTATATTTAAGGGCTCTCCCAATAGATAGCGACGGAAAGAGAAATCTTATACATCCATACATAGTTTTCATGCACGAAGATTTGTTAGACGCTAAATATAAGGATAGCACCATCATTTTAGCTACAATGCGAAATATACCTTCAATTATACATGATACTAAGGAAGATGAAGAAAGTCAAGTGAAACAGAGAGTTATCAATGACTTGTGTGTTGAAATAGTGCCTGTAGATAACATTGTGTTTAGGAGCCTCTGCCATGAAGTTTATAACAAGCATATACCCACAGTGCTGATACCAAAGTCTTTGAATGCTATCATTAATATTGAAAACGGGATGAAAACGGTCTTCACTATTATCGGTGATAATGTGGAGCAACCAGATCATGTTGATATTGTTACTTATTCGGAACAGTCACAGATTGAGACAGAGATAATAGAGAAGTTTAAGAAATGTGTCATAGACAGCACACATTCTGGTAAAAAGTTTTTGATCAACGATGGTTTGGTGAAACAGAATGTGCATATAAGTAATGGATTCCTTCAATTCAAATTGAAACCGGATAAGCTTAAGTATACTTTGTTGAATTCAGAATCGTTCCGGCAGTGCACGGTTACAGCCAAATGCTTGAGTGACACAGATTTTGATTTCCCCAAGGTTCCGTCTCCAAGTTTGGACTATGATAGTAAGAATTACTGCAGAAGCGTCAAGTCGGTTGAAGGTCTGGTGCGAAAAGTAGTTTCGCATTTGTTCTTTGAGATCCACAGGGAAGCGACTTTTAAAGGGGTGTCGGAAATAAAAAGCAACGTTTTGGTTACCGGTAAGCATTTTTTCAAACCTCATAGTTACTTCATCATTACATTATACTGAAATTAAACCAGTAATGCGTTGATGAATTAGCTGAGGTGGTTGGGTAAGTAGCTCAATTGGAAAAATAGTGGTACGGAATACCAAGGTCATAGGTTCAAACTGGGCCTTTTAACCAATTTTCTTCTGTATCGTCATTGTATATTGATTTACATAGCTAGTACAAATAATTCATAAAAAGTAATTACAAAAATAATCATGATTATTTCATTCACAATTTAAGAATCTTTTCTTGATAATATGTTGTTGTTTGCTAAATTGGCGACTACACAGACGTTCACCTAATGCGGTCACAGCATGCTATATGTGGCGATCGACCAAATGTAATAACCACTTTAACTATGTTGTATAGACAACATAGTTAAATTTGGTACGGAATCCAACGTACGCGAGTCCGACTTGTACTTGACCGGTTTTTCACAAGTTCCTGTCTTTACCACTTGTCTACATTTAAACCTCAAGTTAAGTATACTGAAAGTAGCTGCGAAACACTATATAGATTAGATTAGATTAGATTATTTATTCATTAAATTTAAAATACAAGATTAACAATACACAATACAATGTCAAGTTAATTGATTTTAGATTGAATTCGTCAACAAAAAGAAATAAAAAATAAAATGTAATGTCACAATAATAAATAGGTATGTCAAAATTATGTAAAAACAATATGTAAAAATCAATAACAATAATAATTTTACCACTTTGGGATCGTCCAATTTATACCATTAATAATTTATCAATAACTCAAATATGTCAATAAAAACTAAAACCGAGTTTCTGCAAACTCGCAAACAGAATATAATGGTTTATCCAACAAAAGGTTTCTTAGTTTGCGTCTAAATGCGTCATCGGACGGTTCGTTCTTCAGCTCGGCAGGGAGACGCTCGTAAAGCGTGGGGCCTATGACTCGCGGGTTCTTTGCTGAGAGCGCCATCCGACGGGGTACTGTGCACAGCTGTCCTGTGCGACGGACCTGCTTGCCGATCACGTATATGAATCTTCCATTTACACAGGCCTCAGCGGTACAGGCAAGTCTGCCATCTGCCACATAATCCAAAAAGAGCTGACAGTGTGGTCCCATATCCTGCACTGTCGGGCACTGAAGGGCCGCAAGGACGTGCCCGAAGCCCTGGGCAGGGCCATCCTCATGTGCCAGGAGCGGAGCCCGGCGGTGCTGATCTGTGATGATGTGGACAGCCTCGTGCCTCCAAACCTTGAGGGGTCTTCGCCGCAAGACGTTGCTTATTATCAGAGGTATTTTGTTTATACGTACATACATATTCAGGGCACAGCTTTGCCACATGGAATGGAAGTACCTTGAATTAAACAATTTACTGAAGGAAGACATTATTTAAATTCAGATAACAATTTAAACTGCTTTAATGGATTTTATGAGGAAGGTAGAACCGGATATTCATTTTGACCATTTGATACATTGATTAATTTTGTTATGTTAAAATTCATGGTCTTCCTTTTATTTCTGTCAATCTGCATGTTATTTAGCAAAAAATAATCCTTACGATACCACGGTACGATACGATACTAATAATCTCTACGAAAAAAAAAAGTATAATAAATGATTAAAATGCCCGTATAGAGAAATCATAATGGTGTTGAAAATTAACAATTAGATAACAAACCATAAACTCGTTCTACTAGTGAAATAAAATGGATAAATTAATGTCTCCACTGTAATTTGAGAACCCGGTGTATAAACTGCGATATAGCTCTGGTCATGTGTTGTTCCAGGCTAGCAGTAGTGATAAAACAGCTGCTCCAGTCTTGCTCGGGGGTTGCCGTGCTCTTCACAGCTGCGAGCGTGAGGGAGCTGCACCCCACGCTGCGACAGCTAGCTGGCAAGCCGCTGTTCACTGCGCACTTCGATATACCAGAACTGATTCAAGTGAGTAAACGGAGCATTAGATGGGCTGTTTTATAAAGTTGTATGTCACCGGAAAATAAAAAAATTCAGGAAAATAAACGTCCGTAAGGTTCTAAACGAGAAACAAATTCTGTTATTTTAACAGAACTGGTTCAAGTACCTACTTGCCATTGTATGCCCTGTGTACCTACACAGGGCATACAATGGGCTGTTTTATAAAGTCGTATATCTCAAAATTGAGTCCGTACGTTTAGCTGTAATCTGTAATAGCGTGATTAGAGAGAATGTGGACAGAAATTTTTGATTTGGTTTTTTTGATAGAGGATATTGTAACTAAAGAACGGCCGCGGAGCACAGTGAAAATCGAGCCTTGACCCGCTGCTATCTCTGTCGCACGCGTGCAGTAATATTGCCTTCACGCTCGCATTGGAGCAGGTGCGTCGCACATGTTTGAGAAAGGACTGTTGCGGTGCCCAGAGGCACGTGGAGAGAATGGATGAAGCAAGGGTATGTAAGCGAAGTTACAAGGGAAGTGTGTTGAGGCAAGTTGGTTGAAGGCGACCAGACCAGTGATGTCCTGAAAAGAGGAGATATAGGCTAGACGACAAAAATAAACTATTTAGTCCGACAGATAGATTACCTAAAAATATTGGACACATATTTACTCTTTTATTTGACAAACGAAAAATTACGATAATACATAGCCTAAAAGTTTCGCGTGACGTTACGCCCAGGTACAATTTTTACCCACTCTAAAGTGTGATGATCTATTATATTATAACTTTATCGATGTTTAGTTATTTGATAAAAGAAAAAATATGTTTCTCTTTTTTTCCATAATCTAACTAATATACATACATACATACATATTCTCACGCCTGTATTCCCAAGAGAGGTAGGCAGAGCACATAAATTCAAAATCCAGTGCCACTAACTAACTAACGGACTACTTAATTAGAGTCGTCGTCATACCTATTAGTGGACCCAAAATCTTCAAGTACGAGTGATGAGAGATGATTGCGAAAGAAGCGAGAGAAGTATGCCAGAACAGAAGCGGATGACGCTCTGTAGTTTCTCTACCCCGCAGGGAATAAAGCGTCACGTTTATGTATGTTATGTTTCTCTCTCTCTCTCTCTCTCTCTCTCTCTAGGAGGAAAGAATCGAGCTGTTCAGCCACCTGATAAACAGCAAGGTCCGCGAGCAGTTCCTGGTGGAAGACGAGGATATTGTCAAGTTGGCTGCCGACACCGCCGGCTGCAGCGTCAGGGAGGTCACCGACCACCTCAATAAGACCATCTTCAAGGCTGTTAAGAAGAAAAGTGAGTTTGAATTAAAATTCTTGGTTGTATCCTGGATGGATGGAATAGAAGACTTGATAGTCTGCCGTTGGCTTCTGGCTGTAGGTACAGTAGTACCGTCAAGGACTTTAAATCATGGAACCATGAAACTTTTTCAAAGAAAAAATCATTACGATTTCCTTTGATAATTAATGGGATGTCACTATGACGTTTACTGCGAATATATTCCATGGTGGCTCATGAATGAAAGTCTTTCGACTGTACCACATATACATATAATTCATGTCAATGTACCTGCGCAGAATGCTTTATTTGAATACGTTTTTAGCCAATCATAATGCAGTGCCGTTGCGCGGGAAAATCTTGCACGGCCATTGGCTAAATACTGCGCGCGACGTCGGCAACTCCGGCGCCCGTCCTGCCAGGCGAGATAAGCGAGAGAGAATGATGTCATCTGTTATTGCATATACTGCTTTATGCTTAAAGTTATAAGGTTATTATTGAATTGGTCATACATTCGATTTAATTCGGCATTTGTCTGCTCGTCGGCGCGGCCGAAAATTGCTGATGTGACTTATATTTGTGGTACACCTGTAAATTTGTTTTGATTATGTAACGGTTCGTTTCCACTGTTTTCCTCTGTTGGGAATACAGGCGTGTTTATGTTGTTGCCGTGTGGTGCCGTTAGAATAGCACCTCTCCCTTTCTTCCCGTGGGTGTCGTAAGACTCGACTTTGGGAAAGGGTTAGTGTATTGTGGGCGATAGGTTAGCAACCTGTGTCACTACAATATCACGTTTTACCATTTCATTACCCTAAAATTGCTAAATGTGGCACAGGATTTTTGGATTCATGTGCTCTGCCTACCCCTCTTGGGAAAACGAGCGTGAGGATGTGTGTGTGTGTGTGTGTGTGTGTTATGTGTATGTCTTTATGTATATCGCTTCTAGGGTCGCACCCTCAAGAGTCACAGCCTCGTCTGGTGCAGAGTGTCGCTAGGAGCCAGGAGGGGGACCCGTTCGACGTCTGGGGGCCCGTGGGGGGCATGGAGGCGGTCAAAAGGGAGCTCACCGAGTGTATCTTCTGGCCTCTTATGGTATGTCCGGTTCCATTTTTATGCTTAGAATAATTTCGTCTCGGAATTTCTGTTTTTATTAATAATATGGCAATTATTGGTTTCGGCATAGAAACTAAGGGTGCTAACATAAAGATGCAGGTTCCCAGCACCGACCGGTAGCGACCGGTGCGGGTATAATATTCAGTGGTTCACTTATGCCTTACTTCACTTATATAAAGAAACAGGCTTCAGATTTACCTGTTTCTTTATGTAAGCACCCTAACCAAAGGCATGTTCCGTCTAGTGTCGAGTAGGTATAGAATAACACCTCTCTATTTCTTGCGTAGACGTCGTAAGAGGCAACTAAAGATAAATAGGTTGCCAACTGAAAATATAAAAAAATATGCTAGATATTTGGCCACCATACGTGAAATAGTCATGAATTTGTTTATTCGCCCTGCCTAGTGCCTACCCTATTTGGGAATATAGGCGTGATGTATGTATGTAAATATACTCTCATTTTTGATTAGATCGAACCTAAGAGCATTACAAACATAACACACTAATCACACTATTACCAGCTTACATCAAACTACCCGCACTCACCCCCTCTCATCCCGCAGTACCCGGCCCTCTTTCCGTCTCAATCATGCGGGATCCTCCTGTACGGCGCGCCGGGCACAGGCAAGTCGCACGTGGGCTCCTGCCTGGCGCGCCTGCGCAGCATGAGCCTGCTAGTGGTCAAGGGGCCCGAACTGCTCTCGAAGTACATCGGACAGAGCGAGAAGGCTGTCCGCGACGTGTTTGACAAGTAAGCTTTGATACAGATAACGCATTTACTTTCACTGCCATCTAGCGAGCAACGGGTGAACTTCTACGCTGAACGAGTAGCTATCGCGACTGGTAATCCCACGATATAGATCACTTTTCAAAGCTTACGCGAGAGACTTCCAAGTAAAACGGCACCTCTAGAAAAATGAGTGTCTATGGTAATTGAATCAGTAGCTGTTGCGGCGACGCTGACGCCATCTAGTTACGTAATATGTGAACTACTATTACGAGTAAGCTATCTTGTATGTGGTTGCAAGGTCATATTAGTCAAGAAAGCGGAATGTGGAAACTTGGTATCTACGGTAGTTTTGTTCATCCCGATCACGACTATTATGTGTATCACTATCTTTTTTTTTTTTTTAAACACTGGACAATATTTACACCAATCACCTAGTCCCAAACTAGGCAACTTAATGCCTGTATTATGGGTACTAGACAACGGATAAACTTACTTATATATAGATAAACATCCAAGACTCGATAGCAAACATTCGTATTCATCATACAAACATCTGCCCCGACCGGGGATCGAACCCGGGACCTTAAGCTTCACAGTCAGGTTTTCTAAAACCTAGTTCTTCTATAGTTCTCGCTTGTTCTCAAGAGCTTCAAATTCTTCTTTCTCCTTCCAGGGCCGACATGAAGCGACCCTGCATATTGTTCTTCGACGAGTTCGACAGCCTCGCGCCCAAGTAAGTGCCGCCTCGTAAGTGCTTCTAACATAACTGCTACCTTTTAGGGTCTCAAGGTTAAAGAAGTATTTATTTTTATAGAAGAAAAAAGAACAAGTTTGTATGTCCGTCTTTGGAAAGAGACAATACTGTAGTTTATTATTTTAATCTATTTCGTGGGGTGCAGCCGGCGTTTGCAATGTATTTTCAAGTTCTTTGTCCACCCCACACGGAAATACAGTATGCACGAAAAACATAATAGGTACGGTGTATGTAACGAGAAGGGTGTTGGACGATACATACTTATACGTATGTATCGTCCAACACGCTTCTCGTTACAAGCCATCCACAATATTGTGCATATTTTACTGTGATTATTCAACACTAAAGCCATTATTGGTTTTATCTATTCTCGACTCTGCACAATATTCTCTGAAGGTGTTGTAGCGACCCTAGCGCCATCTACCATCAACTAATAGAACCTTCTAAAAACGTCATCAACTGTCAAAGTGTTCTACATCGCGCTAACGAAGTTTCTAAGATCGGCTACATAAAAACAACTTCCAAATTTTTCTCTGCGGACTTCGGTCTCCATATCATCTGCCTGGAGAGACAACTCGCAAGAGTTCTCACACTGTCTTTAAAAATTGTGTGAAATCGCGAATAGGAAGAAATAATAATAGTTTAAGTGTCAAATGATCTATTAATATCGCAGGCGCGGTCACGACTCGACGGGCGTAACAGACCGCGTGGTCAACCAGCTTTTAGCCCGGTTAGACGGCGCCGAGGGCGGCGCGCGCGGGCCCGTCATCGCCGCCACGTCACGGCCGGACCTCGTCGACCCCGCGCTGCTGCGGCCCGGCCGGTTGCAGCGACACATCTACTGCGGCCCGCCAGATCAGGTAAAAAAATAAAAAAGGTTTGCACAAAATACAGAGCAACATGAATATATTGACATTCTTAAACCTAGACCTCGTCGACCTCGCGCTTTTACGCCCCGGCCGGTTGTAGCGACATATCTACTGACCAGGTAAAAAAAAATACTGGTCGAGTGTGAGTCTAACTCGCGCTCGAATCAAACAAGAGATGCGCAAAAGATCCATGAGTAAATTTTTATCGACACACATAATTCATCTTAAATGCGTTCAAATACTGGAGCGACAGCGACTCTTCTACTGCGGGCCACTGGACTAGGTAAAAAAAAGAAAAAAGTCTTTCGTGTCTCTTGCTTGGGTGAACCAGCTGCTAGCTCGACTGGACGGCGCGGAGGGCGGCGCGCGCGGGCCCGTCATCGCCGCCACGTCACGCCCTGACCTCGTCGACCCCGCACTATTGAGGCCCGGCCGATTGCAGCGACACATCTACAGCGGACCGCCAGACGAGGTATAAAAAAAAATACGCGCTCTTATGTGCGTCTCTTGTATGAGTGAACCAACGCTTCGTAGACACCTGAACTGGCAAGAACGCACCGCAAAAAAATTAGCACAAGAATTAAAAAAAAACATTACTTACAAAAGCAAACCATGGCTTGCAAGAAATACAGAGCTACACGAATGTACTGAACTATCGCGCGCGGCGGTTTAAAATGGTTCGGCAAAAATAGGGACTGAATTAGTTAGTGAAATAGCATTGAAATGCGTTCAAAAACCGTAGCGACACGTCCACCAGGTAAAAAAAAAAGAAAAGTCTCTTGCGTGAATCTTGCTTGAGTGAACCAACTCCTAGCGCGGCAGGCGGCGCGGAGGGCGGCGTGCGCGGGCCCGTCATCGCCGCCACGTCACGCCCCGACCTCGTCGACCCCGCGCTGCTGCGGCCCGGCCGATTGCAGCGGCATATCTACTGCGGCCCGCCGGACGAGGTAAAAAAAATATTGTTTGAATGAACCAGCGCTTCGTGCTCATTCGTAGATCACGGTTAGCAGGAATGCGCCCAGAAAAAAATGGCACAAAGACTTAAAAAAATCTGCCAAGTGCGATTCGGACTCGCGCACGAAGGGTTCCGTACCAAAAAAAATCAGGTTTTTTGTATGGGAGCCCCCTTTAAATACTAATTTTATTTAAATTTAATTATTTACTTTTAAAGTAGATATTTAATTAAATATTCTGTGAGCATTTCAAGTATTTACCTGTTACAGTTATTTAAATAGACCTAAAACAGCAAAACAAAAACAAATTTTTTCAATGGGAGCCCCCATTAATTATTATTATTATTTTTTTGATTTTAGTATTTGTTGTTATAGCGGCAACAAAATTACATCATCTGTGAAAATTTCAACTCTCTAGCTGTCACGGTTCGTGAGATACAGCCTGGTGACAGACAGACAGACAGACGGACAGACAGGGAAGTCTCAGTAATAGGGTCCCGTTTTCACCCTTTGGGTACGGAACCCTAAAAAACAATCAAACAACATTTAGTTGCTACTATAGCAAGAAATATAGAGCTACACGAATACACTGACCTATTTAGTGAGGTTAGTAATCAACGCTCTGGGGACGGCGCAGTGAACCAACTCCTGTTGAAGTTAGTTCATCGCCGCCACGTCACGGCCTGACCTCGTCGACCCCGCGCTGTTGCGCCCCGGCCGGTTACAGCGACACATCTACTGCCCACCGCCGGATCAGGTAAAAAAAAAACTAACAGAAAAGTGCTTCAAACTCGCGATCGACTCGAACAAGAGATGCGCAATATCCTTGAATATTTTTTTTATCGACACCCATTGTCATAATTCGTATTAAATGCGTCCAAAAATCGTAGCGACACATCTACTGCGGGCCGCCCGACCAGGTAAAAAAAGTCTTTGGCGCGTGTCTTGATTAAGTGTACCCGCACTTCGTAAAAATCATGGTTGGTAAGAACGCGCCGCGAAAAGATTGGCAAAAAAACTTAAAAAAATACCGTATGGTGTTGGAATAAGAATAATAACTCTTCGTCTTTTTCTTACGTTATATTCCACATAACACAGCGATCTTATGCCTACAACATTATTAAATAAATATTAACACGTCCTCATTTGTTAACAGAGCGACCGCCTTGCCGTCCTCCGCACTCTGAGCAAAGACGTGTCGCTAGCTGCCGACGTGTCCCTGACTGACCTGGCGGCTGCCACCGACGGGTTCTCGCCTGCCGACCTCAAGGCGCTGCTCGTCACTGCGCAGCTCGGCAGCCTCGAGAAGCAGCTGGTGAGAATGCACACTCAAGCACTCAGACTTACTCACTCATTCTTAATCACTCGGGCATACTCTCTCACTCAGATTTCCTCACTCGAATATACTCACTCACTGAGACTTACTATCTCAGACATACTCACTCACTCAGACTTACTCACTCGAACATACTCACTCACTCAGACTTACTATCTCAGACATACTCACTCACTCAGACTTACTTACTCAGACTTACACACTCACTCAGACTTACTCCCTTACTCAGACTTATCCATTCACTCAGACTTACTCACTTAGACTCATCCACTCATTTAGACTTGAATAAATGTGATCTGGTGGCTGCCACCGACGGGTACTCCCCGGCTGACCTCAAGGCGCTGCTCGTCAGTGCGCAGCTCGGCAGCCTCGAGAAGCAGCTGGTGAGAATGCATACTCAAGCACTCAGACTTAATCACTCGAGACATTCTTTATCACTCAGACATACTCACTCACTCAGACTTACTCACACACTCAGACATACTAGCTCACTTAGACTTACTTACGCACTCAGACTTAGTCACTTACCCAGACTTACTAACTTACTAGGACTTACTCACTTACTCAGGCTTACTCACTCCGACTTACTCACTCAGATATACTCACTCACTCAGCTTACTCACTCATTTAGACTTTAGTAAATGTGTCTCACCGCTTATCCCCGGTATGTAAACGCTCATTATCTCGACATTAAGGTTGTATGTATTTTTTACGCATTTAACGTGTCGATATAATTACTGTAGTCACATAGTATACTTATTTGTTGTATGGCAGCTAAGTGGAGTGGAGAAAGACATGGAGTCAGTGATCGTCACCAAAGCCGACATACAGAGTGCTCTGCTGGAGACCAAGCCCTCGCTGACCAAGGAACAGAGGGTGTTCTACGATATGATGTAAGAATATAATATTATAATACACATTAGCTTTTTTTTACTTTCATAGTTCACTGACCCATATATTATACATATGACCAAACCCCGGAAAATAAATTGTGTTGATGGTTTTATAGTGCAAAGACACACGTTTTATGAGTCGATGTCGATTAAAATTCACGATGTACTGGCCCGATGATAATATTGATAAAAATTCTAGTAATCAGTAAAATAATGAGTTTGATCAATTTGATTCGAAAAATTTTCGTACGGATTCCACAGAATAGTCGACGTTCAATTAAATTAAGCTCTTGGAGATGAAGCATTTTTGCTTTCATCCGGGAATTGTATATGAGTCACAGCGCTTAAGTTCCCCTGGTTTGTGTCCACATATGGGTCACATAAAACAACCAGACTTGATCGGAACGGGTGCGTAGGAAGTTGTTGAAATATACTTACAATACAAGTGTTGTCTTGTATCTAGATATTGATTTGTAGTATTACTCTACACACCTCAGTATAAAACTCGGGTTCTATTATTCTCTATTCCTAAAATCCGATCGCGGCGTTCAGCAAAATTCGAGCGTTGACCCGCTGCTATCTATCTCTGTCGCACGCATGCAGTAACATTACCCTCACGCTCACAGTTACCATATTACTGCATGCGTGTGACAAAGATAGGTTAGTAACGGGTCAACGCTCGGATTTCTCTGCGCTCCGCAACCGGCATTTAGTATTGCGGTTTGTTTGTAGTAAATGTGTTTCTCCTTTACAGATACAAAAGGTTCAGGGGCGACAAGTTGTCGCCCGAGCAGCGACTTGTGTCGCGACAAATGGAAAAGCAAAGAGTTACCTTAGCTTAAGTTGAAATGCTATTTACCTAAGGTGCAAGTCCGTCGTACTCACAGACGTCAATCAAGTTAAATATGTAGTTAACTGCTTCGCTTTCAATATTATAGTGCCTAGGATGTTAGTCGTGACACATTGCACAACTATGAAGTTCCTGATTAATGTTCATGTCAAAAGTTCGGATTATTAAAAGTATAGAGCATACTGTTAAACTTTCGTGATTCTCACACATATTTATGTTTACGCGGGACTTAATCACGGTATGTATTTCTTAATTACCTCTCAACGTTTCGGCCGCGTTACAGCGACCGTGGTCACGAGTTGACATATAGAGCATCTTAAATACCCAAATATAGCAGCTCAAAGATATTGAAAAAAGGAACAACATTCAATCCGACTCAGGGTTGACTCAACTTTTATCGATAAAATCATCGAACGTGTAACAACCCTAGAGGATGTCCAGGACTTCGAAGCAGCCAGGCACTATAAATTAAATTATCTTCGTCTTTATATTAAGAAGCACCGAAATTAGGTTGGTGGTTAATAATTCGCAATAAATAAGATAGCTTTTATTGTTACCGTCCATTCGATTGTATTGTATAAGGCTATGTTATAATAAAACAGTCGAACGTAGAACCACTTAAAATTAGTATTTATCACTTTACAAAAAAAAAACTACCGTAAGATTCATTCATAGTAAAGTAGAACTGATTCCCTGACATATTTATCTACACGTCTAACCGCAGCCGCAATGATGCGTTGCTCCTGATAATGGGTCACGAGTTGAATCGGAACATATCGAGATAATCTCGATATAAAGGCGTGAATGTAAAAGTTATGTTTCACTGTGAGTGAGACTCATGGTGGTTTTATGTTTAAAAATAACATAATGTTTCATTTGAAATTTTGGGAGTGAAGTTGGTATTAATTAGTTGATTAATAACTGTGGCGTCTCTGAGTATGGCATTAAGTCATTAAGTTAAGCACAAAGTTTATACAGGGTGACACATAAGACGTAATACAAAACCATTTATTTATAGAAGTTACCTTAATACTTAAAGATCCCACTATGTCCCGTATTGTTAAACTAATAGGAAGTATCGTTTTTCATTTTTTTAATTATTCCTGTTATTTTCTGCTCCTCGTGGTTACCCTAACACAACTTGTTAAGTGTAAAAAGTTTGAAATCAGTTTCATAGTAAATACTCTTTTATCTTGGCCGGTAATTGATGAATAAAACACATTCTGACACGGTGACGTTACTTGTCATAACAAACACATCTCAAATTGCTTTCTAATTTTTATGAGTTTCTCTCCCAAAAAATGTATCGAATTGAATAAGTTTAAGTTTAGTGTTATGTTACGATGTCTTCTGCCTCTCCGTACACCCATATTAAGCAGTCGGACATGGTGGCACTTTACTTTAGGTCATCGATCACGGTGCAAACACAAACCCTGTTTCACCTAAGAAACCCCGAGTCCCCAACTCCAAGCCGGCTGTTATAAGCTCTACAGTCCAAAATTTGAGGGGTTTTGGTCAATTTAGAGTTCCAGTACATGCTCAAAGTAGAGACAACTACGATATTCAGACGCTATCAGAACGAGAGTACTCAGGTATTTGCAACGTTACCCAGAAGCCAGCACTAGAAAATGTTTGGGCGGGAATCCTCAACGATTGTGTCATAGAGCCATATTTTATTACCCTAAACTGAACCAAGTACGAAGACGTGCTAAGAAATGTACTACCAACTCTACTGCAAGAAATTCCACATCATAACATAGAAAACATTTTTTTTCAACAAAACGGGGCTCCAGCTCACTTTTCTTTGCGGGTTCGTGCCTATCTCTGGACTCTGGACCAACAGTTTCCTGACCGCTGGATTGGACGCGGTGGTCCAGTCGCGTGGCCCCGTAGCGTAGTTTTTGGTGGAGTGACATCAAAAGGCGTATAAATTTACCAACGAGGATACAACACCGTAATGCACAGAACTCCATGAAAAAATTTAATACAATCTTTCGATGCCGTCAATAAAGCCAAGGAGTTTGTACCTACTCGGTAGACTGAAGTCGAATCTAAGACGACGTGCTGACTTGTGTTGCCGAGAGGGTGGTGATCACATCGAGCACCTATTTACATACATTTAAGAACTTTACACAATTTTATTATGTAGTTTAAAAATAAATTTAAAAACGACTCAACTTGGCTCATTATTCAAATGAATGCATTATTAGAAATTGCTGAAAGCACCTAGTATCGCAATTATTATTACCTGACACTGAGTGCAGAGATAAAATCATTTTACAAGTTGATATGACAGCTAACTACTTGCTGTAGGGTGTCCATAATTCAAGATTTAAATTTTTACTTTTGTTAGAAATTTTATAAAAGTTAAAAAAGGCCAATCTTAATAATTCACTAATTGCATTACACTACTTTTCAACAACTGAGTCGGATAAGTTTGTTTTGTATCACGTCTTATGTGTCACCCTGTATAGGTGTTTGTATATTTTGCAATTTTAATAGTAATGTTTTTTATTGGAATTATTTATTGTTGGATTAAAAGGCGGGTTTTAAATTGTGTTTTATTTGCTCTATACCTACTCCGTTTTATATGTATAACACTAGACTTTTAATGGTATGGTCAAAGACATTTAATGGTCACACTGGAAATCATTATTGTAAAGACAAATAAATGTTATTACAAAAATTATTTCCTTTTACCTATGGATTCCTGAGAAAAAAATCAAACTTTGTCAGTTAGAATTATAGTCTTAAACGAAACGGACTGTGAATAGATATAGGTAAGGCCGCTGTGTATCAAGAGTATCAACTGTTCCATCTTTATACGTTCATAAATTATGTAGATATCGAAAAGATATACTTATTATGCTATTGTGATTTTTGAAATTATTATGAAATGAAAGATTTTTATTATGTTATTGTATATCTCACAATAAATTAACAATATATGTACGATGAAGTAAAAAAACCGGCCAAGTGCGAGTCGGACTCGCGCACCGAGGGTTCCGTACAAACCTGCAAGGTTTACAAAGTTCGTTCATTACGACAATCGAGTCATAACTATGGTATTTTTATTATAAATAGCTCTACGCGTTCATGAGGAAAAAAGTAATAAGTTTATATTTATTAAATAATATATATTTTGTAATGTAACTAAAAATTTAAGGTTTTCGGAATTTTTCCTTTATGTGTGCTATAAAACGTTGCTTCATGCCAAATTTCAAGATTCTAGGTCGACTGGAAGTACCCTTTAGGTTTTGATTCCCTTGCGAGTACTTGCGAGTTTCAAAATATGCAGCTTAAATTGCTGTTTCTTTTGATTGCGTTGACATAGAAGTTTGATTTTGTTACAGCTTAATGGTATTATAGACTTGAGTATTTGGTATGAATTTCAATTTAATACCTCTAGGGTGACGGCACCAATTATGGACGGTTTAAGTTGACAAGCACCAGTGATGGACACTTCATTCATAATTTAAAGACCATAGAGTTGTGAATTGATTGTTGTACAACAAATGACTTTTCCTTAGTGGGTAGTAAATAAGAGTCATTGTCCATTACTGGTTCTATGTCCATTACTGGTGCGGTCACCCCACGCGTTTATGAGGAAATGGGTAGTGAGATTAAAATTATTAAAAAAATATATATTATGTGATGTAACTAAAAATTTATGGTTTTCGTAATTTTTCCTTTATCTATGCTATAAGACGTTGCTTCGTACCAAATTTCAAGATTCTGAGTTCACGGGAAGCACCCTTTAGGTTTTGATTCCCTTGCAAGTGTCGAAAATTTGCGGCATAAACGTCTGTATCTTTTGATTGCCTTGGCTTAGAAGTTTGATTTTTTCACAGCTTCAAGGGACAGTAGACCTGAGTAATTGATATAAATTTCAGCTTTATACCTCCACGCGTTCCTGAGAAAAAGGGTCTTGACAGATGGACGGACGGACGGACGGACAGACGGACAACAAAGTGATCCTATAAGGGTTCCGTTTTTTCCTTTTGAGGTACGGAACCCTAAAAAGAGTGAAGTATAGGTTAAGGTATATTTTAGGCGACAGGCTAGCAACCTGTCACTATTATACTAGCTGACTCCAAAGCAATATGCTAGAATGGGCCATCGTTTTGTGTGTTTTGCCTACCCCATTCGGGAAAACAGGCGTGATGTACGTATATGTATAAGTTTCTAGAACCTTATACAAATAAGATAAAACAGCATAAAACCTTTGTGGTGTCGGGATAGAATAGCATCTCTCCATTTCTTTCTCCATGCCGTAAGAGCCGACTAAGGAATAGGTTTAGGCGACAGGCTAGCAACCTGTCACTACTATAGGTACCTCTTCCATCTGTTATTAAACCTAAAATTATACTAGAAGCGGCCGCGAGGCGTGAAATGGTCATGGTTTTGTCTATGCCAAGTTTCGTGTGCTCTGCCTAACCCATTTATTCCCAAATGCGGTAGGCAGAGCGCACGGAACGTGACATAGACAAAACCATGACCATTTCACGCCTCGCGGCCGCTTTTAGCATAGTTTTAGGTTTGCAAAGATGGAAGAGGTAGAACAGCGACAGGTTGCTAGCCTGTGGCCTAAAGCATACCTAAACCGATTTCCTTAGTCGCTCTTACGACATCCACGGAAGAAATGGAGAGGTGTTATTCTCGACACCACACAGAAAATATAATATAAATCCGTACCAATATATAAATGTGAAAGTGTGTTTGTTTGTTTCTTTGTTTGTCCGTCTTTCACGGCTAAACGGAGCGATGGATTGACGTGATTTTTTAGGTCAAGATAGTTTAGGGCATGGAGAGTGACAAAGGCTACATTTTGTCTCTTCAAAACCCCCCATTTCCCTAAAGTGAGGAGTGGAAGTTTTTAATGTAGAAAGCTATAAAATTGGTATGTGTGCTATCTCTTCTGTGATACCCCGAATTTAACGCGAGCGGAGCCGCGGGCAAAAGCTAGTCTACCATAAAACTATTAGACGTATCACTGCTTCAAGCCACATTATTCATCCAGCAAGAGCTATAACAGTAACTCGCTGCTAATCTGCGCAATCAACTCGCGCCTCGGATGGTATCGCGACTTAATTATAACTTAACCCATCAAGCCACTTAATGGTTAATTATTTATGCTGTGTGCTTTGGTATACACCTCTCCATTTCCTCCGTGGCCGTGGTACAGTCAGAGCCATGTTACAAGACTTTTGCTGCAGGTTTCGCAGCCTCTTTTATAGTTTTTAGGGTTAATGTTAGATGATTGCTTATTGTAACTTAAATGTTCTTAGTCGCCTCCTGCGATATCCACGGAAGAAATGGAAATATGGTCGAAATTCTATGACACTTGATCTGTGAAATAAGACAAGTATACTAATAAATATGTAGGTAATTCAAATTTTAAACTAAGGTACGCAAAAGGAGAGGTTATTTTATGGTCTTGACTCTATACCGATTTCGATACGGCTTTTTACATTAGGTATGTTTATAAATGTGGTGCCGTGTGGTGCCGGGTTAGAATAGCACCTCCCCCTTTCTTCCCGTGGGTGTCGTAAGAGTCGACTCTGGGAAAGGGTTAGTGTATTGTGGGCGATGGGCTAGCAACCTGTCACTGCAATGTCACGTTTGACCATCTGGTTGCCCTGAAGTTGCTAAACGTGGCACTGGATTTTCGAGTTCACGTGCTCTGCCTACCCCTCTTGGGAATGCGGGCGTGAGTATATGTATGTATGTATGTATGTTTATAAATGTAGGCAGCATTCATCTTGAAAAATACGGGCAACTCATATAGCTACAAAACCGAGTTTAAGTCGATATGTTTCGGGCTCGGGCTAATGAAGTAGCAACCGCAGCCCTTAGATGAAGGGCTATAGAGTATCATGCGAGCTAAGTTCGATTTAAGGCCTCTGTTATCCGTATATGTTCAAGTTGAGTGAGGTACCTAGTCTCATGTTAAAAGTAGGCGGCTATCACACAGTATAACACAGAATACATACTTACGCAAGCACCAAAGTCTCGTGCAACCTTCTACATTCCATTTACAAACCGCGCCCAAAACACTCCCAAGCCGCGCCGACTCCTCAGATAACTCCATCCCGTATAAATCACGCGATAGCGCGGTTTATTGAAAAACTTGCCCGCGATTAGCGCCGAGACGCAACTTGCATCGCAATTTAGATCGCGAATTTCGCGGTACATTGCTCTCGGGGCGCGAGCTGGAAATGGCAAGAGCGTAGTTAGATTATCTTGTAGCATAGACATAGATTTTAATATTAAATCTATGAGCATAGAGGACAGAGCCTATAGAGCGCCAATGTCATGGATTTGTTCGAAGACGATTCCGCGAAACCATGGCGGCGTTCGCTGTGCTCTTATTGGCCGGTCCAAGATCGCGCGTAACGCAGTGGCTTTTTCCTCTATGGTTATTGGCTCTTTACAGTTTCTGTGACAGTTTGTAAATGGTAATAAACTAACAGTTTGCGGAAGTGGGTGGCCATCATTGTTTCTCTAGTTGGTCTGTCCTCTATGTCTTGTAGGGACACCTAGCGCCACCCATCGTCGAGTAGAACTTACACTACTAACGCCTTTTATATAATTAATTGTCAAATGGTCCAAATGGCGCTAAGTTTCGAAAATCGGTTGCATACAAATACCTACAAATTTTAACTTCCTCCCTGTGGTCTTCCGACTAGGCCTGGAGAAAGAGATCTCTCTATTGGCGTTTTACCCACAATAGAAAACTGGTCAAGTGCAAACACTTTCAATAAAATATCTGTCAAGCATGAGTCGGACTTGAAGTGAAAGTTGGAGTGCACGAAGGGTTCCGTTCCATTGACTAGGTAAAACAAGTGCCTATCTATGCTAATATTATAAAGATGAAGAGTTTGTTTGTTCATTTATTTGAACGCGCTGATCTCAGGACCTACTGGTTCGAATTGTTTTTTTTTTGTTGGATAGAGCATTTATCGAGGAAGGCTTTAGGCTATATAACATCACGCTGCGACTAATAGGAGCGAAGGAACATAGGAAAATGTGGAAAAAACGGGGGAAATTAGTCACTATTCCATTGTTATATTCAGCAACAAAACTGCTTATACGAGATACGATACGAGTAAGAAAACCAGAAAACGTAAAAGAAAAAACTGAGAATGTTAAATATTATAAAAAATTCATAATGCATTAAAGTACCTACTACCTAATCTATCTTGATAAATATTAATTGGTGTTATTTAGTCCCGATAAATCTTGAGAACGGGTTAGGTATATTTAATTATAGTCCAGGGAAGGTTTGAGGAGATGGCGGAAAACCCACATAGGAAATCTTGGTCGACAATTTCAAGTTAAGCTTTTTTGGGCATTCTCTACGTCATATCAAAAATTCAGCTTTCTCGGTTCATTTGCATTTCTTTGCCGTTAATTCCTACGTAATGACAGTATTATTACCCCTTCCAGCACTCTACATCGAAACTTCCCGCGAACGCTTGAGCCCAGTTAACCGCGCCGTCTGTCGGCGGTAATGAATTAAGTAGAATTTACGCGATGTGTTGTGTAATTACCGTCTTACGAAGTTTCGGTAAGTGGCTAGAGTTCAGGACTTGGGTGTAACCAGGAAATACGCATCTGTAGGATTTTCAGACGTCTACAGATTATAATTTTCCGAGTGGTGTCGGATCCGGGTGTGATGTAGGTACACTTAAAATAAATAAAAACAACTTACTATTTGGTATAGAAAAGCATTAAAAAGCATTAAAAGCGTCAGTCGCGCGAAGAGAGTCGAGGCGCGCAGTTCGCGCTTGGCTGCAGCAGCCGCCGCGGCTCCTAGATGAAGGGCTACGAATAAGTCCGAAACATGTCGAGCTAAACTCGATTTATTAAACGTGAGTTATCCGATAATTTTTCAACATGAATGAGTCTCACGGTAGTTTAATGTATAAAAACGTACAGATTGTTCACAGAACCAACTTTTTGTATGAATGTCAACAAATCATCTTGAAGAACAACTTTACTCGTAAGTAGGCATTTCATACATTTTTCATGAAGTTAGTTGACTAAATGGAAACATACCAATTCGAGACCTATGTAGAGTATTTTTCTACTGTGTTTAATTGTATGTAATTATTTAGTATGTAAGTATAATTAAACTTCATTGACCATGAAAAAAAAGGATCAAAAACAAAACTTGTTTGAAAGCAAAACAGAAAATAAATGGCAACATTTGGCTAACTTTTCATTCACGCATTCAACCGCAGATTTTACATAACCATTGCTTTGCTAACTACTTCGGAATGAAAGTTGGCGGCAAATGAAGCGCCATTGGGGTACGGTTCGAATTTTAAATTTGTCTGAATACCACGATTGTTACTGACCGTTTTGAAAATAATGAGCTAGTTTTTTTTTAACGGCTTCACTCTTGCTTTTTGGCCAGACTTAAGTTGGTTAAAAATAATGCTTAGCAATTTTTAAATATTCGTTTATTTGAATATTTAATCTCTATTTTTCGAGAAATTAAAAATATTTGTTACGGAATAGGTGAATCTACTTACTTGTAGGTAAACTTGAGAACTCCGATCGTACATTACGGCATCACAAACCAAAAAGCAAAGGCCTCATCGACCATGCAACAAAAACGAAATTACATTTTCCGTAAAAATATTCAATCACAAATCAAAGCTCTCATACAAAGAGGTCTTTGTGAGTAGAGAAAGGCGCGGAGGTGAAATTAGGGCCCTTGTCGCGAAGAAAGCGGTTTTTATACGGCTTAAAGTAATTATTGTGTTTTTGTGAAAGAGTTTGTTAGCGGCCATTCAGAGAGCGGACGCTCTGCCGTCGGGGCGCGCACTTGGGCGCCCGGGAAATATAAAAACTGCTTAAACATTTCTTTGAATATTAATAAATGTTTAGTTTGACCCGTGACTGTTATACCTTTAAACCTTTCTACCTTAAAATCTAAAAAATATGGGAGACGAGGAGTAGTCATGGCTTTTTCTACTATACATATAGGGAATAAAATATATAGAAACTTACATACATACCGTTCCACCTCTTTCCCACAGGGTACGCCGAATCCGTTTTGTTCCACATTTTACGATCCTGACATACTTTTTTTGCTTCATCCACATTCATTAATTTCCTCATATCTACATGCTCGTCGGTTTCGGATACTGTAGAAGTGTAGACTGCAGACTTCACCTGTTTCTACAATATCCCCGATTTGGTCCCGGAGTATTCATTTAGGTCTTCTTTGGTTTGGGTAACTAAGCGATAAATTGAAAACTGGTAACTGTACCAAAGCGAACACTTAAGGATAAAGTCTGTCCAATTTAGATGAACGGAAACGAAACTTAATGCACAGTAACGCGGTACATTTTGATTGAATAAAATTGACGAACCAAAACGATCCTACGTCGCGCTAACGACGGACGGTTGCATAAATACAACTTCCAACTTCCTCTCTGTGGACTTCGGTCCCCAGGCATAACATCTGCTTGGAGAGAGATCTCTCTATTGGAGTCTTTCCCACAAAATCATAAATACAATAAACAATCACGCCTGTGCTCACTGATGGGCTACCCGGAACATACCAAACGTGACATAACAAAACATGACTATTTTCGCTTCGTAGCTACTTCTAGCATAATTTTAATTTTAGATTCAAAATCAAATGAAGAGGTTTACAATAGTGACAGATTATTAACCTCATCACCAACATGTCTTGTTAAGTGTGCACCGAAGAATAATCGAAAAAAAATCTCCGCCCAAATCCGGTCCTGCAGCTCTCCGGAAAATTTCTTGTTTTCGCCAAGTTTTCTGAGCTTTTCTTTGCGTTTTCTTTCGTCTTAATTAGCTCATTCACGCCCCGGCCCGAATTATCTTGTTTGTAGAAAGCAGTTTAATATTTGGGGCGTTTAGCGCGGACCCTTCTGAATGCCTCACTTATTGGGGGCTATGAACTTCGATTTGGTGAGGTTTTCGTTAGAGAAAAGATTTCAGATTTTGTAACTGCCTAGAGCAACATATTGAATAGAATAAAATATAAATAACTGAATCCCTACATTTGTAAAAAAAAAAATATTATTCTGGACTGGGAAGTGTTTTCTAAATATTTTACAAGAATTAATTTGTCTATATTTGCAAAAATAAAGTTTCGAATTCAGAATTTTATTAATATCACAGTTAATGTTGAAGAATGGAGAAGAGACAAATTAAGCCAGATAACAATAAAAATTGCCCTAAGGGTTAAAAGGTTTTTTTTGTTAATCGTGTTTTAATGAAGCCATGAAAAGAAAATAGTGTACATTATCAAATCGTGATCAGCGTGATCATCGTGAATAGTGTACATTATCAAATTTACGAATACTTTTGTTGGATTAGATATCAAGTTACAGATTATGGTCAGACGTAGATACTTTGTATGATTTTTTTTAAAGTTTAGTTCCATTTAAACTATGGATTTATCCTAAATTGTATATGATTAGTGTAATGTCGTTCTATTACTTTCAAATTGATATCTGATCTTGATTTGATAATATCAAGATAATTAATGGCTGTGGTTGTAATTCTAACTGTACATTTTCTACATGCTACGTGCTACGATTTAGTGCTACGCCGTAGCTGCGTGCTACGACATAATCTCCTTCAACATACCGCCTTGTTACCCCGGCTTCAAGTAAAATTATACATTAAAAAGATATTTCTCGGGTAACCTAGTCTCCTAAACAATGAATCAAAAATGTTCAGTAAGCGTGTTACCAGTTAAAAATTAAAAGAGCAGGTCAAATATGCATAAAATTAGCGAACAAAACGGCAGATAAACCGGCGTGGAACAAGCACGTATCTCTATCGCCACCTGTGAGACGTGACCGTAAAAGAAAAAGGGCGAAGTGTTTCCCAGGAAGCGCGATAACGGGTAATGGCGAGCGCTGATAACGACGCCTCGCGCTTTGTCGCGCCGTGCGGGCGAGAAGGCGGTAAGCGCTACTGCTGGGTTGCCAGTATGCGTTGACAAAATCTCCAAAGTTTTAAAAAGTTATCTTTGAAATAGTATTGGGAAGTAAATGGATAGCTAGCGCTTTTAAATCGAGTTAAAATTTTACCTTGTCACTTTCTTGGATATAATGATTTTGATTTATTGTTCATTATAGCGATAACGGGTAATGGCGAGCGCTGATAACGACGCCTCGCGCTTTGTCGCGCCGTGCGGGCGAGAAGGCGGTAAGCGCTACTGCTGGGTTGCCAGCACGCGTCGGCGGAATTCCCGAAGTTTTTACTTTGAAACCCTTTGAAATATTCTTTGAACAGTGGTGTGCGGTCTAGAATAATACCTCTCCATTTCTTTCGTGGATGTCGTAAGAGGCTACTAAAGAAATAGGTTAAGGTATGCGATAACGGGTAATGGCGAGCGCTGATAACGACGCCTCGCGCTTTGTCGCGCCGTGCGGGCGAGAAGGCGGTAAGCGCTACTGCGGGGTTGCCAGTATGCGTCGTCTAAAACCTCAGTTTTTGTTTTAAATTTTGTAAGAAGGAAATGGATAAAATGTATCCATTTTATACATAAATTGAATTAGTAAAGGTATTTAAACGCAACCAAAAAAAGTCTGTGTAATTTATTGATAAAAAAACACGAAATAAAAAAATGTCTATAAAGAAGATGGTCAAGTAAAAAGACGAACTTCTTAAGGTAAGCTACCATATTTTTACTCCGTTATGCTATTGAAATAAATGACTAAGCTTGACATGATTCTGTCTATTTATTAATTATAGAGATAACGGGTAATGGTGAGCGCTGATAACGACGCCTCGCGCTTTGTCGCGCCGTGCGGGCGAGAAGGCGGTAAGCGCTTGAGCGTTACTGCGATGTTGCCACTACGCGTCGACAAAAACTCCTAAAAAGCGCTACTGCGATAAGTTGGGCTAATTTATAAGTCCAAGTCTGACGGTAATTTTATATTCAGAGCGATTGTTTCAGTTTCAAAAAAATCTTACTTGATCACATTCTAGAAATAACGACTAGACCTAAAATTGTATCTTAATATGAATTATCAATAATGGGCAACGGCGAACATTGAATTACCTCTGAGCTTTGTCGCGTCGCGGTGTAAAACGTCGTTTGGATTCGGTGAGAAAGCGATAATTGCTCCAGCGCTCTAGCGCCTTAAAAACAGCTGGGAAAAATAAACACCTGCAATATTTTTTTCAACCTGGCAACTTTCTCGGCAAGCTCTACACACATACGACGTTATTCATCCCACGCCGCATTGTCAAGAACCTTACTAAACAAATTCCAAGTACGCACCAGAATATCAAGCCCAAGTATCATAATTTCGTAATTCGCGAGCCAATATTAAAATATTAATAACATTACACACTCGAGTGTGCTCCGTGATTTTATTAAAATCTTAATTGACACGTATTAGGTTTGAGTAAATTACAAAAGCCAAAGGAGGCAGCGGCGTTCCTTCACCTTTCGAACATTAGCGGTGGGGGCGGGCGGTGAATTTTTGTTTCTGACAAACAGAGACAGCAAGATCTGGGCGCGGGCAGTGCGAGGGAGACGAAGGCATGCACACATTGCCTTTGTAAGAGCAAAAATAATAGAGTGAAGTCGTTTATCTCTTTTTATGGCGCTCGCTATCTCGCCGCCGCTATTATGGGGCACAATTTTGGCGCGAAAGACTGCTTATTACATCTTATTCTTGAGAGGGCAGTTTGGCAAATTTTCTTATTTTGAAAATTAAATTGCTAAGTTTCAGAGGTTGATTTACTTGTACTTTGACGAGGATGTGGTTAAATGTAAAAATATGTCAAGCGTGATATTTTTATGGAATAAGTAAGTATTAGTTAGAGAAAATCATTCAGTGGCGTACCGGGTGCGTATATAATTAGATATCGGCAAGTTAGATGGCAAGGCTTAAAAAAAAACTTGCCATTTGACTTGCCGGGGATTTTAACTTAAATTAAAAAAAATTGATGACTTACAGCCGGTCCCAATATCAAGATTGTTCACATCATTGAGGATAGAACCTATAGAGTACTAATGTCATCTTGGTTGTTCGGAAATTATTCCGCAAAACAATTGAAGTGATCGCTGTGCTCTTATTGGCCGGTCCAAGATCGCGCGTAACGCTAGTGCCTTTTTCTCTACGGTTATTGGCTCTGTACAGTTTCTGTGACAGTGACGGTGACGTTTAGTATATTGAAATCAACAAACTATTTGCGGACCGGGGTTGCGAACATTGTTTCTCTATAGGTTCTATCCTCTATGGTTCACATACATACAGTCACGCGTGTGTTCCAAATGGCGTAGGCAGAGCACACGAAACATGACATAGACTAAACCATGACTGTTTCACGCCTGTTGTTTCTAGCATAATTTTAGATTTGAGAACAGATAGGAGAGGTACTATCGAACCAACTGATTCCTGACCCATCGCAGAACTTTGTCGCAATAAACGTTATTGAGTTTTCGCCTGTCGAGCAATGCAGTGTCACTATGGCGTTTAACGTGAATAGGTTCTATAATGGGTCAGGAATCAATTGGTTCGATGGTACAACAGTGACAGGGTTGTTAGGCTGTCGCTTAAAAGTATAATCTACCTAAATCTATTTCCTTAGTCGCCTCTCACGACTTCCACGGAAGAAATGGAGAGGTGTTATCCGTGTTATTCTAAACTCGATACCAGACAGCCAATCGTCAGTGATGATCCCCATTATAAATGACGAATCATTCACGTCCTAACTTTAAAAAAGGTTGTTTGGAAAAACAATGTAATAAATTAATTTAGTGGTGTCCTGAATATTATTTTTCGAGTATTCGTTTGTTTTTGTCTTTAATTATTCGCCTTTGATTTGCTAGACAAAGATTAAGAACGGCCGAGGTGAGTTGATACTTGAATCGGTGAATTGGAGAATTGTTTCAATTAAGAATGCTATTTTCAAGAGTTTTGGGAAAATGATGCCGTATAGCTACATAAGTTTCAGATCCTGCTAAAAAACACCGTAAACAAGTAACTTATTAAAAAATAGATTAAAAATTAGCTGACGGAAATATTTAGTTTTCAGTCATATATACTTTGTAATGTCACAGGCTACGAGTCGAGTGCGGAGTCCGCCAAATATTGGTGCAATTTTAATGTTTTTATTGAAATAAACATTTTTTTACTTTTGATTTGATTTGACAGTTAATTCTAAAAGTCAAAACTTAGACAATAATAAATCTTATATTATTCTGTAGACTATGCTCATACGTATACAGGGTGGCCAGAAAATGAACATAAATATTTTATCGAAAATCGATAAAACATTTGTCCCCCACAAGATCAATAATGAACATTTTCAGGAAATATTTTACAGAAGTTTTTAGACGCTTATACCCGACCACGGATTAAAATATGTACGGTCAATTTCCGGCCACCATCTTAACATCATGCCTGGATTCTTTAAGGTTAAGTAAATAAATTAATCGCTCTACTTTCATTCCATTAACATTTTAAATATACACATTTAAAAACTACGCCCTCATAATGTTCCTCACAAATGTTGATTTCGCTAGAAAATAATTTTCAACGAAAACCAACGTCCACTTACAAAGTACCAAGACCTTTCCTCCGCGTTATTGTCATTCCGCGCTATTCTTCCGCACCGAGCCGCGGATTAAACGCTAAGTATTTATTTATCGCGCTCCGATCACCCTGTATACAAACACAAACAGAGGGAAATTATACGCTTTGACGGCTGTATAATTTAGCTCGAACCGTGACCCACTGCGGGACTTTTCCAGAATTAACGAAGTGAGAATTCCTTTCGTCTGACTTTGCGGTGGTTTGTGACGTTTATTGTGAAAAGGTTCTACGGAGAGTTAGCGCGGCTGAGCGGAGTCGAATTAAACATTGTGGTTTCACCTCAAGCTCAATCGTCTTTGTGGGGATATTGACTGAAATTAAAAGATGAATGGGAGCGAAGTAAGCTTTGTAAGAGTTTTTGGGCACCGGAAAGTATGGCTTGATATTCTAAGAAGTGGAACAGGATAAATAAATACATTACACCTGTATTCCCATTTGAGTTAAGTAAAGCACACCAACCGCTACTACAAAGACGAAAATTTTCTAATTTTGACGAGTTGCTAACCTGTGGCCTAAAATATAATGTGGCCTATAATATGCGCTTCTCACGATATCCGAGGAAAAAATGGAAAGTGTTAATTGAAACTAAAGTTGATTGATAGCAAGTTAGAGTTAATGTTGAAAAAACTGTGCAGAAGTTTATAAATGGAAAGGTGTGAATAGAAATTTGCTAAGTGTACCTCAGCTAAGGAATTTGTTTTAAGTCACAAGAAGCATCATACATAAACCACTCCGTGTGGCGTCAGCTTTAGAATACTTAACATTTTCCATTTCTCCCGTGGATGGCGTAAGTGGACATATGTTACTAAGGACTAAGAACATAACTTAAGGTATAATCTCAAGCGATATGCCTAACCCCCCCGTACCCGTACCCCCGTATACCCGTGGGGTGCCGGGTTAGAATAGCACCTCCCCCTTTCTTCCCGTGGGTGTCGTAAGAGTCGACTCTGGGAAAGGGGTTAGTGTTTTGTGGGCGATGGGCTAGCACCCTGTCACTGCAATATCACGTTTAACCATCTGGTTACCCTGCTGAAATTGCTAAACGTGGCACTGGATTTTTGAATTCATGTGCTCTGCCTACCCCTCTTGGGAATATAGGCGTGAGAATATGTATGTATGTATGTATGATATGCCTAACAACCCTTCACTATTAAGTATACCTGCCAACTCAAAGCCTATAAAATCCTAGATGTTGAACGAAACGTGAAATAGTCACGATTTTGTCTTTATGTATAGCGTTCCGTGACTTTAGTGTATCTACCTACCCCATTTGGGAATACAGGCGTTATGCATGTATAAACTACTAGCTTTTGCCCGCAGCTCCGCTCGCGTTAAATTCGGGGTATCACAGAAGAGATACCACACATACCAATTTTATAGCTTTCTACATTGAAAACTTTCACTCCTCACTTTAGGGAAATGGGGGGTTTTGAAGAGACAAAATGTAGCCTATGTCACTCTCCATGCCCTAAACTATCTCTACCTAAAAAATCACGTCAATCCATCGCTACGTTTAGCCGTGAAAGAAGGACAAACAAACAAACAAACACACTTTCACATTTATTGGTACGGACTCCTGTACTCCTAAATGGGGTAGGCAGTAGGCACATGTAAAATCACACAGACAAAACTTTAACTATTTCACGCTAGGTTTCTCGTTGATAAAAAGGTGGTATAATAGTAACAGGTAGCTAACCTCACGGCCTTTATACCCAATCTAAAGCAACCATAAGCATTCACAGATTAACTGCCGTACAAGGGGAATTCACCAGTCCCCTTAGCACGACAGGGCGCGAGTAGAGACACGCGCGAGATGGACTACACCTGTCACTGTCTAACGAGAAACGTCAGAAAGTGACAGGTAGACTATCCCGCGACGCGACTAGAACGTGTTGCTAAAGCCAAGGATACACTAAGGCAGCGGTTCTTAAGCTTTTTGCCTGGCGACCCAAAATTCAAAAATATTAGAAGCCCGCGACCCAATCAACCTTTACAAACAAATGAAATGCGGTGGATCTCGATATGGCCCGCGACCCGAGGTTAAGAAACGATGCACTAGGGGATAAATGTCCCACGACACGTGTCTCCAACCCAGCAACGTCAGGTGAAGTAGCACGACGTTGCCGGACTTCGCTCGACATGTCTGGCAACATCTTTGCATGACATGCCGCCGATACAATGTCTTGGACGTTTGTCCCCTAGTGTATCCTTGGCTTAAGCCTCCTGAAGCGACGGCTGTGTGCCTGCGCAAACTAATTTAGTTCCAGTGTGCAATATGCCTCCGGGTGTTCTGGGGGTTCCTTGGATAAATACGGAACCCTACACTACCATGAGGTTATAGTTTGGCAGATGAAAGACGAGAATGGGACTTACGTGGGATATATCACGCCTGTATGCTTCAATGGGGTAGGCAGAGCACACGGTACATAGACATAAACATGACCACCTCACGTAGCCTATACTAGCATATATTTTAGCTTTTTAGGGCGTTTTCTGTTTAGACTGGATGGTAGAACTGTAATGGTAAATTACGGTTGGTACTTAGTCGTTAGCATATGCTTAATACAATTATTTGAATTTTATATACCTACATCATGTCTGATTTCCCAAATGAGGTAGGCAGAACACACGAAACTCTACATCAGTGGTTCCTAACCTTTTCAATGTCACTACCCCTGTGAACAAGTATGGGAATTGAGTTTACCCCTAGCTAATTTAAAATAATTAAAACCACACATAATTCAAACGAACTATTATTTTGTTTAGTGCCATCTTTTACCCCCCTAGAATTTCCATTTTACCCCTACGGGGGTAATTACCCCCAGGTTAGGAACCACTGCTCTACATAGACAAAACCATGATTATTTCTCGTTTCGTGGCAACTTCTAGCATATTTTTTTAAAGTTTTAAGTAGGAAGGTTGCTAGGCTATCGCCTAAAGTACACCTTAATCTATTTCTTTAGTCGCTTTCTTACGACATCAATGGAAGATATGGAGAGGTGTTAGTCTAAACCCGACACCACACGGATATGAAGTTATAGTTTACAGACTCGCAAATGTGTCATCATCATCAACAGCCTATATACGTCCCACTGCAGGGCACAGGCCTCCTCTCAGTACGAGAGGGCTTGGGCTATATTTCCCACGCGAGCCCAGTGCGGATTGGGAACTTCACACACATCGTTGAATGACTTCGTCGCTGTGTGTAGGGTTCCTCACGATGTTTTCCTTCACCGAATAGCTCGTGATAAATATCAAATTCGATATCGCACATAAATTCTGAAAAATTCAGAGGTGCGAGCCCGGGGTTTGAACCCACGACCCTCTGCTTGAGAGGCCACAGGTCGAACCGCTGGGCAAATGGTCTGGAAATGTTGTGTGATCTGTCGTAATTTTTATTGTAGGTACTGTATCTGTGGTAAAAAATCCACGGAACCTTTTCAACCCACGATTCAAGCTTGCCCCATTGCCCGTTCCTTAATTTCTTTCTAACGCCTGTTGACTCGGCGAAGTGTCATTAGTCGGAAGATGTTTACGCTATTCCTACAGTTAACTTTTTAATTCCATTACTTCTCTATCTGTGGATAATTTCACGTCTGTGGATTAGAATGTTGGTTTAAATGTGTGTCGTAATTATGGCTTGACTGTAAATTCAAATTTGGAAGGAAATTACGAAGTCAATATTGGAAGAGGTTTAAGTGGGTGTTAATGGGGCGACGATTACGAATAAGGAACGAATGTTGAGTAAATATTGTTACGACGCGTGATAGAGATTTTTTGGTAGTTAGACTTAAAAGAGTTAAAAAAAATTGTCTTTAGTTTAGTTATTTTATTAGTTATCCCGTGTGGTATCAGGTTTAGAATAACAAGTCTCTATTTCTTTAAGTATCTATGTCGTACTAAGGAACTGGGTTTAGGTATGTTTTAGGCGACAGGCTAGCAACTTATGCTACTATTGTTCCTACTGATATTGTTGTAGATATAAAAATTAAGAAAAGATTTGATATGAATGATGATATGATACTACCTTAAATCCTAAAAAAATATGCTAGAAGTGGGCATGAAACATGAGATGACCATCGTTTTGTCTGTGTAACGTTTCATGTGCTCTGTCTACCCCATTTGGGAATACAGGCGAGATGTAGGAGTTTTTTCCATCGCCAAGGCATTGTGTAGGTACAAAGTACTATAACAGATAGAATCCAATTCCAGCCCCGTGTGGTGCCGGGTTAGAATAGCACCTCCCCCTTTCTTCCCGTGGGTGTCGTAAGAGTCGACTCTGGGAAAGGGTTAGTGTATTGTGGGCGATGGGCTAGCAACCTGTCACTGCAATATCACATTTAACCATCTGGTCACCCTGAAATTGCTAAACGTGGCACTGGATTTTTGAATTCATGTGCTCTACCTACCCCTCTTGGGAATACAGGCGTGAGAATATGTATGTATATGTATGTTTCCAATCCCAATATTAATCTTCAACTTGTAACTATTTCACAAATACGACTGAAAATGGCATCCATCAAGACGCAAAACGCACATATTGAGTTTAACTACCTACTCAATAGGCGTTGCCAAATGTAGCACAGAAAATTTATTGAGTGGCACAAAAGTGTTTAATCCTACGCCACTAAAATGACCTTACCTTTAAGTAAGTAATTTGTCAGAAAAATTACCACCAAACCCAAAGCTACTATTAGGTACTTGTTTACCTTTTCACTTTAACGATATAGCAAACATTCAAAATACCCATTCCCCATCTATGCACGTCTGAAATCGATTTCCATTCTACAAAATTGAGTTTATAAAAAAATATATATCGTTACAAACGATACAGGTGTTTGGTTGGAGGTGTCGGTTCGAGACAATCTAATTTGGACAAAATGGAATACCCTGTCTACCGCCAACGGCGTCTCTATTGGACAGAGCTAGGTTGCATGGTGTACAGGTCCTTGCCCGGGGACATGACTGTCAACGTAAAAAAAGTTTTCCGCGTGGTGCAACATGTTTACGCTGGGAAAATATTCAATTTGGAAATATAAACATCATTTTTTGAAATTGTATTGAATTCTGACATTAAATTTCTATTTATTATTACCATTATGTGCTTGTTTACAATTTGACGATCCTTTTGTGAATTATTACTTGCATCTGACGTGAAAATTAGATGCTACTTATGTGTTTTTCAAAATGAAATAAATGAATCTATTTATCCACCTGTGTATCTAAACTATATCGAGTTTTTGTTGGATTAGCGTAAAAAATGAAAGAAAATAATAAATTCCTGTAAAAAGATACGATTAATGGATCTCTGATCGGAATTTCTTTCAAATAGTAACCTCGCTCGTCTATCAATTGCGATTCTTTTATCAAAGTAACTAGTGTTAAGTTCAACTAGAATTAAATAGAATCAACTAGAGTCCTGTTCTACATTCATGAACGTAAATTTGATTGCTCTTATTTAGAGAAGAAGTAATGTAATGAATAAAAAATAAAAGAATATTTTATTTGCTTTCTTTTGTCTCTCAATCTTCCTGGCTGCTAACAAAAAAGATATGGATTATATTCTATATTCAAATTATTATTGAATAACGCCTCATCTGATCGGAATAGAATCCAAGAAAGCGCGTTTACGTAGAACGCGGACCGTAATGAGACTTTCTTTACGGCGGCATCTGATTGCATCCTCCGCGATTTTATTAGCCCGGCATGATTGAGGCTGCCTACAATCGCTCGACGTTTACTAAAGGTGAAAGCAAAAGGAATTTGTTCGACGAGATGATGCTATCGTGGTACTTAGCTACGATGTTTGGTTTTGGTTAACATAATTGTAAAACCGTTGACAGCTAACTAATCCGGTTTCCATGTTACTGTAACTTAATTGCGTAGTCAAACTAATATACATGACAAGTCGGGCAGCCAAGGCCGGGGCAGCCGTCCGAATTAGGCGCTGCACTACAAAATGCAATCACCGTCCGCCGTATTCCTCATGCAAATCCCAATTTCCGGGCCAGTGTGCCCGCCATTCCTTACGCTAATAAAACCTGCACCAACCAGCGCTGCTGTGGCGCTGATGAACGCCAAATGACGTTATGACAGAGCACGCCGCCATTTAACGCCTATTTGGTTCCAATTTCAAATCTCGCGCGCTCCCCTGCGGTTCCGGCCAGCGAATGGGGCATAGATAATGCCGTTTTGTTTTAAGTGTAAATGACTTTCGCCATTCAGCCAGAAATTTACGGCTTCAAAATTTCAATTTGTAGGAACGGTTTAAATAAAAATCTCGTGGCGCGGCCGCACTCATCAGTCCGCCGCATAAACCGCTCACGTAGGAGTTTTATCCAAATGAAATTTGGATAGACCGCTTTGTGAATGGCGGACAAATAGGAATAAAAATGGTTAGGTTGTGGGCAGAAAAAGAAAATGAAAGAAATCAATATGGCCGAAACAGAGAGGGGTGAGCGCCGCTCTGTGGCGCGGACAAAAAAAGACGGTTCCTCTGCCAAGAAAATTGTTTTTACGATGTTGTAGCGTTCCATTTCGTAGCGAATTATGCTAACTTCCTCTAAGTACCCGACTGCGCGCAGTTTGCGAGTTGTATTGCATGAAAATAATCAGCAACTCATGAAATGTTATTATGTTTATTTAAAGACATACTTAGCATAAGGTAAACATCTCAATAAAACACGAAATTGTTAGGTAATTAAAATTCATATGAGTGGAATAAAATTAGACTTTTGTTTCATATCGCAGCATTATGTAGCGACACGACGATTACGTAGGGTTAGATGTTTTATTTCTCCCGATGATGGGTCATTATTAGACCCGAAACATGTCCAGCGAATGCCCATAAAGTTTAAAAATCCATTCTACTTCACAAAATTTTACTTTAAACTGTTTGCAACTGTAACCCAAACTACATTTTCATTCTCAAAATCGTTACGTAAAACCCAAAATCGACCACGACTCGTGCCACAGACAACAAAGCGGTAACAAAACGCAACATTGTCTATGCCTCGATCCCCGCACTAGCCGATATCCGACCGGAAGGGTATCCAGTTTCGCGTCTTTGACACTTTTCAATATTTTACTCTTATTTACCGATATTATTTATGTCAGGCATTCTTCTCGGGAAACCGAATGCGGTTGGCCGCGTTGTGTATTGTTGAGGTTGTGTAGTTTGATTTGTTGGGGAGTGGAATCCGTTTTTGTTAAAGGTTTATTTAGATGACTTTGTTTTCAGTTTGTTTTTGTTAATGGTTGTTAGATTTTCATAGCTTTTGATAGATTTGTAACTAATCTTCAACAAACACATAAACGTTACTCTTGTATTCCCAATTAGGGGTAGATATGACTGTATCTCAACTGACTTAGCCACTATTAGCAGAATTTTAAATTTGAAGTTAAACAAAACTTGTCCCCTAACTGTTAGAGCCTTAGTTTTAGGGCCTAACACAAAACTTAACGCACATCTTACAACAACCACGGAAGAAATAGAGTGGTGTAATCTAATCCCAACACCACTCGGTAGGGAAATGGAGAGGTGTAATTGTAAATCTGGGTAATTCGCCGGTGCAATTCTAATATGTTGTCTTACATAAAAAACTATAGTAATAGTCGCATTTTGAACTTTTTAAATACTCGTAGCACCAAATCAGGCATTTCTAATTATTATTTAACAAAAAGACATTAACATTAAAATCTTAAAAAAATTTAGTAAAAAAATTTCGACACCCAATGGTTTCTTGAGTTTTAAATGTGGATGACATTCCATCATAAAATAAATTTTCAATTTCTTAAAATGATTGCTTTTTTTCACCAATGTCAATGTCCAAAGACAAAGGCCTCTCAGTCTACAAACTTTCCTATCAGCACTTAGATCCGCCTATGGCCGTTCTGTTTAATATTGGAACGGACTAAATTTGAATTGTTCTGAGAAATCCAAAGGTAAAAGTGGAAATTATATTACAATAACACTTACTACTGTTTGCTATAATGTTCTCAAAACAAATGGTTTCACCATTTGCGATAACGGCTTATACTTAAAAATGTGTGAGGATTTGAACGTTAAAAGTCTTATGTTATCCTGAAGTTGTTACTCAATGTGTCTAGGTTTGCTAAATATACTATCAAAAATCCAACCTCAAGGTAGCCAGCTACAAAAACGTCTCTTCGCAAAGCTGTCCCCGAGTGGGCCGTAAACCTTTTTATTCAGAATCGGCCATTCGGACTCAGGAGCCGTGCCGGTCACTTTGTGGGGTCCCACTGGAGCGAAAAGATGGTACCTAGATGTCTGGAATAGACAGTCGATTTACAGTCCTCGGCATTTAACATGGCAAGATTAAGTAGTGGGAGGTAAGCTACTTCAAATCTTACCAAGTTTGATTATGGGAACTGTAACATTTTTTGAAGGTAGGCAGAGAATACCATGTGCGATATGTGTACGACTAACGTAGACAAAACTATGACTATTTCATGTTTTGTGGCCACTAGTACCATACATTTTAGGTTAAGTTTAATAGTGATAGACTGCTAGCCTGTTCATCTAAAATATATTTATTTTAACCTATTTCTTTAGTCACCTCTTACGAGATAATTTTAAAAGGTATAGAAAATTAACGAGGAAACCTTATGACTTCAAAAATGAAATTAGGTAGGTACTGTGAGAGTCACTTTAGTCTCTTTTATTTATTTGAGGAACATAAAATTTGTTTTGGAAAATATCATTGATAGTGAAAGAGTCAAGGGGAGAAATGTTCATAAAGCTTACCTACTTTATGAACATTTCTCCCCTTGACATCTAATCATATCTATATTTATGTTAACGCGGGACTTAATCACGGTATTTTTTTAATTACCTTTCGACGTTTCGGCCGCGTTACAGCGACCGTGGTAATAGAGGAATGGTGGACAATATCGGTGAAACGCGGGTAGTTCGGGGAGCCGTTACTAATGAAAATCAAGTGCGGGTAGTTCGAAGGACCCGGGCTGCCAAACAAACGTCGAGCTCCGCTTCAGTCAACTCGTGACCACGGTCGCTGTAACGCGGCCGAAACGTCGAGAGGTAATTAAAAAAATACCGTGATTAAGTCCCGCGTTAACATAAATATGTGTGAGAATCACGAAAGTTTAAAACAGTAATCACATCTAATTAAGTACTTATACTTAATTAAATGTGCGAGCAAGGGTTGTAAAGTTGATCAAATAAGTGTAGGTGCAGTAGGTAATCAAGTAAGTGATCAAGTAATTGCAATGATGCAGGCACAACATTACATAAATGCACAGAAGACATCGTCACACTTAACATTGCGAATGCGATTAAAAATTAGACTTTAGAAAAAAGAACGTTGTTCAAAATTTTTAAATTTCGAATTTAGCGGTTCCATCTAGCTCTACAATGTCTATGGCTAGAAAGCCACAGGATATACAACAGGCGGTACTTTTCCGCGCTCATCCGATTAGGCCCTCCCATACGAGTATGCTTATGAGCTCTTTGTGCGTTTTTGTTGTGACAGTTAATCGCGGCGTTTGTGGGCCGCCGTGTGGAAACGGCTTTGCCGTCTCAAAGCGAGTCGCACAATGGCCATATCGGCTTGTATCGATACGCAAATGCTTATGTGAAGTGCTTTTTAATGGTGGTCTGATTGGATTTTTATTGTGAGGCCTTTTTACTTGTTAGACTTTAAAATGTTTTGGTTTGGTTAGGTTTATACATGTTATGCGAATACAACGTGCGTGTCGCGAGTTTTAGCTTACGAGAGCTAAAAATCTATTTACCTGATTTATTAAATATTTTCTATGGCAATAGACATAAGTAGACTGTCTCTGGGTATAATGCGGTCTACAATGGTCTATGTCATGTATTGTAAAATAGCTTAAATAACTATGTACGTTCAATCTACCCGACTTAAGCTCTGTTGCAAAAAGATCCAAATCAAAGATTTGGTGCCTGACGCAGTTACGAGTATGCAATCAAAAAAATGTACTGTTTTTTTGGCTGATGCAATTCAGATGGATGTGATGGTTTGTTTCTAAATCTCAAACTCAAATTCAAAGATGTGCATGGCGCAGTCAGATGTATGTTCTGACTGGTGTGCGGGTTCCTGGCAAAAGATTGCTAGAAGGAAAGTTTAGTATATCCACTAACGGCTCATAATCATAACGTCATAACAGAATAGAAAAATTATATTTATTCTACAGAAGGCGGCGAGTCTAAACCTCCTCTTGCCCTACCAGTGAAGCAGCCTAGTATCCTGAAAGATGACTGAAGTGACGTTACCTACCTACAGGAATGGATTTGCTCTTGTTATTCAAATTATGATCATAAATATTTCCCCTCATACTTACATACCGGAGTTACAATTACAATAAACATAGGTATAAATAAAATTATCTTTGTGGGTCTAGAAAGGCGCTACAGTCTAAGAGAAAGTTTACAAATTTAGTATTTTTAATAAGCTTCTAAACTATGCGTGTCTGTAATTATTTTTAAGCTATGTCTGGAACATTAAAGAAAATAGGATGAAATTAAAACAAATGAGATCAATAATGATTCCTAAATCCCTTGTTGTGCTAGGCTTTGTCTTAATGACGTGCAGTTAGTAAAAAATACTATCATTGGCAAAGGTTAGGAATCCTATTCAATATTGAGTAAGTACTATTTAATTTTTTTTCTTAATGCTTTCCCTTGCTAATTGATTGGCTATCCAGTGCTTATACTTGAAATCCCGTGCATAGCTTTGACAAGACCTTCTAATCTGATGTAAAGTAGACCCATCCCATCCCATCCCACCCCTCTACCAACCGAAGACCCATTCGCGCCCAAGCTAATTGTCTACAACCAAACAAAAACAGAAGACACAATGCTAACTCAATTACACGCCCACAATTCGTAATGAAAGAGCCTTTATCGAATTACCGGTTCGCCCCGCCATTACGCGAAGAATCGGCACAAACGAACCATTGTCGCGACACTAGCGGCCATTGTCTGTGTTATCGCGCCTCGGTTTTTGCCACTCTTCCGTTGTCTATGCCTCGCAGACTGGCAGCTTGGTATTGGGCGCGGTTTAAGAAAAATAAACGTTCGGCTGATCGTGTTTTTTTTAAATATTGGGTTGCGTAGTTTACGGGTGGCTGAATGCGTTGTTTTCTTTTGTTTAATAATATTAAAATAAAAAATAAGATTGCATTTATAGGCATTTTTGTCGATAATGTAGAGTTTTTTTTTATAAGAAATGTATCTAATTAACCTCATCGTTTAGATGTTATGTGTGAGAATTGTTTTAAAGTCACGGTTTACAACATTATTTCCTATTTTTTATAAATAGATAATTTATATTTTTAGAAATGGTTGAAATTGGAGTACAGAGCCTCACGAATGCCCCGCCGCCGTAGGCACAAACGGCCTCCAGTTTCAAATTACCACAGTCAATATTTATTCGCGCTTGTCATTGAGTGCCGACCTCGCGCCCTTACAAAACCTTATCGCGATATTTGTTCAGTTTTTATTTTCACGATACACACCTAGACAAATGTTATACTCACACCAGAAAGGCACAAAGACAGCTTGCGCTTTAGAGAATAAGGTTCCGAATGGCTTGAGTTTCCTTTTTGTGATAGAGAGACTTAATGTGGTTTTTCATAGTCACAGCTAGAGCGGAAATAAGCTTCTTTGTGTGGCACTATCGTATTGGATCGTCAACCGTTTCCTTTCCAAAGATTATTGTGGAGAGCAAATAAAAGTTATCGGTGGTAGTCTCTTGGCTTTTGAGCTTTATTTGTAGGTAATGAAAAGTTGGGCGAGGCGCGTTTTTTATCTGTGTCAACATTCTTTTGTTTTGAGTGTTTTGAAGATGGAACGTTTTTAAAAAGTGAAGAGGTAACAATGCTTTTTTGAATTCTGTACGGAACGGGTTGAAAACGGAATAATTATTGTATAATTACAACTAAAATAAAAATGTGTTGATTTACTGAACTGATTTACAACTTTAATAAGTTATTCGTTGCCAGTGATAAGTTGTGGCGCCCATAATTATAAAAGAAGACACGTTCAAACATGGTTAAAAAAATGCTTGTCTCAGCCGTTTAAGATGTAATTATGTTTTAATTTGATGAGCATTATTCGATAATCCTTGATTTGATATTTTATTATTAAGGAACTTTTATTATTAAGCCAAAAATATTACTGGGCACTAGAATCGAAATTGAGAGATGTGAGGGTATTTTTTCATATGACTGATTTGGAAGCTGGATAAAAATCTCAGAATTCTACGTAACGCAAGGAATATATTATTATTTAACTCAAACCGTCCCTTTTTCACACTTCAGCCAAGCTTCAGCCTCAACACGGTCCAAATCAAGCTTTGACACAACCTGCACCATAGACAATAACTTTTTTCATTCAACAAAGGCGCGCTTCCGAACGGACGCGGGGTGTCATGGCGGCGGGGGAGGCATAATGGCAATTTTTCGTATACAGCCGCTGAATGCAATGAATGCTGGATGCCGCGTAAACGGGCCGCGACGTGCAAATTTGCCGCCTTTGTGTCGCGCGGCGGCGCGCGTGACGTGCATGCCCAGTGGACGGGTGATTGTGGATGGAGTTTGGATAGTCGGGGGCTTATTACGTGTCTTTTGATTAGAGGGTAGGTTAAGGTAAGCGTCCGAGTGCTTGACACACTGTTTACGGCGTTCTACGTACGTTTACGGCACTCCATTAAAATGCTGTCTGCTAAGTACTTTACACATAAATATATGTATTTTTCATAATTCCGTTGCATAACCAGTATTAACATAATTAATATTCGTATAAGTTAGTGTCACATAAGCAGATTTCGCACCCATTTAATACGCCGAAACATCTTTACGCGTAAAATGCGAAATTCGAATCCTGAATAGGCATACCAATTGCAGGATTTTGGTTCTGTGAAAGTCGCCGTTCTAACCTAAGCTCAGTCATGATCAAAATGAGGTTTTTTAAATTTGAACCAGAAAAACTTCCTATGTTTGGTACTTTTTGCTCATATTTATCTACCACGAAGCGGAACTAAGTCACGTTATTTTTATCCCTCGACGTATCAGTGGACTTTACTCTACTTCTCTAGGCAACTTAGCATTTGGAATCCAGAATCGCGAATTTAAAATAGGGATGATGACAGGGTTAATAATATATCAATCTAATTAGTCTGTAAGTTAGATTATCGAAAAAAATGAGACAAATATTTTTAAGTTCATCAAATAATTAAACATCGACAAAGGTACAGATCATCAAACTTCCTGAGTGAGGGCTCGAAACTTTTAGGCTCTGTATCGTATTCGTCTGTCAAATAAAAGAAAAATATGGGTACAATATTTTTTCATAGTCTATCTGACGGACTAAATAGTTTTTTCTAGTCATCTAGCCTATTGGGACGTGCCGTCGTCGATCTGCGGGTTATAAAGAGACAAGGAAATAACCAAACTCTTTCACGACACGTATTAGACGCCCTCTTTCAATCATAGTGATTCCTGAACTTGTAGTATTTGTTTGACGCCCCGAGCGGCGACGGGCCCGGAATCCGAATCAAAGGGTTCGGGTTCGACTCCGGCTGCAGCTTATAGCCATTTTAATATTCCTATGGAAATAAGTTACGCACAATGAGGGAGGTTTTTCCTTTTTGTTGGAAAGGTGAATCAAAGGGCTGTGATGATGAATTTGTAATATTTTGGCATAATTTCCCGTGTTGTCGGTTTTAAAATAACAGCTCTCCAATTCTTCGTCGGCAGTAGGTTAAGGTATTATTTTGCATTTTGCAACTGGCTAACAACTACTATTGTATCTTTTTAACCGACTTCAAAAAAAGGAGGAGGTTCTCAATTCGTCGGGATATTTTTTTATCATTATTATTTTTTTTATTATTTTTTTTTATGTGTGTTCGCTGATTACTCGAAGACGCCTGGACCGATTTGGAAAATTTTTTTTTTGTTTGAAAGGGTATAGTTTCCAGGTGGTCCCATTGCCAGCATATCTTGATCTGGTGATGGAATATGAGGGAAATCGAGGGCAACCCTCAAATTTTATTGGCACAGGTAATGTTTTTAGTACATTTTTCAAAGCTACACCAGTATTTACGTCTGGCAGTAAAAAAAATATGACTGAGCTGATGATGGAAGGTCAACTCCTTAATGCTTAGGAGTTAAAGGATAATTCTTTCAATACTGAATGCACCTGCAGACTGGAAATTATAATTTCAGTAATTAGTGAGGCCTGCTGGTGATGGAAGGTCACCCTCATTATTAGACAAATGCTTTCAGTATAGCCCAAATTTGAAGTCGGTTTTTTTTTGTTTAAAATTATTTTAACTTGAAATATTAAAAATAAATGCTGGTCATATATCTATACACGTAGCGTTCGGGAACACAGGCGTTATGTATGTATGCTTATTATGTATATTTTTTATATTCCCAACGGAGGTTGGCGTAGCACAAACAAGTTACATAAAAAAACCATGACTACTTCACGTTACGTATCCACTTTTAGCACAATTTTAGGTTCAATTCAAAGTTATATGAAACGGGTATTATGTTTGTCATCTAAAGCACTTGTAGTAGTCTTTTATGGCATCCACGAAAGGAATAGAGAAGTTTTACCTGAAACCTTCGTCCTTAACTAAAAACAACAGAAAATTATTTCGCGCTCTATCTGTACTGACAGTTATCCACAGACACAGTTAGCCATAGACTAGGATCTTTTACATCAAGCCCTCAAAATAGGCAGGTAAACGGTCCGAATTGCGCGATCACCATTTCACAAATCGCTGCCATTTTGGGCCCGGCTGTCTTGGACATTTACATGAAGTCGTTTCGCTCGCTGGCACAGTTGGACCAATTTGATCTCACAATACACGTACTGAAGATTTCCTTTGTCGATCAGTAGCGCTAATTGTCTACACCAAAAATCTACATCGTTTTTAATTTGACAGTTTCGGTGTCAGTTTCAACTGTCAAATTAAAAACGATGTAAGTAGATTTTTGGCGTGTTAGACAATAGCGCTGCAGGATGTAGTTTAGAATCGATCTCTGACCCACCGCAGGACGTTGTCACGATACAATGTACCTACTGAAGATTTGCTTGTCGATCGGATGTAGATAGTTTAGAGTAAAATCTCTCCATTTCTTCCGTGTATGTCTTAAATTGATCTCTTACCCACCGCAGGACTTTGTCATAATACACGTACTGAAGATTTGTTTGTAGAGTAAGATGGGATGCAGTTTAGAGTAAAATCTTTTCTCTCGTGATGTCGAAAGTGGCGACAAATGAAACGTAAAACAGTCATGGTTTTGTCTATGTAGCATTTTTGTGCTCTGCCTACCCCAATTGAGAACACAGGCATGATGTACGCATCTATTAAAGCCGGGTACTCACCTAGCGAACCGTAACTGTAACCGTTGCATGCACTGTAACCAAAAAACATAATGTGTACGTGGTTCGCAAACCTCCTGCGAGCGGCTCGCAGCGAGCCGATGTTTACAATTTACTCATTTCTGAACCTGAAACTGCAATATGCGTACACACTAGAACCTCGTTACTGTATCACGCATGTTACAGTTACGGCTCGCAGGTGAGTACCCGGCTTAACAAATAAGAGAAACAAGTGAGTATCACGACTTGTTCACGGATATTTTTGGCTTTAAGCAGTGTTGAACAAATTAGTTTTATATATTAGTTTTAAGTTTTAAACTTCCTTTTTTCCAACTAACGTAATCTCCCATCGTTACTTAATACAGCGTAAATATGAAACGTAAAATGAACGCGATACTGAACATAAAATTGTATCGCCATCAAGAGGCTAAATTAAAAATTAAAAATTGTTTAGAAAAATTGCTTTTTCTCGTCCGTCATAATTGCTATCCGCCGGAGGCCTTGGCAAGCGAAAATTGAAATTTTAACTTATTTACCTGAACTCACTGATCTTTGTGGAGTCGGGCTAGAAAAACACCTCTCAATTTCCTCCGTGGATGCCTCGTAGCGGCAGGCTAGCAACCTGTCACTATTATACTCTATTTTCCATCTTTCTTTTTAGTTTTTAAAGCTGAAATTATGCTAAAAGTGGCTTAGAAGAGTGTTAAATACTTCTTTATAATCATGGTTTTCTTTATGTCACGTTTTGATGTGCTCTGCCTACCCCTCTTGGGAATACAGGCGTGATAGTATGTATGTATAATGTGTATGTATCTTAGGCAATGCTCTTTAAATTGAAAACAACTTATCCTTATCATAAGTAAGTAAGTAAAAAACTCTTTATTGTACAAAAGAAAATAAGGTACAGACAGGTTTCAAGAAAAAGAACAAAGTACAAAGGCGGACTTATCCCAAAAAGGATCTCTACCAGCCAACCTTTGAGCAGTAGAGAGGAGCAGCAATTTAGGTAATAACAAATAGAAATGTTAACCATTTACAAATGTTATGATTGTAAGAAATGTAGTATGACAATATATCACATAAATATAGCTACACATACTAATTAACATGAACCTTAAAAATACAATAAGTAAATAAATAAATACCTCTTACACACATACCTAAAGATCTGTGATCCACAAACTCTTCAAGTTGTGTTCATAATATTTCATCATAATTCAGTAACAGCTACATAAAAACGAGGCAAATTAAAATCTCCGACAAATAAAGATTTGTGCTATCTTCTGGATAAAAGATATAACGGCACAATAAACAGTAGTCGATCGGGGGCTTTATAGGCAATAAAAAGTGGATCGCCACCTCCACAATTAGTTGCCAAAGGGTGCTTCGGGGGTCGCAAGGGGGACCAAGCTGTGGGACCTTGCGGGACAGCGTATCACAGAAAAGAGATTTTGATTAGAGTTGTCACGAGTGATTTGGCCGAATACCGAATATTCTGAATGTCTAGTGTTTCAAAATGATCATGAATTCGATAACGATTTCGTTTGCGAATTAACGCGGAATTGTATGGAGACGTTTCGACCGCGGCAGTTGTGCTAACGTTTCGCTGGCGGCGCTGTCACAGTTTCCATATATAATTTTGCGCTAATTCGCAAACCAAATCGATATCGAACCCATTATCGTTATGATACACTAGACGTTCTGCAGTGCTGTCGAAAGAGGCGTGATGGTATGTATGTAATCACACCAATTTTATATGTATGTATATGCGAAAGTTTGCGAGTGTATGCCACGTGGTGTCGGGCTTAGAATAACACCTCTCCTTTTCTTCCGCGGACGTCGTAAAAGGCGACTAAGGGAAAAGGTTTAAGTATGTTTTAGGCGACAGGCTGGCAACCTGTCACTTTCATCTATTCATTAAACCTCAAATTATGCTGAATGTGGTCTCGGAAAGTAAAAAGGGTATGGCTTGTTGACTACTCCATCCAATCCCATTTGGGAAACTAAGTATATTAATTACGACTCATACTAACTACCCGTAAAATGTATGGTCAATTGAAGTACACATGCTGTATAAAGTTATAAATAACAATTTATAATACTTTGATGACCTCATACAATACTATTTCTGGGCTATGACATACAAATGAGGGCTTTTAATGTGTCTGTTGTCTGTCTACATGTTGTTGACTTGTTATTTGTTTCACAGGACGACGGGACATTAGTGTGTCCTGTGTGTCAGGTCACGCTTTGGTATACATACAACCACGCCTACTTTTCCAAACGGGGTAGGCAAAGCACACGAAACTTGAGAGGCGGAACTGTGATTATCACTATTTCACGCTTTGCAGCCACTTCCAGCATAATTTTTGAATTGAGAACCGATGGAAAAGATAGTATAATAGTGACACTGACTGTGAAATATATGCTAGAAGCGGTCACGAAACGTGAAATAGTCGTCGTTTTGTCTATGAAGCGTTTCGTCTCCCGCGTTTGGGAATACAGGCGTGATAACACTGTCTTCAGTTATCTTCCTTTTTTTGGCATCGGTGTCACCCTACAACTCCCCGCGGCCCCACTAATCGCTAAGCGACCGATTTCATACATAAACTGTCATTATTGTTTTTTTATTAACGTCTTATAATTTTTAATTTTTTGCGATAAGTTTTATTGTTCCATCATTTTGTGCGGTTAGGATTTCTTTGGTTTGATTAGTATAAATAAAAAAATCAAAGCTGTTACTAAAGTTGTTATCTATTGCGTATTTATTTAACTTGTTTAACATTTAATTTGACCGCACCAAGGCCACATATCACGCTAATATTTGTACAGACACAACAACACTGGACTGAAAATGAACAAGGAAAAAATCCATGTGCGTACAAACAGCATTGATAGCCAATATTTTATGTTTGAATCATTTTTAATTTGCCCAACAATAAATTAGTCACTAATTAGCCTCAGAGAGGAGACGTTGTACTTTTAAAAAATTATCAAAACTGTGGTATTATGTTACTTTTTAAAAGAACGTTATAATCGAAGCGTGTGTTAATCTTGATAACAACATGATCACAATCACGCAAGCACTTCGTAACGCGTCACTGGTGAATTCGTCGCTGAATCACTCCATCGTTCCGGACCACGAAATCTACTTCAAGTTCCTATGGATGGCTGTGCTGGTGCCTACAAGTGGCACAGTCTTAATAGGACTGGTTTCCTGGATTTTAATACCAAGATGGAGACAGTTTCACAACTACGTGTTCCTCAACATTGTTTTCTCCGGAACTGTCAACTTGTCCTCAATATTTCTTCCAGATTCATTCAGAATGTACTCCTATTGGAGCATGTATGTCACTCTGCTATTTAACCAATGGTTGATAGTGACAACTGTAATGTTATACACGGAGTTAGTGTTAGTTTTTACGTCCTTAGGCCAGCATAGATTCTTAAAAGCTACCATATTCGCCTGGACTATGCCAGCTTTGTTCCTCATACCGAAAATTTTATGGGGCGTCCGCATCTACATTTTTAGCATGGTTGAGATGTTTCTAATGTTTCTTTTGTATTTGAAAGTGTTACACGCTCTGTTGGACCATTATTCTACTTTCAACAGTGAACAGAAGAAAAAAGTGCACATCAAGCTCTTAAAATCAACCGTTACTTTTTTGCTCTCGAGTTTTACGTTAGTATTTTTTAATTGTGTGTTTATTTTTATGTTTAATATACATCAAGCTGTGAAGGCGAGAGTGTATTCTGGATTTCAAAGTATTGCCATGTTGCTGGCTAGTTTTTTTATCTTATTCAATAAGACTAACCTCAGTTTGTGGATTCAGTACATACAACGCTGCTTTAGCCCGGAACTCTATTAGACGGTCATTCTCCAGACGTACATTTTTCATGTCCTCGCTCTTTAAAATTATAAAATTACAGATATTAGTGTACCTTGTATTTTTAGATCGTAAAAGATATCTGTATTGAGCTGTACATGCATTTTCAAGTACATATATAAAACTCTTCTGGGAGAAAAAAATACTTAATACCCCATTCTCCTAATTTCCGCGTCGCGTCCTACTATCGAAACTGCTTACATTTCAATTTCTCCTGATGATATAGTTAAAGAAAAAACAATGTAAGCAAGTTTATTTCACATAAGAATGTATGTTTTCATTGCCAAAAAAAAATCTAATAAATACAGTAATTATACCACTAAGATATCAATTGTAATCAATTTGTCTCGAAACGTATCCTAATTTCCGCGACGCTTTCTTTTTTCATCGCACAAGTCTTCTGAATGTAGGCACGGATGTCGCTACCGCATTTCAGTTAAGCCGTCAGTCGTGCCCAAAGCCTCGTGCGGGATAGTTGTGTTAGCTGCATCGGGCCGCGAGTTATAAACGTAATTATCTAATTACCGCGTTGTGGTTCACGAAATTTCTAATTACCAAGTTCACTTTTTTAAAATCAACCAGCAACTTAATTTCTCTGAGAGTTGGAGAACACATTAAAGTTCGCAATATTTAATAGAGAACAGATTCTGGAGATTATTGCTTGTATCTATAAAAAGTTATTTTATATTTTTCAAGAATCCCTAATTTCCACGTCTAATTCACGCGTCAAAAGTGAGCGCGGTAATTAGAATAGGTAGTAAATTATACTGATAAAAATGTCTATATTCGTACTCTTATACTGAGAGGAGGCCTGTGCCCTGCAGTGAGACGTATATAAGCTGATGCTGATATCCGTACTATTAATATATAAATATGAAAGTGTGTTTGTTGGTGTGTTTGTCCGTCTTTCACGGCTAAACGGAGCGATGAATTGACGTGATTTATTTAGGTAGAGATAGTTTAGGGCATGGAGAGTGACATAGGCTACTTTTTGTCTCTTCAAAACCCCCCATTTCCCTAAAGTGAGGGGTGGAAGATTGTGGAGAATTCCGCAATTTTCAATGTAGAATGCTGTAAATTGGTATGTGTGCTATCTCTTCTGTGCTACCCCGAATTTAACGTGAGCGGAGCAGCGGGTAAAAGCTAGTGTATAATAGTGTATAGAATAATATTTTAACTACTATCAAACCAACTGATTCCTTACCCACCGCAAAACGTTGTCACAGTAAACGATATATACATTTCCGCTGTCAAGCAACGCAATCAAATGTCACTATGACGTTCACTGTGAATAAGTTCTATGATGGGTCAGAAATCAATTAGTTTGATGGTACATGTATGTGCATAGACGTAACATAATAATATCTGCTTATCCTGTGTGGTGTCGGGATAGAATTACACTCTTTCATTTCTTCCGTGGATGCTGTAAGAGGCGACTTAGGAAATAGGTTTAGGCATGCTTTAGGCGACAGGCTAGCAACCTGTCACTTTTATATTATTTCTGTCATCTGTTTTCAAACCTAAAATTATGCTAGAAGTGACTGAGAAGTGTTAATAGCCATAATCAATTAATCACTACATACATACACACAATTACGCCTGTGTTCCCAAACGGAGTTGGCAGAGTACACGAAACATGAAACGGTCAAAACAATGATTATGACTATATCACGTTTCTCAGCCACTTCTAGCATAGGTTTAAGTTCGCAAAGATGGAAGAGGTGGAATAGTGACAGGTCCAAATTATTTCTTAGCGCCCTTTTTGTAATTCAAGCATCCAACAAAAGTAAAATATTCTATTTAGCACATCGCATTTCTAATTCACGCGTCATGTAAAAAGTATTAAATTCTAATTACCGCGGCGTTTTTCTAATTACCGCGTCGTTTTTCTAATTACCGCGTCATGTAAATTTTCAATCGTTTATAACTGACTAACCGTTAGTAAATACAAAGTGCCCCATAAACGTCTAAGTTTCAATGATCGTCAAGTTACAATATCTGAAATCAAATTCATTGAAAAGTTAGTAGAAAAAAAGCGACGCGGTGATTAGAAGTCTGGAGAATGACCGTAGAAATGAATTGTTTTAATTTTCTATTAGTTTTTCAAGTCCGCCTTGTTTGTAATTTTTTTGAGTTACATGTTTTAATTGTAAAATAAAGTGTTTCTTTACTTATCTACTTATTTATTCAACATCCAGAAAAACTAAATTGAAAATATCTTGTTAGGTATATGATTAGCGAAAACTGGTCCTAATCATGTACTATCGAACCAACTGATTCCTGACCCACCGCAGAACGTTGTCAGAATAAACGTCATAAACATTTCCTTTGTCAAGCAATGCAATGTCACAATGACGTTCACTGTGAATAGGTTTTATTGTGGGTCAGGAATCAATTGGTTCGATGGTACACTAGATCAAGTGAAAATCTTGAAGTTCCAATCAGTATTTTATAACTATGTACTTTGTTTTGACAACTCTTTTTTTAATACTAAATGGCTGCCCCAAAATGGCCACTGGAGTTTGACGTATAGTTACAGTCATGGTGCGTATGTGGAACAAACATAGTAAAACTAACAACGTTCACATTGTGTGATCCACACTATTATTTACACTATCCTAAAACTAATCCAGGGCTGCCCCCGCGCAGTTGATAGAGTGTTTATCCGCCATAATTGATCCGCTCCCCTGTTTTTAAAGTCCACTGACTTCTCGAGTGGCTGTTCGCTCGAGACGCACATGTCGCTCCCTATAATAGTTTTAATCTGCACTGAGAATGGGTTTTCAATTTTTTTTAGTGCCCAAATAGGCAAAAGTTTCAGTGTGCATAAAATAATACAGCCTTGGAAGTAGAGAGCACCCGGTTTTTTTTTTTAAGTTTTATTTTAGCCGGTCAATTATGTTTTTACAAGTAAAATTTGCAGTAGAAACTAGAAAGTAAGTTTACATTAAATCTTAGATTAGGTTGGCAGAGCGCACAGGCAAAACTATGACTGTTTCAAAGTTTCGTACCCACTTTTAGCACTAAGTATAATTAGGTTTTTAAAGTTAGCTAAAGAGATACATACCTACATATAATAGGGGCAGGTTGCTAGCTTGTCACCTTAACTAGTAACCTATTACGACATGCTTAGAGGAAATGTAGAGACAAAATTTTGATTCGACAATCGACACCACACGTGTAAAGAAAATATTAGTTCATAGGTATTTCCAATTTCAAGTTTTTTTTAATCGACTGTTAATTACTAAGTATATTATTATAAGCAGGGGAGGTCCACCCGTGTGGTGCCGGGTTAGAATAGCACTTCCCCCTTTCTTCCCGTGGGTGTCGTAAGAGTCGACTCTGGGAAAGGGTTAGTGTATTGTGGGCGATGGGCTAGCAACCTGTCACTGCAATAACACGTTTACCATCTGGTTACCCTGAAACTGCTAAACGTGGCACAGAATTTTTGAATTCATGTGCTCTGCCTACCCCTCTTGGGAATACAGGCGTGAGAATATGTATGTATGTATGTAGGTCCACTCCGCAATTTAGGTACGCTCCGCCGGCAAGACCTCGTGAAAGGTCAGCAATCAGGTAACGGTGGAAAGAGACAGGAGTGGACCTTTTGTTCGTAGCAGATTGTCCTATTCTGTGACACCTATGTAGTTTCTTGCGGCGCATTGACGGCAATGATGGTCTTTCCGACTGGTAGACTCGAAAGTGACGTGTAAAAGTGCTCTTAGGAACCTATTTTAATAAATATAGTTTTGAATTTTTATATTAGGTGTACGGTGAGTTAAGATCGTTCGGCGAAAGTAGAAGAGGTATACGTAGTAATAAATTTTTAGGTCTGTTCTGTATCTGAGGACTGAAGGGGGTGGACGGTGATGCGTTGTTAAGAGATCAGTCGCACTTAACCTCCCCGCGTTGCCCTCGATGCGCCGATTACCGCGTGATCGCGATGTATATGTCGCAGGCGGATTGTATAATCCGCCGTTTTACATAACGCCTAGCCGTTTTGCAAAACAGCGCCGTTTTGTAAAACGGCGGCTCAACGTTCAGCTGGATTGTAGATGCGAAACGTTCTTCAAAAAGGCGGCCCACGTTTAGCCGCATTGTACTACTACTAAAATTGTAGGGTAACAATACTTACAAAACAAAGAATGCTAAATAAAATAAATATAAATAAAATAAACTAACCTAACCTAACCTAATCTAATGTAATCTAACCTAACCTAACCTATTATAATCTCTAAATCCTCTACTGTCTATGTTAGGCAGCGCCACGAGTGTTAAAAATCTGAACTAAAAACGACAAAGTGGCGGCTAATCTCTCGCCGTATTACATTATGCCTAGCCGTAATGAATAACGTTTAGCGCCGAATTCATTCCGGCGGTTTTTCGTTCAGCCGCATTCAATCCGGCTAAACGTTGAGCCGCCGCATTACAAAACGGCGCTGTTTTGCAAAACGGCTAGGCGTTATGTAAAACGGCGGATTTTACAATCCGCCTTCGACATATAGATGTTGAGATGACGGACGCGGCGCTGGACGGAGACGAGGAAAACCACAGGAGATCCTTGGTTACACGAAGTGGTTAACTTTACGCGGTCGCAAACTAAAGTAGAGTCCAGAATTAGGCGAACTAACTTGACAGTTCACTGTGCACTAAAGTTGCCACAGTTTGGCCAGTGCTGTTAATATCGATGTTTAAAGTAAAAAGTTTTGTTATCTTTATTATTGTTTGGAATCAAACTAATAATTTTACTAAGTAAATGAATAATAATATAAATTGGTAGAAATTAAAAATACATCAACTTGGATCAATTTTTGTTAGTAAAATCGTACATCCTTCAGATCATATTAAATCGCGGTAAATTGCAGTAGTTCGTCTAATATTTGGCAAAAATATGTATGAGTGTGTAAGTTTCGACGAATTACTTGATAAAATATAAATAGAATCAGATTTATAGAAAGCACATGGTAATATCGACATTGTTATGTCGACATAAACTTATCACTATTTATTTTTTCCTATGTCTGGCAACACTTTCGGCTGTCAAGTTAGTTCGCCTAATTCTGGACTTCACTTTACGTCGGTCAATGAACGTCGAATTTAGGCTCTTGTCCCACCGCCGGCGAGTAAGCGGTAAACTAGTAGAATTAGTGCTAGACAGCTTGACTAGCCTATCGTCGTCGCCTGGTCAGACCGTCGCTGTCGCTTGCCGTATGCGGCCGACGACCGTCAAGTGTAGCGGTCGCCGCATGCGGTGTGCGGCAAATTGTGAATTAACTCTGAAATATTGCTCAAATAATGTGTAGCGACAGCTACATACCGCTAGGTCAGCGTTTTATGTAAGCCACGCGTATACCGGCCAACGCGCATTTAGTCCGCACAGAGCGTTAGCTTCAACAGCACGCCTCTTTCGTTCCCTACCGGTATCCGCGTGGTTCCTAACCTTCTGTAGTTTCAGTTATAAATTATACTTCAATCCGTTTGCTACTTGTCTTTCCATAATCTCCCAGTTTCATCCCGACCGACAAGATAGTAGCAACAAATGTAAACAATTACATCCAAAAATATTTTTTTGCTAATATCAATAAGTAGATATCTCGTTGCCAGCAGCTCTTGAAATTTCAAATCATAATCATTCAGCCGACTTACACCAAAGCGCAGGAAGAGTCTCGCGCGAGATGACTGTACCTGTCACTGTCTAAATAGAGACGCCAGAAAAAGACAGGTAGGCTAATCCACGAGAGTCTATTCGCGAAACTATGTGTCTACTGAACACTAGTTGGCTTGAAGCTTTTAATATATTGTCATACTAGCTGTGCCAGTGACTTGGCCCGCAATAAAAGATAGACTATGTCCTTTCTCAGGGTCTAAAGATTACATACATACATACATATTCTCACGCCTGTATTCCCAAGAGGGGTAGGCAGAGCACATGAATTCAAAAAATCCAGTGCCACATTTAGCATTTTCAGGGTAATCAGATGGTTAAACGTGATATTGCAATGACAGGTTGCTAGCCCATCGCCCACAATACACTAACCCTTTCCCAGAGTCGACTCTTACGACACCCACGGGAAGAAAGGGGGAGGTGCTATTCTAACCCGGCACCACACGGGACGGGACGGGTCTAAAGATTGTATGTGCCAAATTTCATCACAATCGGTTTAGAGGTTTAAGCGGGAAAGCGTAACAGACAGACAGAGTTACTTTCGCATTTATAATATTAGTAGGGATGCTCCAAGTGTTATGTGATAACTCATGTCTTAACTCGAGATTACCTCGATATGTTTCTGGTTAATCGTTTCCGCAGATCAGCGGCGACTGCTGCCAATAAACCGCTGTGACTCTTAGATGAAGAGCTACAGATTAACTCGAAACATGTCGAGCTAAACTCGACTTAAGACGTGAGTTACCTATCCTTATTTTTTTTAGTGAGTCTTACGGTAATTTCGAGTTCAAAGACTTGGGACCTTGTTAAGCTATGAAGGAGTTTTGTCAAGAATAAATTAAACAGAATTTATTTCTTAATTCTTTTATTGCATTATTTTTTACTGTAATTAAAACCCTGTACAAAAATAATTAGAATGATATACTTAGGCAGAAATAACATAAGAACATAACCTTTACATAATAGTCGCATACTTGGTAAGTACTTAATAATAATAACATCGAGAATTGCAACCCTTTGGCAGCGGAAGTAAACAAAAATATTAACAATAAACAATAATAATGATAACAATTTTATTAATAATAAGCTTTTAAACAATAATAATTCAAGTTGGAATAAAGTTTTTACGGCATGTAATGCTTCCTGACCCACCATAGAACCTATTTACAAAAAACTTTACTATATTTGTTGTGACAACATTCTGCAGTAGGACAGTATTCAATTGGTTCAACCGTACCTAATAGGTACTAAAAGTAAGGTTTAAGTTTTAATTTTCAAATTTAATCGTGAATAGCCGGGTCCACATTGACTAAGTCACCTCGCAAGGCACCCATTTTTGGTGCGATTATGAGTCTTGTGTGCAACAAAAGCATGCCTCATGCGCATGCCTCGCGAGGCGGCTCGGTTAGTGTGGACCCGGCCAATGGGAAGTCTATCGAACGCAAAACGCAACACTAAACAATATTCGACACATTTTTTTATTTATTACCAGAAAAGTTTCAGTTAATCGTAAAAAAATAGTAAAAAAACTTACAAATAACATAGCTTGTCATATTTTGCTCTCAACTGAATTCTGGAAACAATAAATTCAGTAACAACTACTTACGTTCTACGTATTTTACAATGCTTAAAAATTACTAATGTAACAAAATGTTTAGTCGGTGGGATGATAAAACAATGATTAAAATTATATTTAACTGCCACCCTCAGAGATGTTTATCAACAGCAATTGTTTATTAGTACAGAACTAGAAAAAAAAACCTGTTTCATTTTTAGCCTTCAAAATAACTAGGGCGGAAAAGGAGAAGCGGCGCGTCGCGTGTGGTGTGACGTCTGGCGGTGCGTAACGCTTAAACGCTTCTCTGTAAACGCTCTCTTCAATCGCCATAAGTTTGAATCTAATGGGAGTCGCGCCTCGTCACACGACGCTCGACGCCACGCGTCTCCTCTAACGAGACCTAAGCAGTTTTGCTTAATTTTATTCAACAAACAAGTTGAACTCCTGATCGTCATACTTATTTTTGCATATTTTATTCAAGAATATTAAATTTGAGCTTTTTCATTGGGCATTGAAAATAACTGAGCTACTAAACTTTTTCGTTTAGTATTTTTCCTGTGTAAAGAATATGAACCCTTAGTGTCGTAGATTCTCCTAAATACAGTGCTTCGACTATGGCTGAAAGTCTTTTTACAAATTGACATATATTCATCTAACACTTACCTTAAAGACATAACACTAACACTATGATATGTTATCTATTCGAAGATACCCACTTACTTTACATTGCACGAACATTAACACCGTTCATAAGATTGCACTTTAAGCACTTTAAAAAAGTCGAGTCTTCGGAGATCGAGACCTATTTCATTGCACTAATATCTACATTCAATTGTCAGTCTTAAACGCTCTGCCACAGTCAAGTCTCAAACAGTAGAGTTTCATCTGAGTTCTCATCAGTATACACAATCCGTTTACACTCACTTTTTAGTCTGTGACACTGGCACCTCTCTTTTGATCAGACCGAATGATTTCCAAGCTAAACGAAGGCCAGATGCTGTTTAAATTGACTTTGGAAATGACATCTTGATATCTTCTTGCAACATTTGTAAGGCCAAATTTTATATGAAAACAGTTAGTTGATTCGATCTTACAATTGGACATAATCAGGCTCAGAAACAACATCCTGGTGTTCATCTTCCATATCAACTCACGGCTATTTCAAGGCATTCACCTAACGGCTTCGGCCAAAGATCACCTACTTTACACTTGACTGTCAGCCAATCATTATCACCTGGTCAGGCCATAGCAGTTCTCGTTCATCGAATGCTGCCAACCATCGTGTTCTTCACAGTTTTTCAGTCGTATGTATTTGGTGGACGAATCTGTGTAACTGGTATTTTGTCCTTGTGTTGTCTGTCCTTATATTTTTATCCGTCGACGTGGCTTGCCAAAGATAGATTGAATTTCAAGATCAGCCGTTAGTTTTGAAAAGACTTGACAGCCCGATCACCTTCTTCTTATCTTCGTCTTAAGTCTTCTGTCCTTACATTTAATCCAGCATCGTGGCTTGGCAGAAATACTTTGAATACCGAGATCAGCCGTTAGAGAATTCCTTTTCAAAAGACCAGACAGCCCAACAATCACCTTGTTCTTCATCTAAAGTCTTCTTCCACTGATTCACTCATCACTGTACTCTACACACTATCTGGCGAGCTGGTGTCCCGTTCCTGCACCGAGGTGGACGGTCGCTCCCAGTGGGGCCACGGCCTTGCTGGAAGCGGTACCGGCCTTCATATGACGTGCTGGGGCGGTTCTTCGTCGGACTTCATCAGGACGTAGGCGACTGGCCGCTTGACGTCTGCGGGGGGCGAGGGTGTCCGGCGCGGGGGACAGCCGCAGGGGGAGAGGGAGCTGCTGTAGAGGGCGCTGCCGTAGAGCGCGCCGCCGTATAAAGCCTGTGGAGGAATGGTATGATCGTGAAGCCGTCATGATGGTCTTAGAAACATTTTTGTGGAAGTGCCTCTAAAGGATTAAAGATATTCTGCAATCTCTTAGATGTCCGTCTGTCTGTCAATCAGGGCTCTTTCCTTTTCTCAGGAACGGGAGGAGATAACATGACTTTGATATTGATTCCAATTGCTAACTTCAGTCATCTCGTAAACTATGGTCAGTAGATAGATTTGTTTATAATTCTACGCAATCAAAAGATTTGTCTGTACTTAATCAAAACTTGCCAGTTAAATTTGGTCCACTTTCAATTTACCAATTGAACTGAAATAAAACATTCTGATGGGAGAATTGGCAGCCAAGTCAGGATCGTTTCCGCAGAAGGGAATTCTTCAAGGGTTGGTCCGATTGACTTGAAATTTAGTCCACTTTTCCGAGATGGATGACAATGAAGCACAAAAAGCAAAAAAAAGCTTGTATTGAAAACGAAATTTGTGCAGGTCACAAAAGAACACCGCGCTACACATGCTAGTCTGGGCGTGATTGTATGTACTTATGAATCAAATCCAGAGTTAATGAAATGCATTTTATTTCGTTCTTAAGATTATCTATACTTATAATAAAACTGTAGAGAGGTCAATTCTGTACATTAAATATATATCCAAAATTAATATTGGAGGATGATTG
>BHDV01007923.1:99563-111536 GCA_005406045.1 Adoxophyes honmai
ATCAACTTTCTATTTTTAAAGATAACTAATTAACAAACATGTTAATTGCGATACCTATAAGAGATTCGTGTTAGTCATCAAAAATCTTACCGGAAAACGAGATTACGATTCATGATTAAAAATTCACCCTGTATTTTGATATTCTTTGCATTATTTAAATATCAATCAGCACCGTTTCATTTTACGTTATATTTTTCAAAGTTTAACCTTCCCAGTGCTAAAGGGGTAACTTGGGATGATTTTGCGCTCCAATAATCTGTTTTCTGTGTAAAGGCATGAACTTGTTTTCGTATGACAATTTAACAATTATGTAACAGATAAATATCGACGTGAAGTTCTGAACCTGACCAGACGCAACAACAGACAGGAATTAGTCATTATCATAAAATGACAAAAGCAAATAATTAAGATTTCAAAGTGTCTAACCTAACGAAATAGTAATTGTTTTGTGTAACGTTTGGAATATAGCTGTATTATCTTCCCGAACGGGGTAGGCAGAGCACACGAAACGCTACATAGACAAAACCACGACTATATCACGTTTCGTGGCCACTTCTAGCATTATGTTTCGCAGGTATAATATTAACAGGTCGCTAGCCTGTCTAAAATAATGGCATCCGAAACGGAGAGGTGTTATTCTAAACCCGACACCACATTATCTTTTGATTGTTTAAAATCAATACGCACCGTTCCATTTCACGCAGCATTTTTCGGCATTTAACCCTCCCAGTGCCAAAGGGCCCTACTTGCGATGGCCTCGCGCCCTAATCTGTTTTCTGTTTAGAGGCATAAGCTTGTTTTTATGGCCCTGCGTGCTCCGATAGGGCACAGAGTGGGATGAAGATATAATAGTGTTCGGGAAGGGTTAGCAGATTAAATTGATTTGTAAGGGTGTTAAGTGTTGATATTGTTTGGATTTGTGCATGTATTTTTGGATGTCAGTTTTTGATTTTTATTTAAATGCCTAAAGAGCGTAGGTTGATCTGATGATGTTTTTGTGAATTAATTGTAATGAAATTTAGGTGTTCCGTGATTTTAAAAAGATATAAGTGAATCTATCCATCTCTCTAATGCAATGATATCAATCTAGATGACTTGAACACAAAATGTTGCTAACTACAGACAGTTACGCCCAATCGCCCATGTTACCAAATGAGGTAGGCAGAGCACAAGAAACGCGACATGGACAAAATTATAACTATATCGCGCTTCGCAGCCGCTTCTAGCATAATTTTAGGTTAAAAAAAATAAGAATACCTAGATATAATAGTGACAGGTTGCTAGCCTGACGCTTAAAATAATATCTAAACCTGTTTCCTTCGTGGAGGCGTCTTGCGACATCCACGGAACAAATGGAGCGGTTTCTTCCTATTTCCGAATCTGCACAATATTTTCAGCAGGTGTCTTTAAAAATATAAAAATAATGGTTGTGTCAAATATTTTTATTTATTTAAAAAACAGTGTTTTTTTACTTTCAATGCTATCAAATTACAAACTATAATTATTGTAACGCAACTTAATTATAAAAGCCAAGAGAAATTTGTTTGCTACAAACCAAAGCTCGTAAGCGTCTAAACTTTTATTGTTAGAAGCTTAAAGCTCCTAACTCAAACAAGGGAGATGTCTTTATCAAATTAAATAAAACGCATCCGGCTGCCCTATTTGTCTATGGTTTAAGTAAACAATACCTCTGCGAGCGACTGTGTCGCTAGTGTCTACGTAAAAAGTAATTCCAGCACGTAGAAAATTAGTTCCGACTTTGGCCACCGGTATTTCTAAGTTTGTACTGGGTACCACAGAGTGTAAAACTATAGAATGAGCAAATAGTTTTTGTCTCTGGTAGATAACAGGTGTGATTGCCTGAGAGATTTAAATTAAATAGTTTGCGTTGGTTTTTCAAGTGGTAGACATTCTTTGTGAGGTTATTATTTAATTAGGGTGATAATCTGATAATTGTGTCTGTGATTTGTTGGTTTTGAGTATGAGACCGTAATGTAAAATACGGATATCTCACGTCTTATTTTCCGTGTGGTGTCTGGTTTAGAGTAACGCCTCTCCATGTCTTCTGTGGATGTCCGTAAGAGGCGACTAAGGAAATAGGTTACAGGAGGTGTCCCTCGAGATCCCTAACATCGTTTGTCATAAAATCATTTGCCCGAACTGTTTTGTCTAAATGGGCATTAGCCCTAACGATCACTTGCCATAATAATCATTTTCCATAATTCTAAAATAGTCAGGAATCAATTAGGCAGGGTAGAAATCAAATAGGTTAGGTTAGGTTAGGTTTATTTTATGACCATAAATAGCGAGCGAAGCGAGCGGAGCGCCAAAACAATCGTTTCTGAAATAAAATGTTTAGGGAAACTAAAAATATGGCATATGAGTTTTATGGCAAATGATCATTATGACATAAAACGTTAGGGAATATAAAAATAGGTGAAAAAACTTTAGGGATCCAGATATAGATCCGGTTACAGGTATATTTTAGGCGACAGGCTAGCAAGCTGTCACTACTATACCTGCTAAATTAAAAACTTCAACAATTTGCTTAAAAAGGCCACGAAGCATGAAACCGTCAGTTTAGTCTATGTTTCGTGTGCTCTGCCTATCCCATTTGGGAATACAGGCGTGATGTATGTATGTCACGTCTTATGTTAAGTTTATCTCGATATTTTTCGACCTAGTCCGTCGGCCTTCATCTAGGAGCCGCTGAGTTGTGTAATAGTTTTTAAAGCAATGGAATGCAACATCAGGTCCTAAAAAGTTATGTTTACCTAGAAATGTGAAAGGACTTGACCGTTTAAACCTAATCCTTACTAATATTATATGTCAGAAAGTGAGTCTGTTTGTTTGTTTGTTTGTTTGTTTGTTCCGCTTTCACGCCGTAGTCACGATAGAAGTCCGGATTAAATAATAGGCTACTTTTTATCCCGGAAAAATTGATGTTTCCTAGGGAAAACAAAAATATAGTTTGCTTGATAGATAGATCGATGACCGATCGATAGATGATAGATCGATGGCGCTGTGTGTCGTTTGAAACGAGAAGTTTTCTTATAGTTGTGCTTTAGGTATACCGCAATATAACCAAGTTCCACGCGGGCGAAGCCGCGGGCGGAAAGCTAGTGTTATATAAGACGGAGTATATCTAGTACTTAAAATATTGCCATTGCTACCTACTAAGGGGTAGCCTAGGAAATCTTGAACTTTTAGCAAACACTCAAGTAGGTAGCGACCTGGCGTGAATACTTTTCACCTCATTTCTACTCTATAGTTCACTCCCTATCAGCCTAGCAGATGTAATTACCATCTAAAAACAAATGCTACCATGCCGTCACCCATATTCCCTTATCTTTTTCTCCCCCCTTGAGTTTAAAGAAACAAAACGCAGTGCCAAGAAAGGCGGGGCGCGCCGCCCCCGCCGCCATTGTTTCACCCTTGCTCACTGGCTGAACGGCGCAAACAACCTTTGTCTTTGCGAATTTAAAAAAGTTGGCATTTGAAATTGGAATATTATTCGCGGAAGTGAGAGTTGGGAATCGTGTGTTTTCGATGTGCAATAATTTGAAGTAGGTTAGTTTACTTCGTTTGTAATATAAGTGTAGTAGGCATACCAGAAATAATACATTTTGTTACAGTTTTAATGATACGATGTGATTATCCATCCATACAATTAATCCAATGAAGGTACATACGTTTATATGAATTTCATCAATAATAAAATTATAATTTCATTGTAATCACTTCTAAAAAAACCTGTTCTGGACTAGGACGGACCAACAGACAGATAGGTAGATTGCATAGAAACTGTATCAATAATTAAGACTGTATTCGAACACAAAATATTGAAACATATTTTCTGGTTCCGTAAGAAACCCTTCATATGTCAGATTTAATAATTGCTTCGCGAAAAATATTTTTTTTGCGTTTACAAATTTATTTTTGCAGTTGACAGTGCAGGTGTTAATGTATGGGGACAATGGCAAAGTTAAGTTTGTCTCGGAAGTAGTCGTCCTTGATAATGATTACTTAATGTTGTGTAGATAGTATGGCACGGTTCAAACGGGAGAACCGGAGAACCACTCGCACTTGGCCCTTTTATGGATATAGGTCTATTAAGCGAGCTAAAAGTTTACAGATAAGTAACTACGTTCTACCTATATCTTTAGGGTTCCGTACCCGAAGGGTGAAAACGGGACCCTTATTATTGAGACTTCACTGTCCGCCTGTCCGTCTGTAGCCTAAAACCTGCCAAGTGCGAATCAAACTCGCGCACGAAGAAACCCTTACCATTCATCGGTAAATCATACAATATTTAAATTGTCTACCTGTTGCTGTTATTAATATCCACCAAAAATTGAATAAATCACGTTTTTTGTATATACTATTTAATTTACTGTACTTTATTACGGTACTTTATTTTATTTAATTTTAAGTATTTACGCACATACATACATATTCTCACGCCTGTATTCCCAAAAGGGGTAGGCAGAGCACATGAATTACAAAATCCAGTGCCACGTTTAGCAATTTCAGGGTAACCAGATGGTTAAACGTGATATTGCAGTGACAGGTTGTTAGCCCATCGCCCACAATACACTAACCCTTTCCCAGAGTCGACTCTTACGACACCCACGGGAAGAAAGGGGGAGGTGCTATTCTAACTGGGCACCACACGGAAATTTAATTATTTATTTTCAGTATTTGGTGTTATAGCGGCAATAGAAACACATCATCTGTGAAAATTTCAACAGTCTTGCTAGGTTCATGAGATACAGCCTGAGGTTCCAGACAGACAGACGGACGGACGGACAGCGAAGTATCAGTAATAGGGTCTCGTTTTTACACTTTGGTTACGGAACCCTAAAGACGGACTGCTTTTTGTAAATTGTACTTCATTGTCATGCAACCATATTGATGAGTTCTCTCCTTAGATCTTGAAAGGGCAACCAGGATTATACTACCGGATTATTAGGTTGTCCAACTTTTAGAAGTATAAAAGATGTTAGCTAATTCGGTCATCCGAAAGTGGATCAAAATTAACTTGTGAAATTCGATTACGGTTAAAGAAACAACAGCATAGGTAAAAAAAATAATGACGCTCTTGACAAGGGATATGCAAAAGTAGCGTATGGAAAGATAAAATAATATTCATATTCATATACGCCTGTATTCCCAATAGGGGTAAGAAGAGCACATGAATTCAAAAATCCAGTGCCACGTTTAGCAATTTCAGGGTAACCAGATGGTTAAACGTGAAATCGCAGTGACAGGTTGCTAGCCCATCGCCTACAATACACTAACCCTTTCCCAGAGTTGACTCTTACGACACCCACGGGACGAATGGGGGAGGTGCTATACTATTGAAAAAATATTTTCAGAAAAAATAAACCTGTATGTTTCTCTCACTCGGAATTATGAGCACTTATAATCTTAATAGATTAAATAGGGTTCCGTACCACTGACTAGGTAAACAAGTGCCTACCTGTCACAGTTTATTGATATCAAGCAAAATAAGAAAATAATTACGAGCTTTGTATGGCGACCTCCCTTGGATATTTATTTTACTTTGTTTTTAGTAGGTGTTTGTTTAGTTTTAGTTATTAGTGTGGCGTCGGGATAGAATAACACCTCTCCCTTTCTTCAAAGCGTGATATACCTAGTCATTTTCATGGTTTTGTCTATGCTCTGCCTACCCCATTTGGGAACACAGGAGTGATTGTATGTGTATAGTTTTTAGTTTTGTTATAGCGGCAATAGAAATATACCATCTGTGGAAATTTCAACTGTCTAGCTAGCACGGTTCTTAAGCAGCCAAGCGACAGACGGACGGACGGACAGCGATTTATTTTCACCCTTTGGGTACGGAACCCTAAACAACATGCTTTTTTCATCTTTTAGAACTCAAGATTCTGAGCAAGAAAAACTTTGAAGAATTTTGGAAAAAAGAAGATCTTTTTTGCAAGACGCCTAAAATAACATCTCTTTAAGTAGGTACCTACTACAAAAAAATTATCCTACTGTCTACGCGTACCTACGTTGGACAGTATCAGATCAATACACTTTATTATATCTTTTACTTTTTTAGATTTTTTATCTTACTACCTTCATCCTTCTCAAATCTAGCAAGTTAATTTAAACCGCTTCCAGTGTCATATTGAGTTGGTATGAATATAAAAAAAAAGATAATAGAGGTTGTGTCCGTAAATAATTTAGAATAAATTTTGTAATAATTTGTGTCTTCAAATAATTGGTTATCAAGGGCAATAATCCTACATCGAATGAACAGTGCAACTATTCAAATTCCACTAATTACCAAAAGAGAAATTAGCATAAATAAAGTTTTGAATTGAGAATTTCGAGAAGACTGAGGACTTTACCATTTCCAAAAAAATTGAGACTCAACGCAGAAAAAAATGCCTTTTCAACTACTTACCTCAACCTCTTCGCTTCATCAATGAACGGCCGCTTCTCCATCTCAGTCAGCAGCTTCCACTCTGCCCCCAGCCTCTTGGAGATCTCCGAGTTGTGCATCTTCGGGTTGTCCTGAGCCATCTTCCTTCTCTGCCCCCTCGACCACACCATAAAAGCGTTCATAGGCCTCTTTATATGCTCAACCGGTTGCTTCCCTAACGACATCTTAAAACTTCAAATTTCGAATCTTTTTAAATCAAGCCACACACTTCAAACCGCCATTCGGAAAGTCATTTGTTTTAAATTTCGAATTGAAGACTTTTAAAATTTCGCGGAATGCATTTCGAATTTCGAACGCGCGACGGTGAAAAGCTCCCGAAAGCTCAATGCGGCGCTTTTCTTGCCAGTGTCATGTTTAAAACGACGGACCTCGGCCTTGCTTCCCCCCGGTACAGTCTCCCCGTCAGGGTAACTGGCCAATGAGCGCGCGGCATGGGCGGACGCTGGCCCCTGATTGGCTGAGACGCCGGCTGTCTCGCGCGCCTCAACAGGTAGCCAGTGCGTTCTTGTTTGCATGTTTATTAGTAGATTAAATTTCTTTTTACCGCAATCTGGCCGGCGCGCGATCGCGGTTTGATTTGGCGAGGTGACGCGGGGTAATGAATTGGAATTAGGTTTTTGTGGCGTTTTTTGTTTGCTTTTCTAATGGTTGAATAAACTTCAATTATTTAGATGAATATTTATGGTATGAACACACGTTGAATACATTTAAAATACATTTAAAAAAATTGAGCATAACAAGTTACATTTCAACTGACAATTTTAATTAAATTAATACATACATACATACATACATACATACATATTCTCACGCCTGTATTCCCAAGAGGGGTAGGCAGACCACATGAATTCAAAAATCCAGTGCCACGTTTAGCAATTTCAGGGTAACCAGATAATTAAAGGTGATATTGCAGTGACAGGTTGCTAGCCCATCGCCCACAATACACTAACCCTTTCCCAGAGTCGACTCTTACGACACCCACGGGAAGAAAGGGGGAGGTGCTATTCTAACCCGGCACCACACTAATAATGAAATTAATAATTGATTAAAATTATTATCACAGGCTAGTTGCATGCGTTTTAAGGATAATCTGTTGTCCCAATAATTGGTATTAGGTACCTATGGGTATGCAGATATGATCTTACAATAAAAATAGGCAATAATTAAAAAAAAAAATACCTAATGAATTGAGCAAAATAATTTCAACACTAAATAAATACTTAGTTCATTTCATATTCCTTATACCTAACATCTATTTTATCATCATCATAATTTTTTTTTTTTCAGAATTTAGACTTGAATCGAACATTTTTTTTAGTATTTTCTTAAGTTGTGAACAAGTAAAAAACTGTTAGCTTCAAAGATGGCGGCTTACTGGAAGAGCTCTCCAATGTAAGCGCGGGTCTCTTCAGTTGTGTGATTTTTCCTGTTCCTTTGTCAGCGCCCGTCGTTAACCCCTTTCAGTATGGATTTAAGAAAGGAACTGTTTTTAAGGTATACTCTTAGTTATTTGAGACGATAACTTTGGATCGACTACTTAATTCTTCCTTGATCTAATTTGGAATTAAAAAAACCGGCCAAGTGCGAGTCGGACTCGCGCACGGAGGGTTCCGTACCAAAAACAGAAAAAAACTCGCTTTTTCTACGGGAGCCCCCCTTAATTATTATTATTATTTCGATTTTAGTATTTGTTGTCAGAAATACATCATCTGTGAAAATTTCAACTCTCTAGCTGTCACGGTTCGTGAGATACAGCCTGGTGACAGATGGACAGACAGACGGACAGACAGACAGACAGCGAAGTCTCAGTAATAGGGTCCCGTTTTTACCCTTTGGATACGGAACCCTAAAAAATGACAAAACGATCACTTGTATGAAATTTTAAACGTGAAACTACCGTGAGACTCACTCAGTGAAATAAATCGGATCTACTCACATTCTTATATCGAGATTAGCTCGACATGTTTCGGGCCAATTCGTGACCCATCATCTGGACTCATCATCATCATCATTATCGATTTAAAAACATGAGTAGATCCGTTTTATGTCACTTTGTGTGAAGTTGCTTTGAATTATACAGGTTGTTCTTGTACAGTAAGTAGGGTAGGTCAACAGTTGTGTATCACAACACAAACCTAGTCAGTCTGGCCTAGTAGTTAAGTCACCTACCAAATATGAAATCTATACTAATATTATAAAGCTGAAGAGTTTGTTTGTTTGTTTGTATGTTTGTTTGTTTGTTTGTTTGTTTGAACGCGCTAATCTCAGGATCTACTGGTTCGAATTGAAAAATTCTTTTTGTGTTGGATAGACCATTTATTGAGAAAGGCTTTAGGCCATATAACATCACGCTGCAACTAATAGGAGCGAAGAAATATTGGAAAATGTGGAAAAAACGGGGAGAAATTAAACACTATTCCACGCGGACGGAGTCGCGGGCACAGCTAGTACTTAATAAGCATAGAAAAAATGTCTTTTTTTGATATGTCGGTTTTAAAGACTATTTCAAAATTATTTTTGTGTTTCCGCTGTCAGTTGTCGACTTGTGGAATTCGCATTTTTTTACTATTGGTGTAGAGAAAGACAGTATGTATAGGATTTAAATTATGTTCAGCTAACTAAAATTCTTAATGTCAAGTTTCTCCCTAGCAAGAAGCACTATCACCATGAGTTTAAAGTGACCGTATTTTTTACCCATTTGCTTATTTTGATTGTTTTACTACTATTTTTGTACTGTGTGGAGTCGGGATAGAATAACACCTTCTCCATTATCGTAAGAGGCGACTAAGGAAATAGGTTGAGGTATGCTTTAGGCGACAGGCTAGCAACCTGTCACTATTACCCTACCTCTTCCATCTGTTCTCAACCCTAAAATGACGCTAGAAGTGGCTGTGAAGCGAAAAATAGTAATCATGGATGTCTACTTCACGATTCGTGTGCTCTGCCTACCTCATTTGGGAATATTTTTTTAAAATATCATCGGACAATATTTTACACCAATCACCTAGTCCCAAATTAGGCAATTTAATGCCTGTTATGGGTACTAGACAACGGATAAACTTACTTATTAGATAAACATCCAAGACTCGAGAGCAAACATTCGTATTCATCATACAAACATCTGCCCCGACCGGGGATCGAACCCGGGACCTTAAGAGGATAGGAGTCGCACCACTTCTCCATACAAATGTAGTCCCCTGTTTTCTCCGTGAATAATGACATTAGAACAAAAAAAAAAAATTACATTATATTTGTATCTGTTGTGGCTTTTACATTATATTCTAAATTTAAAAAAAAGTAGAAAATCGATAAAAGCAAATCGTAGGGGACTAGCCACAACAGATACTTTAATGAAAAAAAATTTTTTTTTTGCTCTAATGTCATTATTTACGGAGGAAACAGGGGACTACGTTTGTATGGAGAAGTGGCGCGACTCCTATCCTCTTAAGCTTCACAGTCAGGTTCTCTAACCGCTAGGCTATATGTATAGGCCACGATAATCTAAGCCTATATTCCCAATCATTGGCGTGATTGTATGTATTTTGTTTACCCTGTTTTATGACTTCTTCATTTTCACATTTCGCGATCTGATTTTATTTCGACACTAGCTTTTGCTCGCGGCTACGCTCGCGTTAAATTCGGGGTAACACAGAAGAGATCTTGTTAGTCACAGCCCGCATGCCAATTTATAGCTTTTTACGTTGAAAATTGCGGAATCCTACTATTTTTCCTATTGTCATATTTTGGAAAATTCAAACAAAATCTTTATAAATTGTAGCCTATGTGTTATTCTCTTACGTATAAGATACATTAGAGTAAAGTTTCATTAAAATCCATTCAGTAGTTTTTGCGTTAAAGAGTAACAAACATCCAAACATCCAAACTTTCACATTTATAATATTAAATAATATATATTTCGACATTTGTTGACTGGTGTCTTAACGTAGGCCATTTTCTAATCGCGTTTAATTTTTAAAAAGATGATGACTCTAACTAATCTAGATAACTAACTACAGCAAATCACGGTACCCACTGGATTGAGTTACAAAAGCCACAATACACTCACAACCCAGACTGCCGCATAATCAGCACCCATTTGCATGAGAGGGCCGCAAACAATCGCCCTGAATACCTAATGGACGCTTCTGTTCGTGATTATGGGCTCAAGCAAATGTGGAGGACTCTGTTCTATCAGTCTAGAGAATGATAACGTATAGTAAACAGACATTTTTATATATCACGCCATGAAAAGTATACAAAACGCCCTGCGCGCCACCAGTCTGTTCGCGCGACTGCTCGTGCTCGGCGAAACTTACCGGCGCACGACTACCCTCGTTACTATCATCATGTTATTGTCCATTGTTTTATTTTATTAAGTACATGCATAATTATTAAGTTACTACTACTTATTTACTACTTGCTTTCCGCCCGCGGCTTCGCCCGCGTGGAATTCGGTTATTTTGCGGTATAAAGCGAACATTCCCTCGGGAACAACAATTTTTTCCGGGATAAAAAGTACCCTACTATTTAATCTGGACATCTATCTTTACGTCTGAAAAATTTCAAAGCAATCGGTTCAGTAGTTACAGCGTGAAAGCGGAACAAACAAACAAACAAACAAACAAATAAACTCACTTTCCGATTTATAATGTCAGTAAGGATTTAGTTACTGTTAATTTTATACCAATCGAAAGTATGCAGCCCATAGTATATGAAAAAGTGAGGTTGCCTATTTTTTCCTGTCACAACCCTTGGGTTGCCAGGTATGAACATGTAAATCAATACTCGTAATTTGCACTGGTCAGGTACAGGAGAAAAATAGGCAACTTAACTTTTACATACACTACGGGCTTCATACTTTCGATTGGTATAAAATTTATTTATTTTAAACCGGCGAAATATTAAAAAAAAAAACAATACAAAATTCATTAAAAATATCCTGGACTGAAATTTGCTAGACAACCCATACGCAATATATTTTTGGTATAATTAAATCACGTAAAAATGGGTTTGATTTATTAACCAGCTCGGTGAAGGTCGTTGTATAGCGGGATCCTCTACTATATGTAAAAGAATTTAAAATAATACTTAAAAGCTTTTTCTCATATAGAGATCGCTTTTTAGCGATAATACCGCCTATCTCCCTATCTTTTATATTCTGTATAGTTTTGGTTTTCAATAAAGCATACCTACTGTATTGTATTTAACTAAAAAATATACCTCCAACATAATAAATACGTAACTCGGTGTATTTAACGTGTCCTTCCCAAAGCCTGTATTTGGATCGTCCGGCACAAAATTGGCATTTTCACGATCGCCCGCGGCCCGTAACCGTGTTAGCGCTAACACGGTACGGCGGTCTGCCGGACGCGCCGCATACGGTTGTCTGGTACGTTTTTGACATGATATTTAAAACATACCTACTAGCTTTCCGCCCGCGGCTTCGCCCGCGTGGAATTCGGTTATATTGCGGTATAAAGCGAACATTCCCTCGGGAACAT
>BHDV01007923.1:141363-183972 GCA_005406045.1 Adoxophyes honmai
AGTAATGTAGCTTATACATCAGAATAGCACATAGGCTACAATTTATAAAGATTTTGTTTGAATTTTACAAAATATGACGATAGGGAAAATAGTAGGATTCCGCAATTTTCAACGTAAAAAGCTATAAATTGGCATGCGGGCTGTGACTAACAAGATCTCTTCTGTGTTACCCCGAATTTAACGCGAGCGTAGCCGCGGGTAAAAGCTAGTGTACAATAAAGAGTTACATACATTACTATGTATGGAATTGGGTGTACCTATCTATCTACTCTATGGTTCCTCTTTATAGGCCGTTAGCAGTGGCCCCGACACGTAGCCTGCACAAGATGGACGGCCACTCCGCTCCTATGAATTTATGGCCGAGGGTTAATATATTAAGGGGGCTGTACTTAAACGCGCCATTTCTAAAGTGTGGTTTTGAATATCAGTCTTTTGTGGATGTCAGACGATTGAGAATATAGGTAGGTTAAGGTATATTTTAGGCGACAGGCTAGCAACCTGTCACTATTGTATCTAGAAACTTGTAACCTAAAAATATGTTAGAAGTGGCCACGAAATGGTAGACATTGATTTGTCTATGTAGCCATGTGTGCTCTGCATACACCGTTTGGAAACATAGGCGTGATCCGTATGTGTGTATGTTGGGTTCGGACTTTTTTCGAGTATACAATGATGTAAAGCTCACTCGATCCAGGCGCAGTGTTACTTTTTAGGGTTCCGTACTCAAAGGGTAAAAATGGGACCCTATTACTGAGACTTCGCTGTCTGTCTGTCCGTCTGTCTGTCCGTCCGTCTGTCCGTCTGTCACCAGGTTGTATCTCACGAACCGTGAAAGCTAGAGAGGTGAAATTTTCACAGATGATGTATTTCTGTCGCCGCTATAACAACAAATACTAAAATCAAAATAATAATAATCAAGGGGGCTTCCATAGAAAAACGTGTTTTTTTTGCTGTTTTTGGTACGGAACCCTTTGTGCGCGAGTCCGACTCGCACTTGGTCGGTTTTTTAGAGCACCTACAGGATGATGTAAAGCTCACTCGATCCAGGCGCAGTGTTACTTTTTGTCATTTGTATGGGATTACGTGACAGAGAGAGCTATATTAACTTGTTTCCATGAATGGAATATAGGGCGCAGCGCAGACGACAATCTTTATGTGTTATCGAGTCTGCAGCGCACAAAAAGTCTGCGTGGATTGTATGTATTGCACGCCGGAGTTTTTGCGCGTCGCGTCGTGTGCGTTACTGCATATAATTCCGTAGGTTCTCTTTTCAGAGACTAAAAAAGCCGTCGCGGATAGTCTGTCGTATGCGCAGGGCCTATAGTAGAGACTTTTGGGTACTTAAAAAAGGTAAACAAACCCGACGAAGTCAAAAATCATGTACGGTATGTGTTACTGCATTAAATACGGCACTTTCTATTTTAGTCGTATTTTCACCTTGTAATGCCACTAAAATAGAAAGTGACGTATTTAATGTAGCAACACATACCTTACGTGATTTTTGAGTTTGTCGGGTTGGCTTTTGACAGTTCCCGTTTGTTTACAATTTTTTTAAGTACCTAAAAGTCTCTACTATGGAGGTTGGACTTTTTTCGAGTATTCGATGATGTACGGCAGCCGTCACTGGTCCAGGCGCAAGGTAATAATCTTACGGCAGCCGTGTGTTTGCGCGGGCTAATTGGACGCGTCGACGCCCGCGGCGCTAGGGCTGCGCCACGGCCATCGATATCGATAAACTCAGAATCAGAATCGTTTGTTGACCAGAATATTTTACAATCAGAGACTGTGTCTGGTGGGCCCTAAACTAGGCTTAGCCTAAATCTTAGGGTCCATGAGTAAAACTAACTTCACTAACTTTTTTTTATGTTTTTGTTACGCTCAAAGATCGAAAACGCTCAGCGGAAAAGCAGCTCAAAAGCGTTGTGGTCATAGGGAAAAATTCACAATCCAAAAATCCTTAAATATTAAACGGTGTGTTTAGTGGAGATTAGGTTTTACAATCAACAGTTGAAAACATTTTTCTAATCGGTTAAATATCAGTTCACATTTACCCATTTACTCTGAAATGTTACATAATTTTAGATAAAATAAATGTGCAATAATCTTGATCGCATGCCCTGTGTATTCGGATTTAGAATAACTCCTTTCCACTTCATCCGTAGATGTCGTAAGCTCGTAAGAGGCGACTAAGGAAATGGGTTAAGGTTAAGGTATACTTTCGGCAACAGGCTAGCAACCTGTCGCTATTATACTTCTTTCATCTGTTTATCAAAGTGGCCACGGAGCGTGAAATGGGCATGGCTTGCGTGTTTCGTGTGCTCTGCCTACCCCATTTGGGAATACAAGCGTGATTGTATGTATGGACTAGGATTGCATATAATCTGGTCTCTACAAGATACAAAGCCTATTTTCAAAACTATCAACACGAAATCTACAAAAAAACCGGCCAAGTGCGAGTCGGACTCCCGCACTGAGGGTTCCGTACAAACCGATTACAACGCCATCTAGTGACAGATTTTCGAACTAATGATAAATTTTAATTTTATTTATTTAAAAAAAAAACTACTTGGTAGATTTTGTTCAAACCAATTTTCGTTGATAGTTTTTATGGTAATGTACATTATATATTTTTTTTAGATTTATCACTCTTATATTTTAGAAGTTAGAGGGGGGGGGACACAACTTTTTCAACTTTGGAAGCGTCTGTCGCGCAAACTATTCACTTTAGAAAAGTATGATGTTAGAAATCTCAATATCATTTTTGAAGAGCTATCCATAGATACCCCACACGTATGGGTTTGATGAAAAAATTTTTTTTTAGTTTCAGTTCCATGTATGGGGAACCCTAAAAAATCATTGCTTTTTTTTAAAATTTTATGTCACAATCTTAATGCGGTTCACAAAACACATCTACTCACCAAGTTTTATTAGTATAGTACTTATAGTTTCGGAAAAAAGTGGCTGTGACATACGGACGGACGGACGGACGGACAGACAGACATGACGAATCTATAAGGGTTCCGTTTTTTGCCATTTGGCTACGGAACCCTAAAAACGATAAATTTAACAACTTAATCTTAAAAACTCGATACAGACGCGCTGTACATCCCATTTAAGTTCATCGATATCGGCACCCACCCTTTCCCATCCCTACACCCTTGTTTAAATATTAATCCAAACGACAAAGGGGTCGATTGCGGAGCGCCGCGGCTTTGTGCCCGAGGGGGTTGAAGGGGGTTGAGGGGGGTGTTTTTACAACCCCGTGGAAGCTGTATAGAGTAGTTTAAGAATATAATTGTTAGAAAAAGCATCGTATTAGTGTATTATTACGTGCATACATCAGCACTGTATTCCCAAGTGGGGTAGGCAGAGCACACTGAACGATACATAGACAAAAATATGACGGTTCGTGGACACTTTTAGCATATTTATTTTAGGTTGTGTTGGCAGGTATAATAGTGACAGGGTGCTAGTCTGCCGCCAAAAATGTACCCACCTACTTCCTTAGTCGCTTCTTACGACATCCACGGAAGAAATAGAGAGGAGTATTTAAGAATTTAATTGTGTTAGAAAAAGGATCATATTATGCTGGGGCCACACTAACGGGAAATCAGGGAAATGGCATTAATTATCGCGTTAAAACGTGTTTTCACCATACGATTGACGTCCATTATCGCGATAATTAATGCCATTTCCCGTTAGTCTGGCCCGGGCATTATTATATTATTAGATACATACTTCAGATCTGTATTCTCAACTGTAGGCAGAGACTGTTTCACGTTTTGTGGCCACTTCTAGCACATTTGTTTAGGTTGTGTTAGCAGGTATAATAGTGACAGGTTGCTAGCCTGTCGCCTAAAATGTACTTTAACCTTTTTCCTTAGTCGCCTCTTACGACATCCACTGAATGGCGAAATGTTAAAACCCGACACAACAAGATTAGATACATCTACACTTCAATACTAATATTATAAAGCTGAAGAGTTTGTTTATTTAAACGCGCTAATCTCAGGAACTACGGGTTCCAATTGGAAAAATATTTCTGTGTTGGATAGACTATTTATCAAGGAAGGCTTTAGGCTATATAACAACACGCTGCGACTAATAGGAGCGAAAAAACATTGGAAAAAACGGGGGAAATTAGTCACTATTCCACGCGGATGGAGTCGCGAGCATAGCTAGTATTGGGATGAAAGAAATATAAAAATAAAAAAATATCACTGGACAATTTATACACCAATCACCTAGTCCCAAAGTAGGCAATTTAATGCCTGTGTTATGGGTACTAGACAACGGAGAAACTTACTTGTAATATAGATAAACATCCAAGACTCGAAAGCAAACATTTCGTATTCATCATACAAACATCTGCCCCGACCGGGGATCGAACCCGGGACCTCAAGCTTCACAGTCAGGTTCTCTAACCGCTGGGCTATCCGGCAAAAGATAAAACATACGCCTATCTACCATTATTGTTACAGCTGGTAACTCTAAACCGTTTGTTTGCGTTTAATTACAAACTCGTTTCGTATTCATTTAGCGATTTCTTTGTGAATTTTTTAAACGTTCCACCCCTTTTTAGGGGTGGATCTGTGGTTTGGGTGAAGGTAACGAAAACTCTTGTACCAAGTTAGGACGTTAAAAAGATGATAATCCAGCCTAAATACAAGTACAGGTCACGAAGTAATTCGATGTTGTGAGTGAAGTTCCCAATCCGCACTGGGCCCAAGTGGGAACTATAGTCCAAGTCCTCTCACAACACTGATAAGGACTTTATCACGCTTCGCAGCCACTTCTAGCATAATTTTAGGTTCGAAAACAGAATGAAGAGGTAGTAATAGTGACAGGCTGCTAGCCTGTCGCATAAAGCATACCTAAACCTATTTCCTTAGTTGCCCTCTTACGACATCCACGGAAGAAATGGAGAAGTGTTATTCCATTCCGACACCACATAGGAAATATATTTTAGTTTTAGAATAAGCACTCAATAAATAATAAAAATAATCGTCCGTGTACCGTGGGGTTTAGAATAACACCTCTCCGTTTCACCCGTGGATGTCGTAAGAGGCGACTAAGAACGCTTTGAAATTGAAACGTTTCAAAGCGAACCGGCACTCATCCATTCATCATCAGCCTATATACGACCCACTGGAGGGCACAGGCCTCCTCTCAGTATGAGAGGGCTTGGGCTATAGTTCCCACGCGGGTCCAGTGCGGATTGGGAACTTCACACACAGCGTTGAATTACTTCGTCGCTGTGTGTAGGTTTCCTACAGATAGCTCGTGATAAATATCAAATTCGATTCGAACTGACACTAAAACTGTCAAATTGAAAACGATGTAGATTTCTGGCGCGTTAGACAATAGCGCTACAGGTTAAATATATCCTCACACCTGCCACATACGCTTGTCTGCCGCCAGATCCTATCAACGTACCGTTAATTGGAATATCGGGGCGGTCGGGGATAAAAAGACATGAATCAAACGGTCAGCGATTTCGGTTGTCCATTTTGCCCGCCTCCCCCCTTTGTATGGATTTTTCTGTCTGCCGTAGACCGGGCCAGTGCTGTAGGGTTAATATTGCTTATACAATATACATGTATGTTTATGTATTTATGTGATTAAGTCCCGCGTAAACATAAATATGTGTGAAAATCACGAAAGTTTAAAACAATATACATGGCAGCACGGCAAAGTGAGAGTCGACTCGGGCGAGATGACTGTCATTTTTTGACGTCAGTTCACGTCTAACTAGAGCATCGTTTCTTAACCTCGGGTCGCGACCCAAATTTGGGCCGCGGGCCATATCGAGATGGGTCGCAGGCCCTGCGGGACTTTTTGAAAAACAAACCGCAGTCACTGCATTTCATTTGTTTTTAATGTTTGATTGGGTCGCGGGCTTCCAATATTTTTGAATTTTGGGTCGCCAGGCAAAAAGGTTAATAATACAGGGTGGCCGAAAATTTACCGTAAATATTTAACCACTGATTGGGTATACGCGTCTGAAAACCCCAGTGAAGTTTTTTCCCGGAATTTTAATATTTTTTTTTACGAAAATCTTAAAATGTTGTCCAGTCTTTTATACTCCGGCTTTTAGTCAACCGCATAGCATCGCAATCGCAATGTCAAGCTATTGCTGGTGCGTAAGGTAAACACCCCTGTGCTCGACACTGACCCAATACACGGCTTGCAACCTTATGTCATAGTAAAACAGGTGACAGATGGGTGTCATCTATTGGGCGTTGAGGCGTCGAGCATTGATACACTTATCTTACGCGCCGACTAACGAAAAAAATAATGAAAAATGTTTCATGCAAAAAAAAGGTTTGCAAACTCAATAAAAGGAATTAATGGTTTTTTTCCCTTTTTTTTTCAAATATTGTAACTTGACTTCTTGTAATGGGCCATTTAACCAACTTTCTGCTTTATTCATATTTTTGTAACGCGTTGTATTGAGTTGTATTACGCCAGCTTGAAACCACAAATACGCTAGAATGGCCACACAACGTAAAATAGTCATTGATTTGACCTTTCATGTGCTTTGCTTCCTTATTTGGGAATACAGACGTGATTTATAGTATACTAGCTTTTGCCCGCGGCTCCGCTCGCGTTAAATTCGGGGTATCACAGAAGAGATAGCACACATACCAATTTTATAGCTTTCTACATTGAAAACTTTCACTCCTCACTTTAGGGAAATGGGGGGTTTTGAAGAGACAAAATGTAGCCTATGTCACTCTCCATGCCCTAAACTATCTCTACCTAAAAAATCACGTCAATCCATCGCTCCGTTTAGCCGTGAAAGACGGACAAACAAACAAACAACAAGTTAAGCTACGTTGGAACACCTATAAATACCATGTTGTATGTATTTTTGTATGTATGTATGAACTCAATTTTCAAAGGGGACATGGAAATGAATCCCAAGCAGAGACGCGGGCAGGAGCTAGTGTTCATATTAAATCGAAACCTCTGCTAGCCCCTTTTTGTAGGGTGACTCGATGTTCGGATTATTGAAGACTTTCTCGGATGAATGTGGAAAAGGAATTAAGTAATTGCATTAATCAACTATTACACCTCTCCATTTCTTCCGTGGATATCGGAAGAGGCGACTAAGGACGGTTAAGGTATATTTTAGGCGACAGGCTAGCAACCTGTCACTATTGCAGCCATGAAAACCTGAAAAGTATATGCTAGAAGTGGCCACAAAACGTGAAGTAGTCATCGTTTTGTCTATGTAGCGTTTTGTATGCTCTGCCTACCCCATTTGGGAATACAGGCGTGATGTGTGTATGTATGTACAGTCAAGGAAATTGATTACTGTGCCACTTTGTACCTTTTCACAAGAAATGTCACTGTGACATACCGTACTTTCTACTAATCAAAGCAATATGAAACTCACTATGAAAAGTATTAAACATTAAACTACCGTGACATCACTATGAAAAGGTTCAAATTGGTACAGGTATCAATTTCCTTGATAGTACATACTTATCCAGCAGGGCTATTGTCTAACGCACTAAAATCACCATCAGTTTCACGAAGGAAAGGGATCTACATCTCAAGCGTCGCGGTAAGCATTCGTGTAAAAACTGGATTACGATTGTGAGAGCATTTTTAGAACCACCTGTCACAATTACTGGTCGGTTAACTAAAGCTGGCACGTAAAACAGACGTACGCATTGCATTTGTGTAGTATCTGTGAATTAGCACGCGGCGTGACTTTGCACTGCATACGTATCATGAAAAGTCTGCCCGATTTGACCAAAATTATTAATTTGAAACATACAGTATAGCGAAATTGCACAAGTGCAATAGTTAACTGACCTATATGCGAGTCCCAGCCAACTCGAAACACACAAACTTGCACAATAATCTTTGGGATTATTGACTTAAGGGTATCCATGGTCACCCTACCCCGGCGACAGAGGCGCGACATATATCAAAACGGAATATTACATCTGCTGCACACGTGTTATATCTTTTTCTCATTCCTTTTTGTAATAAGCTATAAATTTGCTTTTCGAATTACATTCGGAGATGTTAATAGAGAAATACACGGTATTCATTCCTCATTGGATTCTCACTTACCTGTATTCTTACTTATTATAATGGACAGATAGTTTGATAAACAATTATAAATTATTCCTCATAAGAAGTAGAAATAACACAGGATTTGATAGGTTAAAATTGTAGAGTACACTTTTATTTTAGCAAATAACTAAACATCGACAAAGTTATGATAAATTTCCGAAGTGGGGGTTTGTGACGTTACGCTGAAGTAATAATTTTACTATAATAATGACGTCACGCGAAACTTTTAAGCGCTGTATAATTGTTTTTTTTGTTTGTCAGATAAAATTAAAGTCATGTGTTCAATATTTTCTGATATCACGGACTAAATAGTTTTTTTAGTCGCCTAGCCTATTGCCGTGTTGTATCGGGTTCAGAATAATATTCCATTTCCTCCGTGGATATTGTAAGAGGCATCTAATGATTGGTAGTCTATTTATCTGACGTACTACCTAAATAGATTTAAAGTTTTTGTTTTTGTAATTGTTCATGTGCTATATTCATACAATACTTTCGTAATTCTCACTCATTCAGACGTTCATTCTACTCAGTCTACTCGTGACCACGTTCGCTGTAACGCGGCCGAAACGTCGAGAGGTAATTAAAACAAAGCGTGATTAAGTCCCACATATAATTATGTGTAGGTACATAAATATAAGCTACATAGTTTTTTTAGTCGTCTACCTTACGATTTTATGCATGCATGACAGGAAAGTGATGTATGTGTCGAAGGCGGATTGTAAAATCCGCCGTTTTACATTACGCCTAGCCGTTTTGCAAAACAGCGCCGTTTTGTAATGCGGCGGCTCAACGTTCAGCCGGATTGAATGCGGCTGAATGAAAAACCGCCGGAATGAATTCGGCGCTAAACGTTATTCATTACGGCTAGGCATAATGTAATACAGCGAAAGATTAGCCGCCACTTTGTCGTTTTTAGTTCAGATTTTTAACACTCGTGGCGCTGCCTAACATAAACAGTAGAGGATTTAGAGGTTATAATAGGTTAGGTTAGGTTAGATTATGTTAGATTAGGTTAGTTTATTTTATTTATATTTATTTTATGTAGCATTCTTTATTTTGTAAGTATTGTTACCCTACAATTTTAGTAGTAGTACAATGCGGCTAAACGTGGGCCGCCTTATTGAAGAACGTATCGCAATAACAATCCGGCTGAACGTTGAGTCGCCGCATTACAAAACGGCGCTGTTTTGCAAAACGCCTAGCCGTTATGTAAAACGGCGGTTTATACAATCCGCCTGCGACATATGTATTCCCAAGAGGGGTAGGCAGAGCACAGGAATTAAAAAATCCAGTGCCGCGTTTAGCAATTTCAGCAGGGTAACCAGACGATTAAACGTGATCTGGCAGTGACAGGTTGCTAGCCCATCGCCCACAAAACACTAACCTTTTCCCAGAGTCGACTCTTACGACACGAAAGGGGGAGGTGCTATTCTAACCCGGCACCACACGGGGATGTATATTATTAAAATGAACTAACAACACTTGTGTGTATGTCCAGAGGTTCTCTATCCATGTGTCAAGCCACAGTGAACTGTAAAACTGTCGGAATGTCAATTAGAGGTTCACAGGTTCCCTTCATTCGCTGTCTGGGGACGACAGAGAAAAATGCGAACAATTTCAGTTCGGATGGCTTAATTGTTTTAGGGCTAGACGGTTTAAAATGTTGGGAATGTTGATGGCTGAGATTTTCTTTTTGATAAACATGCATCAAGTCTGTATTCCCAAATGGGGTAGACATAGTGTACGAAACGCTACAGATAAACTTTGACTTTTTCAGGTTTTGTAGCGACTTAGAAGTTTTAGGTTTGGAAACAGATATTGTGGGCTTACACCACAGATTTTGTTCGCGGCGTCCGCTCTATAAGTAGTATAATACTTCATCACTTTCTTGCATGGATGTCGCTGAAAAAATAGGTTTAGTTATGCTTTAGGCGACAGGCTAGCAACTTGTCACTATTATACCCCTTATATGACATAATATAGAGGTGATTGGCTATAAACCCTAAAGCCCGTCACAGACTACGCATATACGATAATATTTGATCTGCGTATAAATGCCATTTTTCCATAATATGTCGATGTCAAAAGATACATGACGGTAAATCTGCGCAGTGTGTGGTAGCTCATTGAATTGTATAGGGAGCGATATTGACAGATATATGTTCTGTAACAGATATCTTACCGTATCTGCTTAATGTGTGACGAGCTTAAACTGTTAGACTGTTACCAAACACACAAAAGGCGCAAACTAACATCCTTCCACAGGACGCTCTATTAGAAATTAAAAATGTATCTCTTTGTCTTGCTTTCTTATTATCAGCCATCTTTAACAATGCATCCCCAATTTTTCGGAACTGCCTCGGCTCTGGCGAGGCGTGAAGCTGCACCGCGCCACTGAGCAAGCTTTGTCTTGGGAGTGTAGCGCTGCCACGGTTTGATACTTGAAGCTTTGAAGCTGTGACTTTTCAAGTCGTGAACAGATTTTTTTTTACACTCTAAACCCTTGATTTAAATACTTGCTCATAATACGTTATGAGTACGTTCACTTTTATTTTATCAAATTTAACTCGTAACTAACTTTTAATCAACATAACTTTTGGTCGCCCTATGTTTAAGTGATCTCCTTTATTTACGTCATAACATTACTTATTTGGCCATGAGACGTGAAATAGTCAACGTTTTGTCTATGTAGCGTTTTGTGTGTTCTAATAGGGGTCTATTGGGAATACAGGCGTTATGTATGTATGTGTGAATTTCAACTGCCAAAACCTAACAAATTTTCAAGTAATCACTTGGCATCCCAGATACTGATACCTTTTGTATTGAAAACATTATAACAAACAGTAATATGTGTTGTTGAAGTAATCATTTCCATTTTTACCTTTGGATTCCAGAAAAAAAATCAAATTTTATCCCTTTTTCTAATCTTAAAAATCTTAAAATAACGCGGTACAGCGGGTACACAGTTTAGCATTTGTTAACGTGCTTTTCATTACCTCGAAGTTTCGGCTTACAGCGCCCGTGGTCACGATTAGGGTGAAGTTACATCTATCAGCATCGAATCGCATTTTGCCATACAAAAACGCACTTTTGTATGGATATGCGTCAGCATCAATTCACCCTTCAGCATCGACTCAGCTTCAGCATTAAATGCTTACAAGTGTAACTATCCACTTCTCATGCTGAAGAATGCTTAATCAAGATGAAGCATGAGAACGGCTGCTTAAAGCGTGAGATTAGATGCTTACGCGTGCGACATGACGCTTGCGATTGATAACGGCTGCTTAAGAGTGAGAGGCGGGATGCTTACGAATGAGAAAGGCCGCTTACGCAAAGAAAAGGAGGAAGAGTGCGAATGGGCGGCCGAACGGGTCATTAATGTCATTATCACAACGTGTTCATCTATCAAAGTGCACAAATTTGTTTACTTCCAATAATTTCAATAATTACCTATGTTTCATAAATATAGACGAGGAAAAATTTAAATTTACATTTCAACTGCGGCGTCGTGATTGCAGATAGCATGCGACAGCATACGATAGCATGCGGCAGCATATAAAAGTACGCGATAGGATACTTAAGCAGATAAAAATATGCCATAGCAGCTGAACGCATGCGATGCGTATAGTGAGTTTAAAATCATCCAGCTAAATGCGATTCGATGCTGATAAATGTAACTTCACCCGACCGCTGTTGTGTAGGTCGGTTTTTCAAGTCGTGGTGCCCATCTCGTAGGTGGACGTCCTATGCTGCGTTTGCTAGTCCGTGGTCTCTACTCAAGCATTTTTCGACCTCATCTGCCATCTGCTCTTCGTGCAATGTGGCCTGCCTATCGCCACTTCAACTTGCTTAGCCAATTGGTGGATATTTCCGGGTCGGGTGGCAGGCGCATGAGATCCGAGCGGTGTGCTGTTCACAGGGGTGTCCCACAGGGGTCTATATTGGGTCCAATCTTATTTATAGTTTACACCAGTGATATAAGCAATGCTATACAAAACTGTCAATTTCATATTTATGCGGACGATCTGCAACTATACACCTCTTGTAATAATAACAATGTATGCACAAGTATAGACTCGTTGAACAAGGATCTCGAACGTATTAGCTGTTGGTCACGTAACAACTCCTTAGCCATTAATCCGAGTAAATCAAAATATTTAATACTCGGTTCAAGACAGCAGGCTGCGAAATTACGCAGTTATAATTTTACAATACACATTAACAGCGAACCCTTGGAGCGGACGCTGGAGGCCCGCAACTTGGGCTTGCTCATGGACAGTGAGCTACGATTCGAAACCCATATCTCTAACACTATTAGAAATTGTTTTTATAGACTCAAGGTGTTGTATAGGGTTCGAGATTATATAGACGTTGAGCTAAGGGTCAGGCTGTGTGATGCATTGGTGTTGTCAAGACTGAACTACGGAGACATCGTGTATGGGCCACGACTATTGGCGCGCACGCAAAGACTTATACAACGCGTGCAAAACGCCTGCGCGCGTTTTTGTTATCATATCCCGCCACGAGCTCACGTATCTCCGTATATTAACCAGAATTGCATATTAAATATGTCCACGCGTCGTAATCTACACTTGGCCTCCCTAATGTTTGGTATTATAAACCAGCGCCTGCCCTCGTACCTTTACAGCAAACTAACTTGGGCGCGTAATGCCAGATCCAGCGACGTCAGGTCGTCAGGGTTCCTGCAGCTGAACTACCCCCAGCATCGCGGCGCAGCATTTCGTGGTAGCTTCCGTTATGCAGCCACGAAATGTTGGAATAATTTGCCTCCGCCAATCCGAGCACTAAAAATAAAAAATAGTTTTAAGGACAAATGTAAAAAATATCTTCTCGGAGAGCAACAGTGTAGCTGATGATCCGTTTGTTTTATCGATTTTTTTATGTTTGAATTTTGAATTTTAACTGTCAAAACCTCACGCATTTTAAGTAAATTATAAAAGCATCGCCGCAAATGCTGACATCGTTCGTATCGTAGTCATTATAACAATCACAAATAAGTTTGACTGCACTAATCATTAGGTTTTATCTTTAGATTCCAGAGAAAAAAAAAACAAATGTTTTCGTTAAAGTTTCGGATCTTGGGGTAGGATCGGATGGCGGCTTGGATCTTGGATTGAACGAAGTATGAGATAGCTATTCCTAGTTGCTTAAGACGCTAGAATTCGTTCACTGGTTTTTATCTATATTTTCATTATTTAACTAAATATATTAGGAGAATAGGCATGCGAAGCAATGGAAATCTTACCTTATAACACTATTGTGCTGCAATATTTGTGACTTCACACTTTAGTTAATTAATCACTGTAACGTAGGTACTGTTCACTTAACACCAATAAAATTTTGAGCAGACTGATTTTAAGTAAGCTGTTCAGTAATGAGGGTGAACGGGACTAGCGCGGTCTTTTAACCGACCGCCCCCACCAAGTTACCCTCAAACTTACCCTCTTTTTGTATTAATTCATGTATGTGTGTGTTTTGGTACTGTTTTAATTTTAGAAACTGCGTGTGAAATGTTATATTTAATTCTTCTTCTTCTAGTTTTAAGTTTCCGGGGTCGCACTGAAAATCAGCGTTGCGGCTTGCCGCAATATTATGCTGAGTGCGGCCCTTTTGGCACTGTTAGGCACGGAAGTGGCATGCACATTTTTAAGTTATTATTATTTATTTATTTATTTAGGCTAATTTATGTATTTTAGATAAGTTAATTGTTATGTCTGTGTCAAATTGTTGTCAATAAATGTCTTTCTTTCTTTCTTTCTTTCTTTCTTTCTTTCTTATCCGGTGGGCTATATCGGTGAACTTTAGTTCGTCTACGGATCTCCTCATTTCGGATTCGATTGCGTAGAGACAACCCCGAGCATAGCCCTTTCCATAGTTCGTTGAGCGACTTTGAGCTTTGAGATGAGGTCGATAGTAGTGAAAGCCCACGATTCGGTGCCGTAAGCGTAAGTCATCACTGGTAACACACAGTGATTTAGCGTAAAGCCAAACGAACGTAATTTTGTGTGGACGCGTATTTTCGGTCACTTATTACATTCAACTGAATTTACAACTCATTTTGCGTCGTCATGTGGCACCGACTGTATTTTTGTATGAAACCGAATGCAGCACAATTTATGCGGCCGGAATTCTGCTGCTCACGCCTCACAAAATTACGGTCGTTTGGCCTCACCCTAAAGACTCGTCTTGAGGCACTGAACGCGAGGCGCGTAACTCTACATACATAACCGTCACGCCTTATTCCCTGCGGGGTAGGCAGAGATAACAGAGCGCCATTCGCTTCTATTCTGATATACTTCTCTCGCTTCACTCACATTCATCACTCTCGTCATACACGCGCGTAACTCTACTCGCGCCAAGATGGCAGAATCAATTCCGTTCAAGTATCAACGTCTCTCGGGCAGGGTAAAGAGGGCGATAGCGTGAGATGTAACATGAATTTTAATATTTAATTAAAAACTTCGAGCCCGGGGTGGCTAATAGCGCGAACTGCCTTGTAACTGTTGCGTAAGATAACTGGCCGACTGGTGCCTACGTGTGTCTTAGAATTTAGAATGACATCTTTACTTTCTTGGAAGGTATTAAATACATACATATTACATCAAATATTTTGTTAGAATCGTCCTTATTTTAATCATCATCATCATCAGCCTATATATGTCCCACTGCAGGGCACAGGCCTCCTCTCAGTATGAGAGGGCTTGGGCTATAGTTCCCACGCGGGCCCAGTGCGGATTGGGAACTTCACAAACAACGTTGAATTACTTCCTCACGTTTTCCTTCGCCGAATAGCTCGTGATAAATATCAAATTCGATTTCGCACATAAATTCGGAAAAATTCAGAGGTGCGAACCCGGAGTTTGAACCCACGACCCTCTGCTTGAGAGGCCACAGGTCGAACCGCTGGGCTACCACGGCTTTTTTCGATTACTTGACACTAAACTTGTCGTCACATTTTGGACAATTCATACAATACGTACATACAATCTCGCTTGTGTACCCAATTGAGGTAGGCAGTAAAACCGTTATTATGACTATGACTTTATCACGGGTCTATATCGGATGGCATAAAATTATTAGTCCTATCGTTGTATCGCATAACGTCTTTTGTCCCAATAACGTATGGCATACACATTGTTCCGCATATTTTTTATTGTCCGAAATTGTTGCTGTTATCGTTTGTCCTAAATATTATTTGTCCTACCGTTTGATGTGGCTAAGATTCATCTGTCGAATGATTGATGCGCATAATTGTAATATTCAAGTACAGTCAGCAGAAAAAGCTTTTATCCAAAATGAAATTTTTGTTGGTTAACTTATTGATCATAGAAAATGAAGTAATTTGCGGTATCTATTTCGATACAACTACTACTACCCACAGGGTATGATTTTATGACTTTAGACGACAGGGTTAAGTCTCGCAACCCCTCAGAGAACTAATCAAGGCACCCCTTTCAATCACTCCGCGAATTCTCTTTCTAATTAAGCACTAATTTGAGATCGTTCTGCAAAATTAAGCATTGAGTGGAGAGATTTCATTTGAAGGTTTGTGGTGATTTGATTGTTTAAAAACCAATAAAGCGTGTCACACACTAAGCAGACACATACATCACCCCTGTATTCCCAAATGGGGTAGGCAGAGCACACGAAACGCTCCATAGGCAAAACCATGAGTTTTCTTGTTTTGTGATCAATTTTAGCTCATTTTTTAGGTTTTCAGTTGTCAGGTATAATAGTGACAGGTTGCTAGCCTGTCACATAAAGTATATCTGAACCTAAAGTCAAAGTTAAAGTATTTATTGCATATCACATTACATTTTCTATTACCTTAGTCGGCTCTTATGACATCCACGGCAGAAATGAAGAGGTAATATTCTAGACCCGACACCACACGGCACGGTATGTAGGTACTATCGGAAATAGGGATTGTTGAGCCACTGACCTATGTTTGTAACTTGGTCGTGTAATACTAATCCAATAGCTGACATCTAGTCGGTCACGTCGGTCATTGATTACACGTCTAAATGGCGAACAGTGGCAAGTGGCTCAACAATCCCTGTTTGTGACTGTACTTATGTAGTTAAATTACAAATGTATGTATGTATGTGTGAACTGCTGTGGAAATAGGTAGAACTACTTATCATGTTTAACCGGCCGGAATACGGACAGTGCACTTTGTAGTACGTCACATTGATCACACTACACAGCGGTGGGACAGACAGACAAACAAACATACAAATCCTTTGAGTTAATATGGGTCTAGAATAACACCTCTACATTTCGTCCGTGGATGTCGTAAGAGGCGACGAAGGAAATATGTAAGTTAAGGTGTATTTTAGGCAACAGGCTGGTATGTCACTATTATACCTCCCCACTTAAAACGTAAAAAATATGCTAGACGTGGCAATGGAACGTGAAATAGCCATAGACATGTTTATGCAGCGTGACTGTCCTGTGTACTCTCAACCCCATTTAGGAAAACAGGCGTGATGTATGTATGTGTCGTGGCCATATCGTAGATTTGCTCATTTCATGAAATGCTTGAGTATTTCATGAAATGGTCGCATTTCATGAAATGTTTGACTGTCTATTGGCCACATCATGATATGGTTTCGACGTAGGTTGTAACTAACTGTAGGGTTACCATGATAAAACGCAGTTTGAACAAATGTTTTTTTTAATGTTACTAAAACTATGTCCTAACGTGTTCTAAATTAAGGCAGGTCAGGTTTCGGTCAGGTTAGGTACGACGACGAGCGAAGCGAGGAGGAGTGTTAGGTAGAACCGTGACCCTACGGCACGCGAGCAGAGCGAGCGTAGCGAGCGTGCCGCGGCAGCGGCCGGCGAAGCGCTATAACGAGCATTCTGTTTTAGGAATAACCGCAATTTAGTTTTATTATTTCGATCTTAGATTGAACTGACGACGCCGTTTGTAAACGGCGGAATTTTACAATGTGACTGCGACATGGACACCCTATTTATACGATTTGGCCAAACGTGGATGACAAAATCATGAAACGTACACGATTTTATGATCTGGTCAAATTGAGTTGCCCACATCATGAAATGCGACCATTTCATGAAATACTCAAAAGCATTTCATGAAATGAGCAAATCTACGATATACTTTATGAAATAGTCGCGCTTTTAGTTGACCACATCGAGAAACGATTTTTATCATTGATCTGCCCAAACCATATCATGATGTGGCCAATAGACAGTCAAACATTTCATGAAATGCGACCATTTCATGAAATACTCAAGCATTTCATGAAATGAGCAAATCTACGATATGGCCACGACATAATGTATATAGATATGGTTTTAATATTGTTAGGTTGATATCATATGGCGCATCGCAGACGACAGACTTTTTGTGCGATCGAGTCTGCGGCGCACAAAAAGTCTGCGTGGATTGTATGCATTGTGCGCCGGACTTTTTGCGCGTCGTGTACGTACTGCATTTATAATTCCAAAGGTTTTATTTTCACAGAGTAAAAAGTCCGTCGCGGATAGTCTGTCGTCTGCGCAGGAGCTATTGTTCGTCGTTCTGTTTGTCTGTATGTCTCTAACAGCGTAAATAGATTCGCATTAGTAACCAAGCATTACGCTGATAGTTCTGAGAGCTCGTCCGTACATAAATAACAGCAGACACTATTCTTATTGTATTCTTGTCACCGAGTGAAACATTAATCCGTTTAGTTATTTTTGTATTTAATAAACGGCTTGACAGTAGTTCTGGTACTCGACGATAGGTCGCGCTATGGCGCTACACATAAAGCCAAGGGTACACTAGGGGACAAATGTCCCGCGACACGTGTCCCCGGCAATGTCGGGCGAAGTAGTGCGACGTCGCCGGACTTCGCTCGACATGTCGCGCGACATGTGTATATACGCGGATATAAGTCGCGCGATGTCGCCAGATGTGTCAGGCGAAATCGGCCGACTTCACTAGACATGTCGCCGACAAAATGTCGTGGCACATTTGTCCCCTAGTGTATCCTTGGCTTAACGCTAACACTTGATACAGGTTTCTTTTCACGTTTTGTGGCCACTTCTAGCATATATTTTTTGTTTTAAGGTGGCATGTAGGTACCTACAATAGTGACAGGTTGCTAGCCTGTCGCCTAAAATAAAGTTAATCGCCTCTTACGACATCCACGGAAGAAATGGAGAGGTGTTATTCCAAACACCACACGACCCGACATGACACCACACCACTATAAATATAATTGTAAAATTATTATAATATCAAAATCTTTTTATTTATCTAGAACAAAAGAGCTTTCAAAACTTGACTTTCAAAAAACTTGCAGAAGCTCTTACATTTTTAATTTTGCCATTTGTATGCAAAATCGTCTAAAAAGCGGGCATTGTTATCAGTGAGATGTTTTACATAGAAATTAGCGGAAGTTGACATTAGGGTAGAGAGGGGGAGATTCTGGTATCGCGCGACATCTTGTCGAATGCTTTAAAATATAAGCTTGTATGTATGTATGTATGTAACTCTTTATTGTACAGAATAAAAATGACAAAATAACAAACAAAACAGAACACAAGTACACAGGCGAACATATCCCTTAAGGGATCTCTTCCTGCTAACCTTCAAGCGATTGACAAAACATGTGAAAATACAGACACACAGAGATAGTTGAGGAGGAAAAAAAAACATTAACCTAAAAAACAGACATTATTATAGTACAAATAAATATAAACATACATATATAAGCTTGTGTATATAAAAATGACATACATACATACAATCACGCCTGTGTTCCCAAATGGGATAGGCAGAGTACACGAAACGTGACATAGACAAAACCATTAATATGACTAGTACATCACGCTTCACCACTAGTATAATTTCAGGTTTCAACATGGAAGAGGTGGTATAATAGTGACAGGTTGCTAGCCTGTCGCCTAAAGCATTCCTAAACCTATTTTCTAAGTCGCCTCTTGCGACATTCACGGATGAAATGGAGAAGTGTTATTATAACCCGACACCCGACGAATCTACTATACTACCTCTTACTTGTATCTATATTTTTTCTAATAATTGTAATTGTAATTTTGTATACTGTAATGTTTATTATTCACTTGTCTATCGCATTAGGAAAATAACCTGTAATGGTAGATTTAAGTTATGATGTAATAAATAAAATAAAATAAAATAAAAATAAATAATACTTGTGTCTTGATTTGTTTGTTATTTTTTGTCATGTTTATTTTGTACAATAAAGAGTTACATACATACATACATGTTTTCAAATCTAAAATTATGCTAGAAGTGGCTGCAAAAGGAGGAATAGTCATAATCATGTGCTACGTTTCTTGTGCACTGCCTACTCTATTCGGAAACATAGGCACGTATGTTTGTACAGTCGAGTTCATAAATATATGAGCAGACAAATGCCAAATATGTAAACTTTTGCACCTTTTTGTCAATGTCATATCATAAGGGTGTACAGATATTTTTGAACCCTCAGTTTTGCTCATATATTAATGAACTCGACTGTATGTTTGCTAATTTAAAAAAATGCCACGTGGCGTTTAGACACCTGTCTTCCATTGATGACTTAACATGTTTCATGGTTCAATCACCCTTCGACATTTTATCGCTCGCTTTGACAATAGCCCCCCTCAAATACGAAATAGAACTGAATATTCAAAAGCCTTGAATATCCTCGTTAGCGGCTTCGACAAACTTACTTTACCACCGTTTTAAAAGCACAACTCTACCTACCCTCCATTTCAATTTGAACCTTAAATAGATGACGCAAAGTTAAAAATGAAAGTGAACGTAGCAGGCGTTTGTGTTTTTTTGATTCTTGTACCGTAAGTTTTACCTTTAAAAAAATGCAAATACCCGATTTTTGAATTTTAATCTAAAGTGTTGAGGTAAAGTTTTAAATTGAGTGGTTTGTCTGTTTTTGTGCTTTTGGCTTGACGGAAAGCGATCGTAATCGTGAAATGCTTTCGTTTAACCAAATATACATACATACAATCACGCCTGTATTCTCAATTGGGGTAGGCAGAGCATACGACACGTGACATAGACAAAACAACACATCCGTATCCGTACCAATATATAAATGTGAAAGTGTGTTTGTTTGTTTGTTTGTTTGTTTGTCCGTCTTTCACGGCTAAACGGAGCGATGGATTGACGTGATTTTTTAGGTAGAGATAGTTTAGGGCATGGAGAGTGACATAGGCTACATTTTGTCTCTTCAAAACCCACCATTTCCCTAAAGTGAGGGGTGGAAGTTTTCAATTTAGAAAGCTATAAAATTGGTATGTGTGCTATCTCTTCTGTAGGTGATAGCCCGAATTTAACGCGAGCGGAGCCGCGGGCAAAAGCTAGTACATACATATTCTCACGCCTTTTCCCAAGAGGGGTAGGCAGAGCACATGAATTCAAAAAATCCAGTGCCACGTTTAGCAATTTCAGGGTAACCAAATAGTTAAACGTGATATTGCAGTGACAGGTTGCTAGCCCATCGCCCACAATACACTAACCCTTTCCCAGAGTCGACTCGTACGACACCCACGGGAAGAAAGGGGGAGGTGCTATTCTAACCCGGCACCACACGGGATAAACAGACAAAACAATGATGATAACTATTTCACGCTTCGCAGCCACTTCTAGCATAATTTTATTTTAGGTTAGATCAGATAAAAGAGGTATAGTGACAGGTTGCTAGCCTGTCGCCTAAAACACACCTAAACCTATTTCCTTAGTTCCCTCTTACGACGTCCATAGAAACGGGGAGGTGTTAATCTAGTCTCGACACTGCATTTTTACTAAGCAACCGTCACATGAAACACTAATAAACAAATCACATTCTCGTTCTCTCCAATTCTTCCGTGGTTGTCGTAAGAAGCGGCCAAGGAATATTTTGGTAGGTTAAGGTATATATTAGGTGACTAATATTATAAAGCTGAAGAGTTTGTTTGTTTGTTTGAACGCGCTAATCTCAGGAACTACTGGTTCGAATTGAAAAAATATTTATGTGTTGGATAGAACATTTATTGAGGAAGGCTTTAGGCTATATTAACATCACGCTGCGACTAATAAGAGCTAAGAAATATTGGAAAACGTCGAAAAAACGGGGGGAAATTAGTCACTATTCCACGCGGACGGAGTCGCGGGCACAGCTAGTTAGGTGATAAGCTGTCGCTATTATAGCTGCCAACTAAAAACTTAAAAAAATCTAGAAATAGCCACGAAGCGTTAATGTTGTTGGTCTTGTCTATGTAGGCTTTCGTGTGCTCTGCCTACCCCATTTGGCAATACTAAACGTAATTATGTATGTTCTCATCCTTAATTTACTAAACTCTAATTAACATTTCTGAGAGCAACATTAATTCAGCGTTCTCTGCCTCATCTTAAGCTCGACGATAAATTTCTTATCCTGACGAAATCTCTGCACGGGAGAAAGGGTAATTAAAACTAATTAAAATTAAAGAGTAGCTTAAGTAAGGCTCTGGAGTTAAGCGGATCTACGGAAATCTCTTTTATATACATCAAAATAATAAATAAGTAATGTACGTACCTAATAATATACGTTCGAACGCAATAAGCAATATCTTTATGAAAAAAAGCGTCTAGTGTATCAAAAACGATGATGAACGCGGTAACGATTTCGTTTGCAAGTTATCGCAAAATTGTATGGAAACTGAGACAGCGCCGCCAGCGGAACGTTTGCGCAACTGCCGCGGTCGACACGTCTCCATACAATTCCGCGTAAATTCGCAAACGAAATCGTTATCGAGTCCATCATCGTTTTCAATACACTAGACGCACGGATATCGATACTGTGAGTACTGTTTTAAACTTTCGTGATTCTCACACATATTTATGTTTACGCGGGACTTAATCACGGTATTTTTAATTACCTCTCGACCTCGACGTTTCGGCCGCGTTACAACGACCGTGGTCACGAGTTGACTGAAGCGGAGTTGTAACGCGGCCGAAACGTCGAGAGGTAATTAAAAAATACCGTGATTAAGTCCAGCGTAAACATAAATACTGTGAGTACATTCAAATTTCTAATCATACAGACACACACAGGCTATATTTTGTTAAAATTTGGTTTATAGGGCAGTTATAATGGTGATAGGTTTTTTGCAAGAATAAATAATAGAATTGAGGGTAGCGTTTGAAAACAGTGACAGATGTACGTCAGTCGTTAGGTCGTTACGTTACCATAGTCGCGTTGATCCGGTCATGGATCACAATTTCGCCGAAACATGTCGAGCAGCACCCTTTATAAAGACGTGAGTCTTTTTCCCCACGACACTGCGCTTTAGTGTCAAGCAAACCCATTAATTTACAATAGACAGGGACAGGCTTTTAGCGGAAGTCTAGGAGTCTAGCCTAAGCCAGCGGGCGTAGAGTGCGCTAGGGCAGTGGCTCTCAAAGTTCGCTAAATCTTTCTAGGGGGACTAGAAATCTAGAAAATAACTTTTTTTATCCAATTTGATATCAAAAGTTTGAGAAAAACTGTGAATTAAAAATTTTCTTTTTTTAGGCGTTGTCCTGGAGACCCTCCTTTAATCAGACATCTAAAATGATACACGACTTGTTAGTTTAATTCTAAATAAAAATAATTAATAAACCTCAAGTTAGAGCCCGTTTCCACCGCGTCGGGCGCCGGCACGATTTTTAATCGGGTGTCGACAATCGGAGCGCCAGGCGTATGTGAACAGCTCTATATAAAATGTACTGCGGCTACGACACCCGATTAAAAATCGTGCCGGCGCCCGACGCGGTGGGAACGGGGGCTTACCCGATTGTTTCTAACCCATTTTACCCAGTTAAAATGTTTTTGATTCTCACAAGATGTTCGTAAGTTCTCAATTTACGAAAAAATTATGAGAGATAGGGATGCCCCTTTTGATAAAAGTAAATAAAATTAATTTAAGGAAGAGAAGAGAGAGAATCCCGTCCGGAAGAGGGGTGATGGTATGGTATAAAAGTTTGAGTACCGCTGCACTAGTGCATTAGAACAAACTACAGAGGCTGTCGTAATAGGAGTTACTACCCAACCGACTGGTTAAGAGCGAGTGTGTTTTAAAACATAATATTTTATGGTGTCTAAAAAACTATGCTACATAGAGAGAGACTACTTAGCGACCTTCATTTTATTAGCAGAGGAAAAAGCCTTAAGAGCGACAATGCTGTACGTCTAGTGTGTTCAAAACGATCATGCAGTCGATAACAATAAATCGAATAATTAGGATAAATGAAAATTCCGTTGAGTGATTTTCGGGTTACTAAAATTAGGGATCGCAGAGGAACCTATTATTTTAATATTCGAGTTAAAAATAGACTATAGGTAATGACTAGGCTTAGGACTTTTGGATGCTCGCCGTGGTTCTAGAATACATGGAGTCGCCATTATCTAAAATATTTTTTTGACAACGTCAAATCAAAGTTTAAAAATAAGTGTCATGATTTATGCGGGTATATCAGTAACTAATTATTTTTATCATAATTCTACACAAGTTACAGTACCTCATCGGAGTTTTAATAGTGCCGAATGAAACATACCTATTAACTGCAAGAAGATATTTTAGTTTTATTTAATTAAAGTAAGTTATCATGTTTAAACTAATGCATATTTTACTAGACTATTTTTAGACTTAGAAAAAAATCTTACTACAATTTTCACATAAGTGGCGACTCCATGGATTCTAGAACCACGGCGAGCATCCAAAAGTCCTAAGCCTAGTAAACACACTAGTAATTACACTGATGATTATTTCCTGATGATGAGCCCGTCACTCAAGCACCATCCTCCCCTTGCTGTCCACGATGCCCACGCGCTGCATCCAGCCTATGAACGCCCTGTTGTTCTGGACTTCGGCTTTCTTGTTGCCCACACAGTCCGATAGAGGGCGGCTCTGCCATACTGGAATCAATCAATGGCAAGTATATCACGTCTGAATTCCCAAGAGGGGTAGACAGAGCACATGAATTCAAAAATCCAGTGCCACGTTTAGCAATTTCAGGGTAACCAGATGGTTAAACGTGATATCGTAGTGACAGGTTGCTAGCCCATCGCCCACAATACACTAACCCTTTCCCAGAGTCGACCTCTTACGACACCCACGGGAAGAAAGGGGGAGGTGCCATTCTAACCCGGCACCACACGGGGAATCAATCAATGGCAAGTATATCACGTCTGAATTATCAAAGTGGGGTGGGCAGAGGATACAAAACGCCACAAAGACAAAACATGTCTATTTCACGTTTCCTACGAAGTGGCTACCACTTCTAGCATATTTTTTTGGCTTTGAGTTAGCAGATATGACAGCGACAGATTGCTAGATTGTCGCCTAAAATATATCTAAAAAATTATCCTTAGCCTCGCCTTATACGATATCCGCGGAAGAAATGGAAATATGTCTAATCCTGGGCCCACACGGAAAAAAATTACTAAGCAAAACATTATTATTGTTCGTGAGAATCTTCCAACAAAAAAATCATTTTTGATGTAAACTGTACTTTTTGCCAACTGCACTTCATTGTTCATTGTCATCCACCCTAGATTACGTGCACCAGATTTCAAGTCAATTAGACCAACCGTTGAAGACAAGTCAGAGACAGTCCCGGCTGGACCACCAGAAGTCCACTACCGGAATATTGTATTTCAATCCTAGTTACGTAGGTATACCATGTTTCAGCTCAATCGGTCTATCGAAAGTGGTTCAACTCTTCTTAGCAAGATTCGTAAACATGCAAACATACAAAAGTGAAGTTAAATTATAGGAACAACAGAAATACATCATCTGTGAAAATTTCAACTCTCTAGCTGTCACGGTTCGTGAGATACAGCCTGGTGACAGACAGACAGACACAGACTGACAGTGAAGTCTCAGTAATAGGGTCTTGTTTTTACCCTTTAGGTACGGAACCCTAAAAAAGCTAGTAATGATGAGACAGCAGATGGACTAACCAGTGCCGCTGCTGCAGGAATGGAGGTCGAGCTGGCAGTGGTTCAGGAAGACGCGCGTCTGCTGGCTCAGGGTCGCGGTGATGGTGACGGCACACTCTGGTGCATAGTCTTCAGGGCAGTGGATTGGGCAGATGTGGGAGCACGGAGCCCCATCAGAGCCTGTTGACATTGCCCTGGAAAAAACTTACATACAGCCAACGAAATTTATACCTATGCCACTTTGAATCTTTTCATTGTCAGTTTCATATTGTTTTGAATAGTAGAAAGTATGGTATGTCACAGAGACATTTCTTGTGAAAAGGTACAAAGTGGCACGGTAATCAATTCCCTTGACTGTAGACCACGTGTCTGTATTCCTGAATTGGGGATGGTAATTATACTTATTATTAAAAATTACTTATCCTAAATTAATATTAAGTCTGAAAGGACCCCCCTGTGGCATGGTGCTCAAAAGGCTGGCAGCGTTTCCCCTTTGAACAGCTATGCTGATTCTTTGGGAAAAGTAGCTGCTAGCCCGTTGGTCGCCAGTTGGGAGCGAAAGCTGAAAGTGGATTGGATACGTATCGTGAAGTAGTCCTGGATTTGTCTAGCGTTTCGTATTCCCTACCTATCGTATTTGGGAATATGGGCGTGATTGTATGATGATGAAGAAGACTTACCTTCTGGAGACCATCTGCCTCCTATTCTCTTGAGGTGGTGGCTCTTCCATGAATCTTCTGGTTTCCTGTGGTGAGGGTCGAAGATGGAAGGGTGGAACTTCAGATCGACGCGGGGAGTGACTGCCTACAGTGGTGCATTTGTCTCTGGGAGCCGTGGCGTATCCTGGAATGATGGTGAAGTGAAACCTGGTACGGTCCAAGAAAGTGGTCTACCACTTTTGACAAAAGTTTATACATATGAGACCAAATTGACTACGGTTAAGATGTTATAAATCATCATCATCATCAGCCTATATACGTCCCACTGCAGGGCACAGGCCTCCTCTCAGTATGAGAGGGCTTGGGCGATAGTTCCCACACGGGCCCAGTGGGGATTGGGAACTTCACACACAACGTTGAATTACTTCGACATGTTATAAATACCGTGACATAAATACAATAAAACAATAATGATATTATACAACATACTGTGTGAAACATACAATCACGCCTGAGTTCCCAAATAGGGTAGGCAGAGCACATGAAATGTGACATAGACTAAACCATGATTATGACTATATCTCGCTTCGCAGCCACTACTAGCATAGCTTCAGGTTTGCAAAGATGGTAGAGGTAGAATAATGACAGGTTGCTGGCCTGTCGCCTAAAGCGTACCTAAACCCATTTTCTTACTCGCCTCTTACGACATCCACGGAAGAAATGGAGAGGTGTTATTCTATTCTGACACTACACAGAAAAAAATAGGAAAAACGGAACGAAATAGGTAAAAGTATATTTTAGGCGATATGCTAGCAACCTGTGACAATAACAGCTAAGTTATTATGATAAGTAATTATTATGGCGATTGGATTTTACCACATTTAAAATCAGGGAAAATTAGATGTATGGCAAACGTATCGTTGCGGCACCTAAAAGTTATGGCAAATGGAAATATTGCAAACTAGCTTTCCGCCCGCGGCTTCGCCCGCGTGAAATTCGGTTACATTGCAGTGTAAAGCACAACTATAAGAAACAAACTATATTTTTGTTTTCCCTCGGGAATGTAAATTTTTTTCCGGGATAAAAAGTACCCTTTTATTTAATCCGGACTTCTAACTTTACGTCTGCAAAATTTCAAAGCAATTGGTTCAGTAGTTACGGCGTGAAAGCGGAACAAACAGACAAACAAACAAACTCACTTTCCGATTTATAATGTTGGTAAGGATAAGGATGATTATTATGTCATGTTATTCGTTATAGATTATAAAATTATGGCAAATGAAATTGGGGATGTGAAATCATTGAATTAAATAAAAAACTACTGACGGTTATACTCATAGCTGAAGCCACAGTTGACCTTCCTGAAGAAGCACTCGTTCAGGAACAGCCGGTACTTGGGCTTCTTCTGCTCAACCCTGACCCCGCAGACAGGAGCCAGGGTGTGGTCACAGTTCAGGCGGTGGCAGTCCAGGGGTGCAGCCTTCTGGGCTTTCTCCTGTTGCACGATTCTTTTATCCTGGAAATTGAGTCCGTTTTACATGATATTCTGGTGACCAGCTGGCGAGTAACTGCTGTCCAGCGAGGTAACGCTGCCAGTCTTCTGGGCACAATAAGAAGCGACGGCGATTTGGGGTAAAATTTCAATTTATACATACATACAATCACACCTGTGTTCCCAAATGGGGTAGGCCCTTGTCACACGAATGATGTACTATGCTAGAGACCGATAGGTACTTAAAAGATGGTAAACAATCTTGACGTGTCTTTTTATTTAAACATACACTTTATAAATCAAAATCTTTACATTTTACAATTTAGGTATGAAAAAATCATTTACTTTCATAATTGAATTGTATATTGTAACGATTTTCATTTTTAGACTGTGTATTTCAATAAAAAGACATGTCAAGATTGTTTACCATCTTTTAAGTACCTATCGGTCTATAGCATAGACAAAACCATGACTATTTCACGCTTCGCAGCCACTTCTAGTTATAGTTTTAGGTTTGCTAAAATGGAAGAGGTAGAATAGTGACGGTTGCTAGCCTAAATAAACCTTTCCTGTCACCTCTTACGATGTCCACGGAAGAAATAGAGAGGTGTTATTCTAAACCCGACACCACAAGTCAAATTGTTTTTTAGTGTAGGTTACTTGCTTTATTGTATCTGAACGTATACTAGGATCATTATGAATTTATATAAGTAAGTAGAGTTTGCTATTATGTATGCAATAACAATAAGGAAAGGAATCCTCATACCTCTTCCTCTTTTTTGATGTTTTGTTCCATGTTCTCATTGTTCTTGCCCGATATGAACAATATGCCTTCGTTCGGAGATTCTAAAAATTAATATAAATACGAATATAATTAAAAGACGATTAGATTTAGTCTTTCAAATTAAACCAGGAAAAAAAATGCAAACTTTTTTTGCTGACTGTGCTTTTTGACAACTGTACTTCATTGTTATCCACCCTAGATTATGTGCACCAGATTTCAAGTCCATCAGACCAATTGTTGAAGAGTTCCCTCCATCATAGAAGTCCCGGCTGGACCACCAGAAGTCCACTACCGGAATATTGTATTGTCATCCGATGTACAGTATGTGCCCCCACTTAGGTATCCAGGCAATTCGGTGTTTTGAACGCGCACCACTACTAATACAAAGTTTGTCTAACTATTTTTAGCAAAATCAAAATGAGGTAGTTCATGATATTAATATTTCGCTAAAAATAGTTAGACAAACTTTGTATTAGTAGTGGTGCGCGTTCAAAACACCGAATTGCCTGGATACCTAAGTGGGGGCACATACTGTACACAAGTGTACAAAATACTCACCAGTTGATAAGTAGCTTAGTGTGTGAGTTAGTACTCACTGGAGAGAGTGAGTGAGTTACGTAAATACTCATCACCTCATCAGTCGATAAGTAAGTCAGTGTATTCAGTTAGTCAGTGAGTAAGTTAGTAGTGAGTTAGTTTATAAATTAAGTAAAGTATATTTATCAGTCCATAAGTAAGTCTGTGTAAAAGTTGCTCAGTGAGTAAGTTAATCAGCCGCTTAGTAAGTGTATTAGTTTATCGGTGAGTAAAGGTCACAGCACACATATCAACTCGAAAAGGGATCGCCTCCGTATCGCCTCGAGCCGGTCAGTATTGTATTGTATTGTATTGTATGACTCTTTATTGTACACAAAAGGGTCAATATCAGATTTCGTCCCGCAATTTCTAATTTCTTTGGCGCAATTTTTTTCTTCAATATGTATAAGCAATTAATGAAATTACATACCTTGTAAACAACTGAATTTCTTATGTAACTATGTTATTGTGCTGAAATTCAGTCGTTTACAAGGTATGTCATTTCATTTATTGCTTATATTGAAGAAAAAAATTGCGCCAAAGAAATTAGAAATGGCGGGACGAAATCTGATATTGACCCAAAAACACTTACAAAAAGTTGTTTGTATGAAACTCCCTTCTGCAACGCACACTAATCGGAATCGTAACGTAACCGCCTCGCCTCGGAACAGGCTCCGAACCGCGATGCGGTGCGTGGTCAACTTGCAGTTCCCGCGCTTACGGCTCGTCGTCCCCGCGCTTACGTCTCTCCGTACGTGAGCTCACGTCTCTTCGTCCACCCTTGCCCCTGCCCTTGTCAGTCAGCGGTCGGCGAGCCGTAGGCGCGGTGTCGCCTAGCCGTAGCCGAGTTGACGTACAGGAGCTGCTGATACGCTTTAGTTACGTGCATACGTTGGGTTGACGCCTGGTTGACGGCGAGGCGAAAGGCGATACGGTGACGATCCTTTTCCGAGTTGATATGTGTGCTGTGACCTTAAGTGACTTAATGAATACGCACCAGTCTCAACCCTCACAATTCTATCGTTAATTATGTCTCCAATAGTATGTTTTTCCACAACGTCTGAAATTCGGACCTCTCGCTCTCGCTCTGGCTCCCTCTCTCTGTTGCTCCTTCTACTGTATTCGCCGCCATCTTGGTTTCCGCTCGGTATGAAAACCACGTTTTCCGATTTTTCTGTCGGTTCGTTCTGGAAAACACTTATATTGAGGATATTCTTAATTTGTTACCGGTTCATTGCAACCAAATATAATAATACCCTATAACCTATTTCGACTTTATCTCAAATTGTCTTAGTTCGAAAATGACTAAAATCTCAAAAACGTTAAGTTTCATTCAAACAAAATATTATATTGACGTTTACACATTACACCCGATATCCAAAACGTATAGTTGGTATTCCGACTGAAAGTTAAATTGCATTAGTTTCATTACATCCCAAATTCAAAAACGCACTTTCTCATAATGCCTAAAATTTTGTCTAAAGGCCTTAACAAACGTATCAACTCGACGTAAACTCAACCTTCAAACTGAAACCCGTAAGATGATAATTAAAATACTGTCTTACCTGTCAATGAAAACTTTCCATATCGAGAATTTGACGTTTAAATCTTGCGACTGTTTTGTTTTGTTTTAGTCATTTTGAGATTAGGTTGATTTGGAAATTAGTAAACACAAGAAAAACTCAATTAGACTTAAAGGGATATCAGGAATTGTGCATATTAAGAATTAGGCTTAAGTCATTTCGAATTTTAGGCATTATGAAACTTGTCTGTTTTGACATCGCGGTGTATTGAGAACATTGTATTATGATATTTGTTTGTAACGAACCGGTAACCTTAATTTGTCTGGACCTTATATTAGTCAAAGAATTTGATAATTCTGCAGTTTGGACCTTGTCTCAAGAAATGTCATTGTGACATACCATGATATGGTCCGTTCAGGATAACATTAGACTTTTAACAGTCAAATCTTCACATATTTTTAGTATACCCAAGGCGTCACCGCAAATGGTGAAACCGTTTTGAAAACATTATAACAAACAGTAATACATACATACTCATACATACATCACGCCTGTATTCCCAAATGGGGTAGGCAGAGCACACAAAATTCTACATGGACAAAATCACGACTATTTCACGTTTCGTGGCCACTACTAGCATATTTTTTTAGGTTTTGAGTTGTTAGGTATAATAGTGACAGGTTGCTAGCCTGTCGCCTAAAATATACCTCACGGCCTGGCCACGACCACGCGCGGCGAGCGGCAGCGGCAGCGGCGGGCGGTGAGCGGCAAAAACAATCGCATAATAGTATACGGGCCATGCCACGAGGTTGCCGCTCGCGCGACTAGCGACGCGAATTGCGCCGGGCGGCGCGCGGCGGCGACGAGCGGCCAGCGGCGCGACCGAAACAAAGACACGGGCTGAATGGAGGATGCCACGAATTCAGAGCGACGCGACGAGCGTTACGAGCGGCACGTTTCGGGCGACGCGGCAGAGAATAAAATTTTTTAGACGATTCGCGCGCGAATAATGTACACCGAATTATAATGTTATGTAAATACTTCTTCAGAGTTAACTTTTGACTTTTACTAATTTACAATAATCTTACGTAAGGTTATTATCAAGTTAGATCTTACATTTTGTTGGTATTTAAGTAATTAAATAGACAGATGTGTGCTTTCAGGATATTGCTAAATTGAAGTCTGTTTTTTTGTTTCAAATCATTGCAATTATTGTTTTAACAAATTCAAATGTTGGAGTATACCTACTATACCATACTCCTGCCTATACATATATACGTCCCACTGCAGGGCACAGGCCTCCTCTCAATATGAGAGGGCTTGGGCTATAGTTCCCACGCGGGCCCAGCGCGGATTGGGTTGGAGTAGGTATGCTTACCTACATACAATACTCAACCCGGTATGCTCGTAAAACTATTCGGGGTGTTTTCTGTACACCTATTATTGATACAAAGTAAAGAATTCCCAATATGTTCGATGACGTTTATTTAAGTCCTGCACTCTATTTCTTAAAAATAAAATGTCCTGTCTGAAATATGCGCTACTTCCAAGACATTTCATAGCAATATTTGATAACGCTATTTTAAAATCGTCCCCTGCGCGCGAAATCGCTATCGCGCCTGCGAAGTCCGTGGCATGCGCGCCGCTCCGCTCTGCCTCGTCGCGTCGCCCGACGCACCGCTCGTCGCATCGCTCAAAGTCGTGGCCAGGCCGTTAGTCCACCCTTAGTCGCTTTTTATGACACACACGAAGGAGATGGAGAGGAACTATTCTAAACCCGACACCACAACGAATTACCGTATGTTTTAAACGTTAAAAGCCCGTGTGGTGCCGGGTTAGAATAGCACCTCCCCCTTTCTTCCCGTGGGTGTCGTAAGAGTCGACTCTGGGAAAGGGTTAGTGTATTGTAGGCGATGGGCTAGCAACCTGTCACTGCAATATCACGTTTAACCATCTGGTTACCCTGAAATTGCTAAACGTGGCACTGGATTTTTGAATTCATGTGCTCTGCCTACCCTCTTGGGAATACAGGCGTGAGGATATGTATGTATGTATGTATGTTTAAACGTTTTAACACTAACCTTAACGTTATTATGTTCCAAATACTCCGAATCAGAGTCACTCACTACAAGAGCTTTCTCGGCTTCGGTACCAGTTTTTTCGGTACCGGTTTTTCCGGTACCCGGTACCGGTATCGGTTGCACTGCCTCCGCGTGTCCCATGTATGTGACTACCACGTTAGAATCGTTGCGGGCGTTGTGGGCTGCGTAAGATGTGGTCACGAAGAGAAAGAGGCACCACATTTGGAGTTAATACTATGGATAAAATTCTTGCTTGTGAAATATATGAAAAAATATTGTACAATGTTTTGGTAATATGTACAGTCACGAACCGGGATTGTTGAGCCACTTGCCACTGTTCGCAATTTAGACGTGTAATCAATGACCGATGTGACTGACAGATGTTCTCTATTGGATTAGTATTACACGACCAAGTTACAAACATAGGTAAGTGGCACAACAATCCCTGTTCGCGATTAATGGTACCTATATCTGATGGACTAAATAGTTATTTTTAGTCATCTACCATCTACCCAATTTTGTACGTTGTTTTGTGACAAAAAAATCTGTCTACCTATCTAGTGTAATCTTTGGAAATTCCTTACCCATGTCCCGTATGTGACGACAATTTTAAGTTTGACGAAGCAATTGCTATGAAGTGTTGTATGGTAGGTATGGTTGACAGAAAAGATAAACATTAAACTACCGTGAGACTCACTCATCTTATAAAATGACTGAAACCGAGTCGCGCGAAGAGAGCGGTTGCGCGCAGTGCGCGTTTGGAAGCAGCCGCCGCGGCTCCTAGATGAAGGGCTACGAATAACTCAAATGGCTTTAGCGATTTGACCTTTATTAAGCTATATTATATCGGCTATAATGCGCCATTTTCTGTTACCTTTCTAACTTTGAGCTGCCACATAAAGTTAACGTTATAAAACCGATATCAATCCCATAATTACATTCGAAAAAAAAAGAACAAACAAATTTCAAACTTCTGCTACATTCTAGCATGTCTATGTCACGTTTCGTGCGCTCTGCCTATGAACACGGGCGTGATTGTATGTAAGTAAAAGTAATTAAGTAAAAATTCTTTATTATACAAAAAAATAGAAAGAGTATACAGGTACATATTACATATTATTATGTACCTCTGTAAGTATGTCGACCTTCTATCCGAGATAATGAAGACAACATGGCCCCCATAATCGAATTTGTAATTACAATAATTAAGGGATGGTGGCTATAAAAATACCAGACCTTGGGGTTGCTAATTGACACTTGCCATACCCTTGTTCCTTAACCCTCAGGGAAAAAGAGGGGTAACAAAATACGGACGACTCAAGTCCTAAATTGAGTTGGGTTCGACATGTTAGTTCCTAGAGACATTTTGAAAAACATGTCTTGTTTGAAAAACAGCTGTTAACTATAAAAAACTAGCTTTTGCCCGCGGCTCCGCTCGCGTTAAATTTGGGGTATCACGGAAGAGATAGCACACATACCAATTTATAGCTTTCTACATTGAAAACTTTAACCCCTCATTTTAGGAAAATGGGGGGTTTTGAAGAGACAAAAAGTAGCCTATGTCACTCTCCATGCCCTAAACTATCTCTACCTAAAAAATCACGTCAATTCATCGCTCCGTTTAGCCGTGAAAGACGGACAAACAAACAAACACACTTTCACATTTATATATTAGTAGGTACGGATTAAGGGGACAGGCTAGCAACCTGTCACTATTGCACCTCTTTCATCTATGCCTAAACCTAAAACTACATTAACAGTCGCTACGTATCGTGAAATACTCATGGTTTTGACTGCGTAACATTCATGCGCTCTGCCTACCCCATTTGAAAATACAGTCGTGATGTTGAAAATTGTTCGGATAACTCACGTTAGTAAAATCGAGTTTAGCTCGACATGTTTCGGACTAATGCCATGCTGCTGCTGCCAAACGCGAACTGCGCGCCTCCGCTCTCTTCGCGCGACCCGAACACAAAACAAACAAGTGAAGTGTCCGAAACATGTCGAGCTAAACTCGATTTTATTAACGTGAGTTATCCGAACAATTTTCAACATGAGTGAGTCTCACGGTAGTTTAATGTTTAATGATACAGTCGCGATGTTTAAATTATTGTTTTAGATTTAATCAAATAAATCTATTAATAGAACAAGACAACCTGATAGTAAAAAGTGAAAGAGAAAATTGAGCGAACATATTTTTTTATCTCATTCGTTTCCGCTTACTTTTCCGAATTTCCCTCGTCAGGATGTGTTTTTAAGATAAAATAACAGGTAAAGTTTCACCGTATCGCGATTGTGCCTTTTTCCTGTCCGTACGTGGAACAATCGAGACTATTTTTAAACAAAACTTTTTAGAGTTCAGTATAGTACTGTTAAAGTTACCGTGTGGTGTCGGATTTAGATTAACACCTGGCCATTTCGTCCGTGGATGTTGTAAGAGACGACTAAAGAATACATACATACAGACATAATCGTCACGCCTTATTCCCTGCGGGGTAGGCAGAGAACAGAGCGCCATTCGCATCTATTTCGATATTATTCTCTCGCTTCACTCGCATTCATCACTCTCGTCATACATGCTCGACGGTTACGGGTACTCCTAATTTGGGCTAATTTATAATATTGGGCGACAGGCTAGAAACCTCTCACTATTATTCCTGCCAAGAAAATAACAGTACCTACCTATTTGGCCGAAAAAATAATTTTGCAGTCGGTGTCCTTGTCGATGTTGGAGGAAGATGGTAAAATTAAGTTTGTTACTGAATCTGTTGTTATTGATACTAATTTATGCGGAACTCTTAATGTGTCAATGATTTGGACTTGGCAGTTTTTTACGTAACTCCTCCTTCGTGTAGGTACACCTGCGTCAAAACACATTCACAGAGCATTAGATATCGCTATGGACTTGTAATCTGTGTTACGTTTCTGTATACTTTTTTGTGTTGTATCTGCAGAAAGAGTTAGCTGGTTACACTCTACTCTATAACAGCACTATAAATAAACTGTGTCGTTATGTCACTAGGTATAACGATACGACTAGCTGTCATAACTAAACTAGTCGGCTTACCACAGCATGGCGCGAGTAGAGATACGCGCGAGATAGACTATACCTGTCACTGTTTAATTGGAAACGTCAGAGAATGACGGGTAGACTATCCCGCGCGCGATGCGACTAGAGTGTTGGCGTGCTAATCTACTTTTTTACATATATCTACGTTGTTTATAAAAAATGTTTAACAATATTTTTGACAACGCAATAATCATATAAAATTCTTAACTGTTTAGTTTAGTTTAGTTACTAGCAAGGTTTATACTTATTATTTATTGTATAATCGAGTTTTAAGATCTGATTATACCTACATCACATATTTTGAATGACTAAATACGGCAAAATGGTGGCGAGTGGCGACACAAAATTTAACAAACAACAATAAATGCGCGTCAAGGTTATAATTCTTTTAATTTTCTGTTTTAAATGTTCGAGATTTAGTTAAATTGAATGCCTTACTTTCATACTTAATTACTGGTACTACGAAAACTGCAAAGATGTTCTGAACTGAGTCTTTGTAAATTATTACCCTTTCAGCCCAAATTCCGCTAAATTAATTTTTCTTAACTAGTGGCGCCATCTCTTGTAGAGTAGCGGTTTTAAGTGGAAAGCCGGGAAGCTACGTCAAGGAAGAAGGAGCGTTTTCACAGGATCCTTAGTGATTCGGAAAAGCGTCTACAGATGGCGTTAAAAGCTCACTACGGCGTTCTAGACAATGGATAGGTTTAAATTACATACTTTAATATCACGCCTGTATTCCCAAATGCGGTAGAAGAGCAAACGAAAAGTTGCACAGTCAAATGTGTGACTATTTCGTTTTTGTGACCACTTTTATTTTTAGATCTAGAATAGCACCTCTCTATTTCTTCCGTGGGTGTCAAAAGAGGCAACAAAGAATTAGGTATTTCTAGGCGACAGGCTAGCAACTTGTCACTATTATACTTCTTAATCTTTTTTTAAAAACATAAAATTGTGCTAGAAGTGGTTACTAAGCGTGAAATACTTAGTTATTTTTGTGTGCACGTTTGCTTTTATTTGCTCTACATAGGTACACATAGGAACAGAGGCGTGATTGTATTGTACGTATGTATGTATATTTATAAATATAGATAATCCGTGTGGTGTCGGGATAGAATAACACCACTCCATTTCTTCCGTGGATGTCGTAAGAGGCGACTAAGGAAAATAGGTTTAGGTATGCTTTAGGCGACAGGCTAGCAACCTGTCACTATTATACCTGTTCCACCGGTTATCAAATCTAACAATATGCTAGAAGTGGCTGCGAAGCTTGAAATAGTCAAGATCATGGTTTTGTCTATGTCACGTTTCGTATGCTCTGCCTACCCCGTTTGGGAACATGGGCGTGATTGTATGTATGTATGTACAGTGGTGGACAGATAATTAGAAACACTCCATACAATCACGTAAACAACAAACATGAACTAGCGGTAGTAATAAAAGAGACATAAATAAGGCATAATTAATTATGCAGTAATGTAACCACAACATTAAAATATGTATACAACGAAAAAAAAGACAACAGAATTTTATCATTTTGCTGTAAAGTTAGTTTATACATTGGTAACTTGAATTTCCGTTACTAGCCGTTTGGACACATAATTAGAAACAGGGTAACTAACATACTTTTTTCTTTTGTATAATTAAAAATAACCCTTTTATTACACTTGTGGTGGCAATTACACATCACCTTTAGTTTGGTGAGTAGTAGATTGTGTTCAAAATGGGAAAATATAAAAGTTATAAGGTGTCAACTCGCTAAGTAAATGTAAGTCCGTGCTTGGACCGAAAGAGGACATAGAAAAGAGTCTTCGATCACTTTGAATGCTATCAGATCCATTGCAAAATACATGGAACTACTGAAAACTAAATTAGAAAGACACACGCAAGGAAACAATCGCCCAGAGGAAATTCACTTATTTGCTAAACAAGAGCCGTTCATAGGCTCCAATGAAATTTGAAATGAGGTTTTCGCGTCATATGACCCCAGAAACGTGAAGTGAAGACTAGTAGCCAGTCGGTTAGTTGAAGTGAAACTATATAGGAGGGTTTCCCGAAACGTACCGGTCCTGCAGAACAGTAAAGAGAGATGAGATAATTATTTGCGAAAAAATACAGCAAGTTGACAGTTCAGGAATAGACAAAAAGTTTTACTTTCAGATGAAACTAAAATCAAAATGTTTCCACCACCATGCTTAACCATACTTTTGTGTATTTATTATTGAAACCATGTTTTGGTAGACGTTTAATGTAGCGTTTTCAGTCAGAATTCACCATATTATTTTTAGTTTCATCTGAAAATAAAACTTTTTATCTGAGTATTCCTATATTGTCCACTTGCTGTATTTTTTCGCAATTAATTATCTCATCTCTATGTTGTTCTGTAGGTACGGTACCTTTCGGGAAACCCCCTCAAACAGTTTCGCTTCATCTAACTGACTGGGCACTAGTCTACACCTCACGTTTTTGGAGTCATGTTATGTGTAAACCTCATTTATAATTTCATTGGAGCCTATAAACGGGTCTCGTTCTAGAGAAGATTCGCTTACCGTACGATAAGCGAATCTTCTCTGGGCGATGTTTTCTTTGGGCGTGCCTTTCTAATTTGGTTTTCAGTAGTTCCATGTCTTTTGCAATGGTCGATGGTATGAAATACCTTCTTATGGTGCATCCTAAGTGATTGACGATTCTTTTATTCTTCGGTCCAAACGCGGATTTACAATTACTTAGCGAGTTGACGCCTCATAACTTTTATTTTATTCCCATTTTGAACATAATTTACTGCTGTTGTAACTGAAGTTGATGTTAATTGCCGCCAAAACAGTTATAAAAAGGTTTTTTTTTAATTATTCAAAAGAAAAAAGTATGTTTGTGACCCTGTTTCTAATTATGTGTCCAAACAGCTAGTATCGGAAATTCAAGTTATCAATAAATAGACTCATTTTACACTAAAATTATAAAATTCTGATGTATTTTTTTTCATTGTACGCATATTTTAATGTTGTGGCTACATCGCTGCATAATTAATTATGAATTATTTGCGTTTCTTTTGCTACTACCGCTAGTTCATGTTAATATTTTCGTGATTGTTTGGAGTGTTTCTAATTATCTGTCCACCACTGTATGTATGATATACGTCACACCTTAATTCCCAAATGGGGTAGGCAGAGCCAGTGGTTTTGAATCAAAACCTTAACCATTTCACGCTGTTTGGACTTGGAATGAAGCATGCATTTCTTCCGTGGATACGGATTCCGCGGGGTTTCTAACCCCAAACCACAGAGGAAAAAGTGATCGGGTAAAGTAATATAGGTAGAGTAGCTTAATATCATAGACAGGTACGGCACAGGCCACGTGTCGTCAAGCGACGCCGCCCGCGGGCTGCGCCGGACACGGGGCGCTGCCGTGTCGCGGGGCGCGGCTCCACTGCCGCACGGCACGGCGGAGTTACAACTGTGTAGCTTATTACTATAGACAGGTACGGCACAGGCCACGTGTCGTCAAGCGACGCCGCCCGCGGGCTGCGCCGGACACGGGGCGCTGCCGTGTCGCGGGGCGCGGCTCCACTGCCGCACGGCACGGCGGAGTTACAACTGTGTAGCTTCTAGTGTTGCCTCCCAAAGTGAGAGATCACGCCCTCTTGTGTGGCCCTAGCGCTACCTATCATCGAAAGACTGAAACACTTGGCTGGTGAAGCGCCCTGGCGCCACCTATCATCGAATGGCTGAACTACTGGCTACGGTCGTCCATGGTATACTCAACTATCAATAAAAATCCTACATCCCGCTAACGTACACTCACCAACAGGGATTGTTGAGCCATTTGCCACTGTTCGCAATTTAGACGTGTAATCAATGACCGATGTGACTGACAGATGTTATCTATTGGATTAGTACTCGTAGGTATTACACGACCTAGTTACAAACATAGGTAAGTGGCTCAACAATCCCGGTTTGCGATGGTACAAGCGACGTTCCGTTGCATAAATACAAGTTCCAACTTCCTCTCTGTGGACTTCAGTCCCCAGGCATAACATCTGCCTGTTGAGAGATCTCTCTATCGAAGTTTTTCCCAAACATACAATTATTTTATCTGTTCAAATGTACTGTCAGGGAATCTAAATGCTTCTTAGCAGGTTGACAAGTTGCTTGATAAGTTCGCATTATAGGACAAACTTCATAATGAAGTTTAATATTGAGTATTTATGTCATGCAACTGGCTGGAAACAGTAATCAAGCCAATTGTAGAAGTATCTCAACCTGCTAAACATCCTTATTCCCTGACTGTAGACTGGAAACGCGCCCCGCCCGCGGCGAACATTTTGAACAAGCCCCTAAATTCTTAGATTAATAAACGAGTGCCCTTTGAATGTACCAAAAAGTTAATAGGGCCTTGTCTTGTACCAAATGTAATGTAGCTTCAACTATAGTTATATTTTTGCCAGTTTTACGTACACCCAACTCGGTTGGGCAGCGTTCGGGAAACTACGCAATGTCTTTTCGTCCGATATAGGATATGATATTAATATTCTGTTAATGTTAATTATCTTTGGTTTATAAATTGGAAATAATAATATTGTGTTGCTTATTTTGTAAGAGAAATTAATTTTCTTGGATAGTGGTGCCATCTAGTTTTAAGTTTTAATGCGGCCTCACCAAAAATCAGCGTCTCGTATTGTCTTAAGACTCACTTCGGGACATCATGCTGAGTGGGGTTCTTTTGGCACAAGCGTATTGCTCTTTATAATATGTCAACTTGCTCTGTCCTTGTGTCAATAAACGTTTTTTCTTTCTTTCTTTCTTTCTTTCGATATACCTCAGTGCCTCCAGACGAGAGTCTTTATATTTTGAGTTAATCAGTGTGCACTATCGACCTCATCTCAAAGCTCATAGTCGCTCAACGAGCTATGGAGAGGGCTATGCTTGGGGTATCTATGCGATCGAATCAGAAATGAGATCCGTAGACGAACTAAAGTCACCGATGTAGCCCACCGGATTAGCAAGTTGAAGTGGCAATGGGCAGGTCACAGAATGAAGAACAGATGGACGATGGGGTTGAAAAGTGCTTGAGTGGAGACCACGGACCAGCAAGCGCAGTAGGACGTCCACCTACAAGATGAATAGACGAATTAATAGAGATCGCCGGAAAACGCTAGATGCAGGTCGCTTCTAACAGGTACTCATGGAAGTCTAAAGGGGAGGCCAATGTATGTTCAACAGTGGACGTCTATGGATGAAATGATGATTATCTACATTCCTAATCATCATAATTGTCCTTATTATACAGGTGTCCCAAAAAGTGTCAAGAGAAAGTCCAGAAATAGACCACCCCTAGGTGTATCTGAATCAACCCCATATAAGGTGAAGTCACCGGTAGTGGGCAAAGAACCAGTAATGGACAATGACTCTCACTACCCACTAAGGAATATTCATTTGTTTTACAACAATCAATCCACAACTCTATGGTCTTTGAATTATGAATGAAGTGTCCATCACTGGTGTTTGTCAACTCAAACCGTCCATAACTGGTGCCGTTACCTTATGTTCCGCGATTTTTTTTAGTTTACGAGTTACTTTTTTATATTTTTTGTGACTCATTTAATTATCATTTTGTCTGTAAGACACACTATTCAGTATGAACCAATTTGGAAATAAAAATGAAGTATTAATTTTAACCCATGTTTTTTTGTTTTAGATGCTGAATACCACGGCAACTCTCAACACAGCCAACAAGGGTATGTAATAGTATATCTAATATAATATATTTAAAGAAATGTTGAAACTTGACGACATAGAGGCTAGGCCAAAATTGGCGACTTAGTTCTAAATACATACTTAGCTCAGAAAATGGTGCTGTTAGTGGCTAGAAAAAATCTTGTGCAATTTTTTTCACATTATACCTCATCATCATCATCAGCCTATATGCGTCCCACTGCAGGGCACAGGCCTCCTCTCAGTATGAGAGGGCTTTGGCTATAGTTCCCACGCGGGCTCAGTGCGGATTGGGAACTTCACACACAACGTTGAATTACTTCGTCGCTGTGTGTAGGTTTCCTCACGATGTTTTCCTTCACCGAATAGCTCGTGAAAAATTCAAATTCTATTTCGCACATAAATTCCTTAAAAATCGGAGGTGCGAGCCCGGGGCTTGAACCCACGACCCTCTGCTTGCACTACTACCTACTCATACCTATTTCCTAAGTCGCCTCTCACATCCACGTTAGAAATGGAGAGGTGCTATTCTAAGCCAGACTCCACAACATAATTACTGAAAATTCTAGAGGCTAAATCTTTCAATTTAGTTTAGTTCAACTTCTAACGAAAATTCGGCTGTATCATATAAAATCAACATACAAAACCGCTCCATTCCAAAATCGACTTTAAACTCAGTAACTAAGACTCAAAGTCGCTTGTTTCAAATCTTTCATAAAGGTATACGAGGTTCTACTTAGAAAGGTGTTAAGTGACCGTTCGTTGGTTTGCTGAATTGAGTTCTATTTTGAAGGATTAAGGGTGATATTGGCTTGTATGGAGGAGGTTAGCATTTGCGGAGTACTTGGTCGGTTCAGGTGAATCCTTTATAGTGTTGGGATGAATACTTATCGATATATTGAATATACGTTACTTGGTAGCCCAACGGTTCGACCTGTGGCTTCTCAAGCAGAGGGCCGTGGGTTCAAACCCCGGGCTCGCACCTCTGAATTTTTCGGAATTTATGTGCGATATCGAATTTGATATTTACCACGAGCTGTTCGGTGAAGGAAAACATCGTGAGGGAACCTGCACACAGCGACGAAGCAATTCAATGTTGTGTGTGAAGTTCCCAATCCGCAGTGGGCCTGCGTGGGAACTATAGCCCAAGCCCTCTCATACTGAGAGGAGGCCTTGGCCTGCAGCGGGACGTATATAGGCTGGATGATGAATATTGAATATTATTACTACCGTGAGACTCATTATCTTGAAAAATTCGGATAATTCACAATTTAATCGAGTTCCCCGTCTGGAGTCGGGTTTAAAATAACACGTCTCCATTTCATCCGTGGATGTCATAAGAAACGACTAAGGAAATAGGTCGAGGTATGTTTTAGGCGACGGCTGGCAACCTGCCACTATTATACCTGCCTATGCAAATCCTAAAAAAATGCCGGAAATGGCCACGAATCGTGAAATAGTTATAGTTTTGTCTATGCAGCGTTTTGTGTGCTCTGCCTACCCTGTTTGGGAATACCGGCGTGATTGTATGTATATTTTTTTAATGGTAGTTTCTCTTGTTTGTATTGTATGTTTCTTTATTCATCTTATAAAATACGGATAACTCACGTTATAAATCGAGTTTAGCTCGACATGTTTCGGACTAATTCGTAGCCCTTCAT
>BHDV01007923.1:185563-197941 GCA_005406045.1 Adoxophyes honmai
AGAATACCGCAATTTTATATGTAGAAAGCTATCAATTGGTATACCTATGGGATGAGCTATCTCTTCTGTGCTACCCCGAAATTAATGCGAGCGGAGCCGCGGGCAAAAGCTAGTTGAAAATAAAAAGGACATTTCATCGACAGATTAAATAAAATCATCGATGTATGTATCGAACTTTCCCACCCCTATGCATAAATTGCGCTGCTACCCGTAACAATAGAACAAGAACGTACCATCACACGTCACCCGCTACTTCAATTCAACCTTCACGCCTTGTGATAGAGTTGATATTCCTTCAACAACTTAAATGTAGGTAGAACCTTGTAATATTTGTATGAATATTTCTGCGCTGTAGTGAAATAACATGACATTCAGTGTTACCGCTATAAGCGTCTAGATTAATACTAACAAAGCAAAATTTAATAAAGAAATATGAGGATAACTTAGGTGTGGCATACTAACGGATCTACTCATTTATATCGAGATTAGCTCGACATGTTTCGGGCAAAAGTCGGATAGACGCAATTTGAATCGGGAACCCAAAGGGTAAAAACGGGATCCTATTACTGTGATTTTGAAAAAACATTAAACTACCGTGAGACTCATACATGTTGAAAAAATTCTCGGATAGCTCACGTTTATTAAATCGAGTTTAGCTCGACATGTTTCGGGTTAATTCGTAGCCCTTCATCTAGGAGCCGCGGCGGCTGCTGCTGCCAAACGCGCACTGCGCGCCTCTGTTCTCTTCGCGCGACTGCCTTCCTATTACCGAGACTTCGCTGTATCTCTGTCTGTCTGTCCGTTTGTTACCAGGCTGTATCTAGAACCGTGATAACTAGAGAGTTAAAACTTTTACAGATGATATTTCTGTTGCCGCTATAACAATAAGTACTAAAATCAAAATAATAATAATAATTAAAGGCGGCTCCCATAGAAAAAACGTGTTAGGAGTGCATATTTAGTTTCACGTGCACCGACAGATCGCGCTGTACTCAAAACGAAAAAAAAAAAAACAAAAAAAAACTATTAAGTTTAAAAAGATTGAAAACATATTTTAGGGTTCCATTATTCAAACGGTAAAAACGGGATTCTATTACTGAGACTTTGCTGTCCGTTCGGCCGTCTGTCGCCAGGCTGTATTTAACGAATCGTGTTAATTAAACGGTTAATTTACGTAGATAATTTTATTTATTTCTATTGCCGCTATAACAACAAATAATACTAAAAATACTTAATAAAAATATTATCGGTGGGACAATAAATACAATAAATAACAGTAACAGTTAGACACTTAATTATTTAGTTATTATATCTACTTTAGACATATTTTAAATTAATATAAAACAAAATTTTAAGAGGGGCTCTCATATTAATAACATGTTTTTTTTTACTTTACGGCACGAAACCCTTAGAGCACAAGTCCAACTCGCATTTTTCTGGTTTTTTATTTACGCAAAAAAATCTTGTTTCCGGAAAAATCGTTCTTCCTCGTATTATCTAATTAATTGTCCAATTCTCGTATTTGGTAATTGTCGCTGACTGTACACCCTCGGGCGGTACAGTCAGAAAAAACGTTAATTAACAGAAAAAACAACCACGAAGCAACGCTGATTAAAGAAAAATATTGCGCGGAAACGCGTTGAATAGCGTTTATTTAGGCTAACTGAACTCCTGTTCAAAAATACACGGCCATTTGTAATTTGAATAGTGGAAACTTCATAAACTTATCCAGAGTATTTTAAAAAGAAAAGTGACCTGTGCTCGACAGTGACACAATACTAGGCACTTGCAACCTTATGTTATAGTAAGACAGGTGACAGATGGGTGTCATCTACTGGGCGTTGAGGCGTCGAGCATTGGTACTTTTACCTATATAACATACATACATAACCGTCACGCCTTATTCCCTGCGGGGTAGGCAGAAACAACAGAGCACCATTCGCTCCTATTCTGGCATACTTCTCTTGCTTCACTCACATTCATCACTCTCGTCATACACGCTCGACGTTTTCGGGTATTTCTATCCTGGGTGAGTCAACTCGTGACCACGGTCGCTGTAACGCGGCCGAAACGTCGAGAAGGTAAATAAAAATCGTGATTAAGTCCCGCGTTCATACATATAAATATGAGTGAGAATCGCGAAAGTTTAAAATATTTCTAACCTGGCCTCTTTTTAGGACATCGCCGATCTGGTCGATATACTTTCTTCGAGGGCGTCCTCGACCGACTTGCCCTTACACTTCATCCATTCTCTCCACATGCCCAAACCAACGCAACATGCCTATCTCTATCTATGCTACAATATCCTCTTTCAGACCACACTTCTCTCTAATCATGCCATTAGAAATTTTAATGCCACTCATGCTTCCCAAAGAACACATCTCAACCGCATTTAATCTGCTTATATGTTTCTTCTGCCACATCCAACTCTCGCTGCCATACTTCAAACTTCAAATGTCCTGGTAGCTCACAACGCTACCTTATGCTGAACTCACAGCTGTCCGGGAGACCCGTACGGGCTGTTGCTACGGGCGCCCGGAGCGGGAGCACAAATGAGGAACTAGAGCATCGTTTCACAGCGACCCGGATCGGTGCGCACGGAACCCTCTCCACGTCGCTGTGAAACGATGCTCTAGTTCCTCATTTGTGCTCCCGCTCCGGGCGCCCGTAGCAACAGCCCGTACGGGTCTCCCGGACAGCTGTGAAACCAGCCTTACAAGTATGAGTACGAAACCAAAACTAAAGTATCCGTACGAAGTTTAGACGCTACGCTGCCTCACACACAACATTCAAATACAACTTTAGCGGCCTTTGTCATTTCACTAAATAACTTTTTGTTGTAATATAGTAAAGATATGCAAAAGAATGTAAGCCGCCATGTTTAGCGAAGAGTGGGAACTCGGAAAGGGCAGGGCTTTTAGTGAATAAATCTCTACGGCTTCTGCCTTGCTTGCTTCTCTCGATGTTGCCAGTGTATTACCATATCTGAAGTTTGGGGAAATAAAAATTCTTGGTCTCTAGACTTGGGGACGAAATCTTGGGGACTTCCGTGGGTACCAAAAACAGCAAAAAAAAACCCGTTTTCTTTATACGAACCCCCCTTAACTATTATTATTATTCAGTATATTTATTACAATCTCAGGTAAGATTTTTACAATGCTTATTATTATTTTGTTTTAGTATTTGTTGTAATAGTGAAAATTTTAACTGCCTAGTTATCATCGTTCTTGAGATACAGCTTCTTCTAGCATAGTTTTAGGTTTGTAAAGATGGAAGAGGTAGAATAATGACAGGTTGCTAGCCTGTCGCCTAAGAAATACCTAAAGCTATTTTCCTTAATCGCGTCTTACGACATCCACGGAAGAATTTTTTTTGTGCAAAAACTGTTGTCAGAAAAAATGTTGCAATAATAGCGAAATTTTACTGCGACCTGGCAACCCAACTCATTTAGATACCCTGATTAACTGATGGGGGGAGACCCATAAATGCAGATTTTGTGGAATTTGCATACGTAACTCTCTTCCACGCGTTTTTGCGGGAAATTGGACGAGATTTCTTTTCCTAGAGTTGACTGAGTAATTTATTTTTAGACTATGTCGCCCGCGACTAAGTTCTCTTGCCGCGATCTTGCGAGAACAGTTCTTTACTTACATCACATACATAGGTACATACATACATATCGTCACGCCTCTTTCCCACAGGGTAGGCAGAGACTACTTTGTTCCACTCGCTACGATCCTGACATACCTCTTTTGCTTCATCCACATTCATCAATCTCCTCATACAAGCTCGTCGGTTTTGGGTACTCTTGACCTGACCTGTTTCTAAAACGTCCGCGATTTGATTAGATTAGATTAATCTATTTACCTAAAAAATAAGCTAGAAATACCCTGTGTGGTGCCAGGTTAGAATAGCACCTCCCATTTTCTTCCCGTGGGTGTCGTAAGAGTCGACTCTGGGAATGGGTTAGTGTATTGTGGGCGATGAGCTAGCAACCTGTCACTGCAATATCACGTTTAACCGTCTGGTTACCCTGAAATTGCTGGACGTGGCACTGGAGTTTTGAATTCTTGTGCTCTGCCTACCCCTCTTGGGAATACAGGCGTGAGAATATGTATGTATTTTTTTACCCAGTGTTTCATACACAAAGGTATGCTGCGTTGGTTTGGGCATGTGGAGAATATGGATGAAGCAAGGGTATGTAAGCAAATTTACAAGGGAAGTGTGTTAGGGCAAGTCGGTCGAGGGCGCCCTCGAAGAACGTATATCGACCAGATCGGCGATGTGCTAAAGGGAGGCCAAATTAAGAGTACCCGAAACCGTCGAGCATGTATGACGAGAGTGATGAATGTTAGTGAAGCGAAAGAAGTATGTCAAAATAGAAGCGAATGGCGTTTTGTTGTCTCTGCCTACCCCGCAGGGAATAAGGCGTGACGGTTATGTATGTATGTATGTATGTTTCATACACGTGTATACCGAAAATCTAGTTCAGAATGAAATGTTAATTATTTTCATGTTTATTATTTATAGTTAATTTCAATAAATATGAGTTTCTTGAGATATTCTAGTATAATATGGTAATGAGTGAAATCTTCAGAGAATCCACCGTTACAGGGTAAGAGATCGTTTATCCGGACGAACCGTCAGACGAGGATTAAGCGCCGGTTAACGGGCCGGTGGTGCTGGTAAAACAACGGTTAACTTACATAAATAAATAAATATCACTGGACAATTTTTACACCAATCACCTAGTCCCAAAGTAGGCAATTTAATGCCTGTGTTATGGGTACTTGACAACGGATAAACTTACTTATATACAAATAAACATCCATGACTCGAAAGCAAACATTTGTACTCATCATACAAACATCTGCCCCGACCGGGGATCGAACCCGGGACCTTAAGCTTCACAGTCAGGTTCTCTAACCGCTGGGCTATCCGGCCGTCAAATACGTTACATACATCGCTGCTTATAAACGAAAGGGCCACAAATCAAAATTGAGCAAAATCAGTTTTATTAAAAAAATGTGACCAAAATCATCCTTTCTTTCATATTTCCCGAAAACACCCGTCAAAATCGGTCTCTTAATATCAATTTTACGCATGCGCCCTTTTGGCATTTTTAATCTTCGATGCCAAAGTTCAGAGCAAAACGGCCATCATCTTAGTTGCAACCCGACTGTCAGCGTGATGCGCATATCAGCTTCTGCTAAAGGGTCACATTGCGAAAAGTGGCCTATGTTGTGAGTGAATTTAATAGTTAACAGGGCCACATTTGGGAATGTGACCGTTTCGCTTATAAAAAGCAAGTAAGTACTCAATTTTTCTCCAGATTAAAGTGCCATGTTTTGGAAAGTGGTTGTTTCGTTTGTAAAAACATATACCTAAAGAATTTTTTTAAAGCCAAGAAGCCACATTTTGAAAAGTGTCCGTTTAATAATCAAAAATACCTATTGCTGTTTAATAAGTAAATCCTTTGTTTTATGTTGTATACTAATTCTATTAGGCATTTTTTATTCATTGTAAATGCTTTTAGTAACGCAACATTAACATTTCTATAAACAGAACGTCTCCCTTTAAACCGCCTTAAGAGGCAGAAGTAAAGAACATTTTCGTATAGTAGCACCCAAGCGCCACTGCGTCAAGCAGCGGAACTTATATTATCAAAAAAATAAATCGAGAAAGCTAAAGTTTTGATATGACATGGAGGTGCCTAAAATAAGCTTAAGAACTTGAAATTGTCGACCAAGATTTCATTATGTGGGTTTTTCACCATTTTGAAAAAAGGGATTAATTTGGTTTTGTGACAATAACTCTGCTATCTATTGAGATACGAACATTTTGATAGTATGCTTTTTTGTAGCCTTTTTCATACTCTATAATTAATGGATTTATAAATTTTTGGGTACCTACGATGCGTCGTTATCGAGATATCAATTGAAGCAGTCGAAAATTTTGAAGATGTAATACGTTTTTTGTTTCTGCTTTTTACTTATGGTTATGGTATTTACTTTCTGGTAATAAAAAAAACTGCTCTGATGAAACTTGTAGAATGTATCCAGGCTTACAATTTCGTTTCCTTATTTTTTTATTTTGACAAAAATTACGATCTCCAGCGGGCCGCAAAGTCAGTGAGTCCGCGTCCAGCGTCAAGCGAGCCGCTCGTTCGGTTCGTTTGCTGGAGTTAATACTAAACCATTGAATCGAGCTTCATAATCACAGGATCTTCTATACAGAATGTCATTATTATTCGCGAATAGTGCGTGAAGATGTTTAAATCTTGATGATGGTATGATGGGTTAGCGGTTGATAATTGTAACAAAACGCGGGAAGTTCGAGTGGCCGGTACTGATAAAAATCATGTGCGGGTAGTGAGAAGAATCCGACCTGCGAAACGAATGATACTCTGCTTCAGTATACTTGTGACCATAGTAATTCCCGCGTAATTTTATTTACCTTTTCACATCTAAATTACTGCACCAAGTTTCTTGAAATTTGGAGTGGAGAAAGCTTAAGCTTCATGGTAGGGGAGGAACTTTTAAAAAGGTTATAAGAGTGGGCAAAACAAATAAATACACAAATTAAGTTGATATAATTAAACATTTTCAAATTCCAAGGCAAAGTTTTTAACTTTAAGGCTTATTAGTTTTTAGTCCGATAAACTATAAATTTATGAAATTAATTAGTATTATATCTTCATAGAAATTTTAGAACTCCTGGTTCTGTGACCTTCTAGAGTCTAATGTTATCCAGAATGGACCATAGGTATAAACAAATATTATACCATAAGTGAAAATGTTTGATCTCTTGCTTAGAACTTTTAATGAAGGACCTATACATATTATTATAATTGCATGTGAAGCTATAATTATACTGTTACTTAATATTAAAGTAAATGTATGCCTGTTGAGGTTTTAGAAGCATTTAATTTTGTTAACTTCTTATTTTGATTGGTGCCAAAACACTATTTTTGTGATTAGAATTTAAGTTCTTGATTTATATAAAAAACTGCCAATGTGCAAAGGAAGATTTTTTTATGTAATTTATTTCTTAGTTGAATATTAACTATTTTCAACAGGTTATGACATTTTTTTTAACTAAAACATGTTATTTTTTTCTATTTGTGGCCTTTTATTAAAATTATTTATTAACTTGTTAAGTCAATTTTATATGCTAAACGGACTTATGTATCACTAGTCGTCTATTGATTATAGTTACCTAAATGTATAAATAGACAAGAGGTAGGGAAATGAAATACGCATCGAATGGTATATGACTCAATAGCATTGAAAGTAGGAGTTCCAAAAAACAAATAAAAAATGTAATAAAAAAATTTAAAGTGCTCTCCTCAAAAAAGCTTGATTTTGATATGTGGCCCTTTCGTTTATAAGCAGCGACATACACATTATACAATCACTCCTAAATTACATACTTACTTACTTGTGTTTTGTTTTGTACTTGTTATTTTGTCATGTGTTTATTTTGTACAATAATGAGTTACATACATACATACATAAAATCACGCCTTTGTTCCCAAATGGGGTAGGCAGAGCACACGAAACGTGAAATAGACATATTCATGATTATGACTATTTCACGCTTTGCAGCCTTCTAGCATTATTTTGGGTTTGAAAACAGATGTAAGAGGTAGTATAATAGAGACAGGTTGCTAGCCATTTCCATAGGCGCCTTCTACGACATCCACGGAAGAAATGGAGAGGTGCTATTCTAGACCCGACACCACACGGGTTACTCCTAAATTATTAATTTAAACATACCACACGGGCAAAATCATAATTCCATATATACCTGTGTAGTGTCGGGTTAGAATAGCACCTCTCCATTTCTTCCATGGATGTCGTAAGAAGCGACTAAAAAAATTGGTTTACGTACGCTTTATGCGACAGGCTAGCTACCTGTCACTGTCACTAATATCCTCCTTCCACTTGTTATATTAATTATAATTTTAGATAATTATTAATTATCTAAAATTATTCCAAAAGTATTGAACATCAAACTACCGTGAGACTCGCTCATCTTGAAAAAATATACGGAGAACTCACGTTTTAAATCGCGTTTAGCTCGACATGTTTCAGGCTAAATCGTAGCCCATCATCTAATCAAATCAAATGAAACAAAATTGTTTATATTAGCTTCCATATTTATTCTTAAAGTGCCTACAAAATTGGAAATAGTCATAATTTTGTTTTGTTATGTCACGTTCCTACCCCATTTGAAAACGTGCGCGATTGTATGCATGTATGTTATGACGTTATGAGAGTCTCATGGTACCTACTCTAATGTTTTTTTTTTTTAATATGGGGCATGGTGTCCGACCGCCAGGAAAAAATCTGTTATAGACACCGAGAAGGGAGGCTCGGTCAGTGCCACGACTCTCACGGGCTAAAAACCCGACGGTGGGACCCACACCCCCCATGGGTTATCGTAGATAACTTTTCCACGTTTGATTCTTTTTATATTTTACTAGCTGTGCGCGCGACTCCGTTCGCGTGGAATAGTGACTAATTTCCCCCGTTTTTTCCACATTTTCCCATATTTCTTCGCCCTTTTTAGTCGCAGCGTGATGTTATATAGCCTAAAGCCTTCCTCGATAAATGGTCTATCCAACACAAAAAGAATTTTTCAATTCGAACCAGTAGTTCCTGAGATTAGCGCGTTCAAACAAACAAACAAACAAACAAACAAACAAACTCTTCAGCTTTATAATATTAGTATAGATTTTATACCCATGGTGTTTTCTTTTCAAACAATTACAATGTCACTTAAAGTTAATACAAAATAAAATCATTCATCATAAAATCAAAACAAAATAATCACAAAAAATTAAAATTAAAATTAAAATTAAAAATAAAATCAAAATCAAAATCAAAATCAAAATCAAAATCAAAATCAAAATCAAAATCAAAAATGTCGGCGCAATTACAATAATCCAATAATTCAATGTCAGCGTATAAATTTTCCAATCGAATGTCAAAATTTTTTGACGGCACAACACACACAACGGTACTCTAATGTTAACAGTATCTTAACCATCAGTTGACGGCCGGTTAGCCCCCGCGCCACCGGCCCCATACACTATTAATTACTTGCCAGATGAATATTTGATGTGCAATTAGTACCGCGTTGCTGTGGAGTCGAACGAGACACTGTTTAGAATAACTAGCTTGATGATGATGATGATTGTATTACGTTTTGAAAAAGAATACATACATACATATTCTCACGCCTGTATTCCCAGGAGGGGTAGGGAGAGCACTTGAATTCAAAAATCCAGTGCCACGTTTAGCAATTTCAGGGTAATGGTTAAACGTGATATTGCAGTGACAGGTTGCTAGCCCATCGCCCACAATACACTTTCCCAGAATCGACTCTTACGACACCCACGGGAAGAAAGGGGGAGGTGCTATTCTAACCCGGCACCACTCGGGGTAAAAGAGAAACTTTGAAAAAGAAACCATACCTACATATTATAATGTATACAATCACGCATATCCCAAATAGAGCAGAGTAGGCAGAGCACACGAATTGCTATGTAGATCAAGCCATGACCATTTATTTTCACGTTCCGTGTCCACTTATAGCATATAGGTTTACAATTGACAGGTATAATAGTGACAGGTCGCTAGCCTGTCGCCTAAAACCTTAAACCGGTCGCCTGCCGCACGGAATAATTAAAAAAAAACTGTAAAAATAACTTGACTGATAAATACTTCGTTCCTTTGCCTTTGTAAAAAGTACAGTGTACGTTGGCCTAACGTTCGGGTGAGCTCGCGATGTTTCGGGCGAGTTCGTGGCGCGCCCTCCGGTGGCCATCGGGGAAATCAACGACGACGCGCATCAGGCGACGAGCGGAGGCGAGTTTTAATATAACTTAATTCTGCTGTTTATATTGTTTGTAATGAGATTGATAAAACTAAAGAAATAAATGTACAAGTTCATTCGTACTTCCACCGAAAACTGGTTTGTACGAGATCTAGCAGTTCGGTTCTGACGCTTCGCCGGCCGCTGCCGCGGCATGCTCGCTTCGCTCGCTCAACTCGCGCGCTGTAGGTACGCAGCTCAACCTAACACTCATCGCTTCGCTCGTCGTCGTACCTAATTGGGCTCTGCCTTACGCCTTATATAATTACGCTATAAGGGAACAGAAAAATGTTATTTCATGAAAAAATGCCCATGAGAAATTATATGTTGGGGAAAGAAGGTACTAGGAAAATAAGGGAACGTAATAAATGCCACCAAAAAAAGGTGACTGGAGAAAAAAGACACCGGTAAATTGTGGGAACGGAAAAATTTACACGAAGAATATAATATATGATTTTCGGAAAATAGGAGCCACATCCTAATATGTGGCTATCCTAACAGATTATAGGAAAACTAACTAAGTATCACTTTCTTTTGATTCAAATATTATGCAGTTTTAGAGGATTTTTCCGATTTATTTCTAATTTTCTTTAATAACGTATCTGTGACCGAAACGCTGTGTGAATTCTGTGATTGATTGATGATGCCACAGGCAGGTAAACAAAGTTGACATAGCTTACGTGCTTAGTGTTTCATTGACCTTTGTTTACCTGCCTGTGACGTCACATACGTTATGTGACTGACCCCATTTTCTAAAGAGCGTTTTTCGTGCGAGTTAAAGAATTTGAACTTTAATATAAGACGATAGGAATCTCACCCCTTCTCCATACAAACGTAGTCCCCTGTTTTCTCCACGAATAATACATTACGACATTATAGTAAAACAAAAATTTTCTTTATATTTGTATCTGTTTATGCCCCTATGATTTGCTTTTATCGATATTCTAAATAGGAAAAAAAAAAATTAGAATATCGCTAAAAGAAAATCATTGGGGCATAGCCACAGTAGATACAAATTTAATGAAAAAAAATTGCTCTAATGTCATTATTCACGGAGAAAACCGGGGACTACGTTTGTATGGAGAAGTGGCGCGACTCGTTTACTCTTAATACAGATAAGAATCCGGAAATACCAACGTATCGTGTAAAATATTTCAAAAATTGTCAAACACCCTATTCCCGGCCACCCAATGTATTTAAAAAATCAATATTAGTATCTACCCGCTCCCGCTCCCGCCTATGCCTAGTGCGCGCCGAGCGACCGCGTTGTAAAATTCATGGCTAACATATAACATACTTAGCCGGGCTTCCGAGCGTACAAACACATGCAAACACAACAAGCCTGCTGTTGCTGCTTAATTACATACATACATACATACATACATATTCTCACGCCTGTATTCCCAAGAGGGGTAGGCAGAGCACATGAATCAAAATTCTGTGCCACGTTTAGCAGTTTCAGGGTAACCAGATGGTAAACTTAATTACATGCACACCGTTAGTTGCGTTTGAGAAAGCCTGTGTGGTGTCGGGATAGAATAATCCATTTCTTCCGTGGATGTCGTAAGAGGCGACTAAGGAAATAGGTTTAGGTAGGCTTTAGGCGACGGGCTAGCAACCTGTCACTATTACACCTCTTCCATCTGTTTTCAAACCAAAAGTTAAGCTAGTGGCTGCGAAGCGTGAAATAGTTATAATCTTGGTCTTGTCTATATCACGTTTTGTGTGCTCTGCCTACCCCATTTGAAAGACAGGCGTGATTGTATGTATGTATATTTTAATTATCTCGACATTTCGGGCGCGTTACAGCTTTAGAAAAAGCAACTTTGTGCCAATAGACTAATGGCCCATGTTGAAAAAAAAATGGGTATTCTGAACCACCAGGTGACCTATCTAGAACGGTATAATGGCATAAAACAATAAGATTCAGCACTATGCCGTCACTTGTAAGCTGTCCAACTGAGTGCAGGTGAGAATTCAAAAGTACAACCCTCGATTATTTCCCCTTGTCGCTTGATTTTTGTACGGCGTTGCGGAATAATGGATTAGAAGCAGTATTGAAATAGTATGAAACTGGTGCCGTAAAAAATGGTGAACCAAAAAGTCGGATTTTTTTTGTATTTTCCGACTATTGCCAGGGTAAATTTGGTCGTTTGATTTAGATAATAAAATATGCTTTAGGCAATAAACTAGCAACCAATAACTATCGAAATCTAACCAAATCGCGGACGTTTTAGAAACAGGTCAGGTCAAGAGTACCCGAAACCGACGAGCATGTACGAGTATGAGGAGATTAATGAATGTGGATGAAGCAAAAGAGGTATGTCAGGATCGTAGCGAGTGGAACAAAGTAGTCTCTGCCTACCCCTGTGGGAAAGAGGCGTGACGATATGTATGTATGTACTAGCTTTAGCCCGCGGCTACGCTCGCGTTAAATTCGGGGTAACACAGAAGAGATCTTGTTAGCCACAGCCCGCATGCCAATTTATAGCTTTT
>BHDV01007923.1:204815-217273 GCA_005406045.1 Adoxophyes honmai
AAATATTTAATTAAATATTCTGTGAGCATTTAAAGTATTTAGCTGTCACAGTTATTTAAATAGACCCAAAACAGCAAAAAAAAAACATGTTTTTTCTGTGGGAGCCCCCCTTAATTATTATTATTATTTTAATTTTAGTATTTGTTGTTATAGTGGCAACAGAAAGACATCATCTGTGAAAATTTCAACTCTCTAGCTGTTACGGTTCGTGAGATACAGCCTGGTGACAGACAGACGGACAGACAGACAGACAGCGAAGTCTCAGTATAGGGTCCCGTTTTTACCCTTTGGGTACGGAACCCTAAAAATAACTGTCGCGAAACGCGTGGGGTGATCCCAGGGAGACAAATCACAACCTGTTTGTTTGTATTTGTACTAGGCACACGCCAAATGCGGCGGCCGCTAGGTTTCGGTTCCGATATAAACTCCGGTTCTAAATCAATCGGAACCTAAGCCGGAGCCGGAGGTGTGAAATCAACCGAATGTTTCGGTATATCGGACCCGAAACCGGAACTCCGTAACATCCCTACTGCCTACTACCGTGTTCTTTACATTTTTGCTGTCGACGCATGCAGCAAGCGAAAAACGACTTACTATACCTTATCGGTTTAGGTAGTTAAAACAATATAAACAATCTTGACATGTCTTTTTGTTGAAATACGCAGTCTAAAAATGAAAATCGTTACACTATACAATTCAATTATGAAAGTAAATGATTTTTTCATACCTAAATTGTAAAGTTTAAAGCTTTTGATTTATAAAGTGTACGTTTAAATAAAAAGACACGTCAAGATTGTTTACATTGTTTTAACTACCTAAACCGGTAAGGTATAAATATAATTGGTACATTAGAAAGTTTAGAAATTTCAAGTTTTTTTTCAACTTCTGTTTCAGAAATATTCGCCAGGGCGTTTGTTTACGAAGAGCCCACAAATCTTCTACCCCCGCTGCCGCCGGTTGATCCAGAACCACCTTCCGACCCTCAACCAGCAGCATCTCTGCAGCAAGAGGTCAAAGAAGTGACGGAAACAAAGACTGATGACTCGGAGAACAAACTACGCAGTGAAAATTCTAAATAGACCACACACATAATTCTAAGTAAACAAAAAACTGCCGTGAAACTCACTCTGAGGCTCAATTCACACAAGAAGAGCGGCGAAGCGCGGCGTAGTGGAGCGCAGTTTCAGTGTCATGAGAATTTCAACTTTATTTTCATTACAATAAGACTTATTATCGCATGAGAAACTCTAACGATGCGCGCGGATGCCCGCGGATCCGCGGGAATTCCAGCGCATTCCATAAACAAAGCCGTGCGACTGCGCGAGCTGTCGCGGGAATGCCCGAGGATGCTCGAAAAGTCGCGACGGCCGCTGTCAATATGTCAATATGTAAATTCCAGCGACTTCCTACGCATTCCAGCGGCTTCTCGAGCAGTTGCAGGAATCCTCGCGCATTCTCCACGGAGCGGGTCGCTGCGCTTCGCCGCCTTTCGCCGCTCTTCTGGTGTGAATTGAGCCTTAGTGAAATACAACGAATAGTAGATACTGATGTTTTAATATTCTATTAATCTTCTAATAATCGCGAACTGGCATTGTTGCGCACTTACCTACATTATGTATGTAACTTGGTCGTGTAATACTAATCCAATAGCTGACATCAAGTCGGTCACATCGGTCATTGATTGCACGTCTAAATTGCGAACAGTGGCAAGTGGCTCGACAATCCTGGTTCGTGACTGTATTTACTGTTGCATTTTATAACCTCCACTTAGAGTATGTTATATTATGCTTATTTTCATAGTCTTTTCTCAGTTCTTCTAATTTTATATCAGTTTATTGTTTTCAATTGAAATGTGGACCTCCTGCTTAAATTTGTTAGAGATATCGCATATTGGCGATAAGGCCGCCTATTGACTCTGTACATTGTAATTTCTATGATCCTAATTGTAAAAATAAGAAAAAGGCGCCTGTAAAAAAAAATACGAAGGCAAACTTATCCCAAAAGGGAATTCTGCCAGACAACCTGCAATAAAGAAGGGAAAATTAGGGAATTTACACTGTTGTTTTTGGTGATCAATAAAAAAAATTATACTGTTTACCGATACTGTGTATTTCAATATTAGCTCGACAAGTTTCGGGCCAATTCGTAACTCAACATCGGGAGCAACGCATCACAGGGTGTAGCAGTCGCGGGGAAAGCGCAGTGCGTGTTTGTTATTTCATGATTTTGCTTATGTAACGGTTCGTGTCCTCCATTTGCGGATTACAGGCGTGATTCAGATAATTATATTATGTATGTTGAATCTCAAGAAAAGATAATATAGGCTGGGCAGGCTCATAGTTTTAGAAATATATGTATGTATGTAACTCTTTATTGTACAAAATAAACATGACAAATTAACAAGTACAGAACAAAACACAAGTAAAAAGGCGAACATATCCCTTAAGGGATCTCTTCCTGCTGACCTTCAAGCGATTGACAAAACATGTGATATTAGAGTAGACACACAAAGAAATTTCAGAAAGAAAGAAACCAAACTAAATAAATAAACACATTCTAGTAAATCTAGACATTTATACATATACAAGTACATAAAAGTACACATAGTACAATATATAATAGACTAATAAATATTAAAATTTAACATACTACTTGTTAAATACATGCACTATCAACACATAATAATTTACAATTTAAGTTGAGCTCTCATTGGTATGGTCGCTCGATTCAAACAAGGGTCAACTTACAGAATAAATTGTAATAGTTCCCGCGGTATACCGACAAGCTGATTCAACACAGACAGAGTCGCGGCACGACTAAGAACTAGTAAAAACGTATTCCGTCATCGCTGGATTTACCTCACTTGGTTTGCTAATCAGCTACACTAAGGGGACTTTACCTGACTCAATGACAAAGACTAAAAAGAATAGATAGGGAACCGAACGAAGTAAAATTACAATGTGGTGATTTAAATAAAATATAAATATATTAATGACATTATCATGAAATATATTCCCGTGTAGTGCCGGGTTAGAATAGCACCTCCCCCTTTCTTCCCGTGGGTGTCGTAAGAGTCGACTCTGGGAATGTATTGTGGGCGACGGGCTAGCAACCTGTCACTGCAATGTCACGTTTGACCATCCCTGAAAATGTTACATTGAAATTGCTAAACGTGGCACTGGATTTTTTAATTCATATGCTCTGCCTACCCCTCTTGGGAATACAGGCGTGAGAATATGTATGTATGTGATGTATGTATGTATGTATGTATATTTACGCATAGTGTCAGATTTAGAATAACACCTCTCCATTTCTTCTCTTAAGTTCTTGCCAACTCAGAATCTAAAAAGATATACAACATTCCGATGGATCAAACCTTGTAATACGACTAAAATAGAAAGTGTCATATTTAATGTAGCAACACATACTTTACGTGATTTTTCACTTTGTCGGGTTGACTTTTGATAGCTCCCGTTTGTTTCTTTTTTTCAGTACCTAAAAGTCTCTACTATAGAGGTGGCCACAAAACATAAAATAGTAACTGTTTTGTTTATGTGGCGTTTCATGTGCTCAGTCTACCCCATTTATGAATACAGGTGTGATAAATATAGCGAATACTTTTGGTTTTAAATTGGCAGGTAGGTAAGGTAACGGCACCAGTTATGGACGGTTTAAGCTGACAAGCACCAGTGACGGACACTTCATTCATAATTTAAAGACCATAGTGTTGTGAATTGATTGTTGTAAAACAAATGACTTTTCCTTAGTGGGTAGTAAATAGGAGTCATTGTCCATTACTGGTTCTTTGTCCATTACCGGTGACTTTACCTTACAATAGTGACAGAACATTAGCATACCTGTCTAAAATTTGTCCACTCTGTTTATATAAATTCGTAATCTATGCGCACTTTCGATATCAATATAGCATAAACATGGAATTCACCGCAGTTGATACTGTGAGCTTGTAACAGCCACATCGATATCACAATCACTTCTAATCTTATCAAGGACGTTCCATTATTATGAAAACTCTCTAAAGTAACCTAAAATTGAGTGTGTTTTTGTGTGATTGAATTTAACTAAATATCTTATGCGGACAGAAGTTTCCTTGATATTACTTTTACAAAGTATCTAAAAATGGACAGAGAGACAGGACAACTTGCCCGGAAGGTTAAAGACGGTACGTATTAAGTATTTCTCTGTGATATTGGGTTAAAATAAAACCTCTCCATTTCTTCCGTGCTGTGAGGCGACTAAGGAAATATGTTTAGGTATGCTTCAGGTATGCAACCAACCTGTCACTGCAATAATTATCACATGTAACCATCTGGTTACCCTGAAATTGCTAAGCGTGGCACTGGATTTTTGAATTCATGTGCTCTGCCTACCCCTCTTGGGAATACAGGCGTGAGAATATGTATGTATGTATGTACGTATGCTTCAGGTGACGGGCTAAAAGTCTATGTAACATTTCATGCCTATCCGTTCCTGCTCCATACATACACAAAATAACGCCTATGTTCTCAAAAGGGGTATACAGAGCACATGAAACGTTATATAGATAAAACCATATATATTTCACGTTTCGCAGCATTTTCAAAACAGATGAAATACTTACTAATATTATAAATCGGAAAGTGAGTTTGTTTGTTTGTTCAGCTTTCTCACCGTAACTACTGAACGGATCGCTTTGAAATTTTGCAGACGTAAAGTTAGAAGCCCGGATTAAATAATAGGGTACTTTTTATCCCGGAAAAAATTGATTTTCCCGAGGGAATGTTCGCTTTATACTGCAATATAACCGAATTTCACGCGGGCGAAGCCGCGGGCGGAAAGCTAGTGATACTATAAAAGTGTCAGGTTCCTGCTGGCTAAAGAAATTTTTTTTTAAATATATTTCCTTAGTTGTCATCGTCACCCACGATATTCAAGAAAGAAGTAGAGAAGTGTTACTTGAAGCCACTTGTATAATTTATGTCATACGTGCGTATAGGTTGATTTGATGCAAACATGTATGATAGAAAAAGATAGTTTTAGTTTTAAGTTTAAACACTTAAGTTTATAAGCCGTAGGTTTTGTTAAATGATCCAGAAAATAACCGACACGCTGCGTGCGCACGGAGCGGACTAATATTATAAAGCTGAAGAGTTTGTTTGTTTGTATGTTTGTTTGTTTGAACGCGCTAATCTCAAGAACTACTGGTTCAAATTGAAAACATCTTTGTGTATTGGATAGATCATTTATCGAGGAAGGCTTTAGGCTGTATAACATCACGCTGCGACTAATAGGAGCGGAGAAATATTGGAAAATATGGAAAAAACGGGTGGAAATTAGTCACTATTCCACGCGGACGGAGTCGCGGGCACAGCTAGTTATGTATATTCCGTCGCGTGCTCCCGCGTCACTCAGCGTTGTTAATACAATTTCTTAAATAGGTTGGCTTCCATCGCGGGTAATCCTTAGGCTCAATTCACACCAGAAGAGCGGCGCAGCGCGGCGTAGCGGAGCGACCCGCTCCGTGGAGAATGCGCGAGGATTCCTACGACTGTTCGAAAAGCCGCTGGAATGCGTAGGAAGTCGCTGGAATTTACATAATTATTGACATATTGACATATGTATTGACAGCGGCCGTCGCGACTACTCGAGCATCCTCGGGCATTCCCGCGACAGCTCGCGCAGTCGCACGGCTTTGTTTATGGAATGCGCTGGAATTCCCGCGGATCCGCGGGCATCCGCGCGCATCGTTAGAGTTTCTCATGCGATAATAAGTCTTATTGTAATGAAAATAAAGTTGAAATTCTCATGACACTGAAACTGCGCTCCGCTACGCCGCGCTGCGCTGCTCTTCTGGTGTGAATTGAGCCTTAGGGTAATAGTAATCTCTCAACATACGGTTTTCCAGAGATTATACCCAACGTGTCTGTCTACGCGGAAGCCACGAACCTGATGCCTCCACTGCCACCTCCAGATCCAGAGATACCTTCAGAACTTCCTCCACCAGAAATCCCTGATCAAGGAAAGACCGCGATGGCAACAGAGAAGAAGAGAGAAGAGGAGGAACTAGAACTACGATACTGCTAGATTTAGGGTTTAAATATAACAGGGTTGTTTTATGATAGGTTTTCTTAATTTGTATAAGAATAAGTTTGATAAAAATATAAAATTGTAATTAAGTTTTCCAGTAATTAGATTATGGAATAAACAAAAATTAAGTTTAACTGTTTTCTTTGCATCGATTAGACTAAAATAAAACCGTGGGGCACATCAAATGTCTACAATGGTCTATTAGAGTCTGGCTAACCAAAGCGTGACCTGAGAAAACGCGGCAAATTTAAAAAATATTTATATGGTATTACTAACTATAGTAGCACAACACTGACACAACGTTTGACGTATAGCACCCCATTCACGATAGCTCCGGGATGTGGGCGGGACCCACATCCAAATGGAGCGACGCCAGTAGCACTGGATTTGACCATTGACTGGCGTCGCTCCGGCTCTTCAGTTTTCAATAGTATTGCCAACGCAATGCTAAAATTATGCCTAAAATATGTCGTAAAATAATGCTAGAAAATATGCAAAAAAAATTTAAATGTCAAATTAAATAGAACGTCATTTAATTTTATAATACTTAATGCTTATTTATAAGAGGAGTCAAAGAATGCGATTGGTGTAGGAAGGCACCGAGGGCGTTTTTTGACTTCTTTATACAACAATGCAAACATTATTTTTTTACGACTAGATATGAAATATATAAATATAAAAAGAGTGCCTAATAAAAAGGGAAACACGAAAATGACAAAACGTGTCTATGGTAAACTTTGTTTTTATTGTCGTTTCTAATTAAACGTCATTTAAAGTAAGTTCATGGTTAAATATTTACCTAATGATTTTATGCCAAAAAGTATGCTAGATGCAAAACAACAAATAAATATGCCAAATTTTGCGTAACTTGCTAAATTGGCAACACTGACGAACGAACTGACGGCTTGGACGTGGGATCCGGCATTCACGGTGAGTTCGCGCCAAAAATATCGTGCGCGGACGTGGGTTCGAACTCTGGAGCGACGATTCGCCATTGACGATCAAATTGGACCAGGTTAAAGGATCCGACCACATCCCGGAGCTATCGTGAATGGGGTGCATATCTTTGTCAGATTAATAATGTTCCCATATAAAACTTTTTAGAAAAATCCCAGGTCACGCTTTGGTTAGCCAGACTCTAGAATGTTCGTTTTGTAGTGTCACAATCACAATATAATAGGGCATTTTTGGCTTCAATGATCGTAGAGAGATTGGATATATTCGTAAGGTGACGAATTTAGAATAACTTAAAAAGTGACAACTATCTTTATTATTTAAACCTGTAATCTATATGCACTTTCGATATAAATAAAGCAGAAACACTGAATTTATCGGCAGTCGATACTGTGAGCTCGTGACGGACACATCGATATCACAATCACTTCCAATCTTATCAAGAACGATACAATTATTATAAAACTCGCTAAAATAACCTAAAATTGTGTGTGTTTTTGTGTGATTGAATTTAAATATCTTATGTCGATAGCAGTTACATTGATATTACTTTTACAAAGTATCTAAAAATGGACATCCGGAAGGTTTACATAGTTGGTAATTATTAAAAAAGCCGTGGTAGCCCAGTGGTTCGAACTGTGGCCTCTCAAGCAGAGGGTCGTGGGTTCAAACCCCGGGCTCGCACTTCTGAATGTTTCGTAATTTATGTGCGATATCAAATTTGATATTTATCACGAGCTATTCGGTGAAGGAAAACATAGTGAGGAAACCTACACACAGCGACGAAGTAATTCAACGTTGTGTGTGAAGTTCCCAATCCGCACTGGGCCCGCGTGGGAACTATCGCCCAAGCCCTCTCATACTGAGAGGAGGCCTGTGCCCTGCAGTGGGACGTATATAGGATGATGATGATGAAGTATCAAGTAATTTTCTGTAACATCGGGTTCAAATAACACCTCCCCATTTCCTCCATGTCCTAAGAGGTGACTAAGAAAAATGGTTTATCGGTTTAGAGAAGTTCTTTAGGCGACAGGCTAGCAACCTGTCACTTCAGTTCGTATATAGGCTTAATAATTTTAAACAAAAAAAAACCGACTTCAAATTAGCAGCATTGTGAAAGTATTATGTTTACTAAATGTAAATTCTTGACTTCATCAACAAATTACCGAAAACGCCGTACATGTCCCTATAACATTTGAAGAGTTCCCTCGATTCCTCCAAGATTTTATCATCAGATCCTGATTTCGTGCCAATGGGACCAATTTCGAGTTATACCCTTTCGATTAAAAAAAATTTCAAAATCGGTTCACGGTTCTCCGAGATATCGAGTAACATACACATCCAAAAAAAAATAGTCGAATTGAGAACCTTCTCCTTTTTTTGAAGTCGGTTAAAAAGTAACACGCTCTAGTCGCCTCGCGCGCGGGATAGTCTACCCGTTACTTTCTGACGTCTATAATTAGACAGTGACAGGTATATTCTAACTCGCGCTTATCTCTACTCGCGCCTTTCTGTGCTAAGAAGGCTCATTTCAAAACCTATGCCAGAAGAACGTGAAAATAAGCATGGTATCGGCGCTGTTCCTACATAAGTCGCTATGTGCATTTTTTCGTTTTTTGGTTTTTATGTCATTTTGAACCTTACGTCCATATACATATGCCCTAAAAACGGCCTGGAGCTATCTTTATTATTTCTGCATGTGGTAAAAATAACCATTTGAAGTTTGTATGTCAAAATGTTCCATTAAAAATAACTAAGTGCCATCTAATCACATAGCAGGACCATTTCATATTCATATCACGCGAAAATTTGGTCCGATATGTGTCTTTCGGAGCACACATAGCGAATTACTTGAACTGGTTTGATCGTGTCGTTCGCGTTCGACATGGTCTTTCTATATACGGTTAATGAGGAAATCACTTTTTTGTGTCTCCTGAAAAGTTGGTTAAAAACACATGGCGACTTCTGCAAGAACAGCGACGGTATTCTATGTAACGTTTCATGAGCTCTGTTTACCCCTTTTGGGAACACTAACCCATTCCCAGAGTCGACTCTTACGACACTCACGGGAAGAAAGGGGAAGGTGCTATTCTAACCTGGCACCACACGGGCGATGAAATAGTAACATCTCGATATACGGTTTTCCAGAGCTTACACCCTACGCGTTTGTCTACGCGGAAGCCACAAACCTGATGCCTCCATTGCCGCCTCCAGGTCCAGATATACCAACTGAACTTCCTCCGCCTGAAGTACCTGATCAAGAAAAGACCGCGATGGCAGCAGACAAGAATACAGAAGAGGAAGGACTGGAATTACGTTACCTGCTAGATTTGGGGCTAAAGTATAACGGTTAATTTAGAAAATGGTTTTCTCAACTTATACAGAATGGCTGGAAAAAGACCGTAACAATTGTCGGATATACGCTTAAAATATATGCCTCTTGACATATCGAAAATAATTTGTGTGCATACATGCATACGTGCATACAGGTTAGGTTTTTTAGGTTGCACTAATGCTCTGCCTACCCCTCATGGGAATACAGGCGTGAGAATATGTATGTATGTATGTACTAATGCTATTTGGTACTGTCAAGTAATAAGAAAGTAAGCTATTATAAAGTTTACATACATAAATTATGTACGTGCATCAAATACAAAAAAGGAAGTAGGTATAGTGAAGTCATACTGATAAACTACCGTGCATAATTTTTATGACATTGATAAGTAACTTCAATTACGGTAAAGATTATAATGACTAAATACATAAAGTATTCTGAAAAATGTAAGCAGGTAGTTGTTTTGGTTGGTGTCTGTTTATATTAAGTAGTTTTAGGTTTTATCTTTTTTGTTTGTTTGTATGTCTACTCTTTCAAAATTATCCTGTCAATCGCCCGAAGGTTAACTGGCAGAGATCCCCTTGGGGATAAATTCACCTTTGTACATAACCCTGCATTTTGTTTTCTTGTTTTTTTTTTACTGTTTTTATGAGCAATAAAGAGTCATACAATACAATACAATCATAAATTATTTCTAAATGTGTTTGTTTGAAATATTGAATTCATAATCGATCGATCCGATAGAGAACCAAAGTTTGTCTGATTTTATTGTTGACTAGCTTTTGCCCGCGGCTTCGCACGAGTTAAATTCGGGCTAACACAGAAGAGTTTTCGGAATTATTAGTAGGAAGCGCCCGCCAGAATAGTCAGCAGATAGTAGATTTTTCCTACTTTCTCGACACTTATCGTCATATTTTGGAAAATTCAAACAAAATCTTTATAAATTGTAGCCTATATGCTATTCTGATGTATAAGCTACATTACTGTAAAGTTTCATGAAAATCCATTCAGTAGTTTTTGCGTGAAGGAGTAACAAACATCCGTCCATCCATCCATCCATCCATCCATACTCACAAACTTTCACGTTTAAAATATTAGTAAGATTGTTGATTGTTGATTGTTGATGTTGATTGTTGATGTTGATTGTTGATGTTGATTGTTGATTCTTTTCTACACAATCATGACTGTGTGCAATTTTTTATCTCACTGCCTATCTATAAAAGTATCACGTTTAAAAATTATCAGTATGTAATCGATAAGTATTTTAACTAATCAAGTTCCACGTATTTAATCAAACCGTGGTTATAAACGCAAAACGGATACACGTGTATCGGGCCATGCGACAGCGGTTTAGTACATTGTGCATTAAGAGCGGTAAGAAGGATATTACTAACGGGAGTCTGTTAGAAGCCCGATGTCGAAGGAGGACTGTTAATGACTCGAGTTTGTAATTTCTTTACTGCCCGTGATATACTCAATGATTTTGTGAACTTGATCAGATTTGCAAGAAAAAAATATAGGTAAATTGCAAAAAATGCATGACATCACGCTTTGGCCCTGCTCAGACGACAGACTATCCGCGAAGGACTTTTTAGTATGTGAAAATAGAATGTTATTTATTTAGTATGTGGAATTATGGAGTCACACACAAGACGCGCAAAAAGTCCGGCGCACAATGCATAAAATCCACGCGGACTTTTTGTGGGCCGCAGACTCGATCGCGCAAAAAGTCTGTCGTCTGCGCCTTACCGTATCGCGGCGCCGTTCCGCTTGAACAGTCAGTGCGTTTGGATTATTTGTCACTTTTTTTTAAATTAAATACCACAGACGAGAATTGTGTTTTGTACAGGATTCCAATGGCCGTAAATTCAAATAACTCCCGAGGGAGTAGAAAATATATTAGGTAAGTAATTGCTTTTCGTGTTTACGCTGATTGAAAAATAATTTTGAAAATAGATCCAATACAGTTTTTAATGAAAATAAGGCCATGAATTTACTTCAAATAATAATAATATTCACACTGCCTTGTTCAAAGTTAGTAATGGTCCATTTTCTCATATGTTAGGTGTGTCTGACGTAAATAGCTTTCTGAACACAGTGCAGACGAATGCAGAAGAGAAGTCAAAACCAATGGTACCTAAGCATATACTTACCTCTAGACAGGCTAGTATTTTAAAGTTGCGTACCCAATATACGGGACGCTATTTACTGAGACTTGGCTGTCCATCCGTCTGTCACCAGGCTGTATCTAACGAACCGTGCTAGTTAGACTGCTAAACTTAACACAATGATATTTATTTATATTGCCGCTTTAACATTATCGTTATTTATAGTACTTATGTACTAACAATAACAGAAAAATATTATTTACGCAGATTTCACATCCATCGTGATTTTTTTTGGTGTTCTGGGTTATAAATGACGGTAACGGGTAGAAACTGGAAATTTTCACAGAATATTAAATTATTATATTCTACTTTAAAAGTTAATAATTAAGGTTAAGTATTTAAGCGTGGTTCGCATAAAAAAAGCGTTATTTTTTTGCATTTTTGGTACAGAAACATTCGAGCGCGAGTATGACTCGAATATGGCCTACTATTTTGTTTTTACTCGCGCCGTGCTAAGCCGGCAAAGATCTCTTACACCCTATAGCCTATTCCAATACGATTCTGCTCTTCTCTGTTCTACGCCATACAGAGGCGTAACTTGTACTATTGAAAGTTCGGACTGCAGGTGCTAGCCCTTTGTGCTGCGTGCTTTGTACGATCGGGCGTTGAGGCGTCTGTAGTTCCATACAAAGCTTACAGGCGAATCAAGCGTTTGAATGGCAAAACACTGGCACCTCTGGCTGGATATTCTTTGGGATTTTTCGGTATTATGTTGAAGTTGGTTACGTTGTGGTGTCGGGATACTACCTCCACGTTTTTTTTTTTGCGGAAGTTGCTTACAACTTCATTTATTCACCTCTTAACACATTCACTGCCACCAAAATAATCAAAGTCTTTCCCCGGGTGCCGACAATTTTTAAGGCGAATTTGGATTAAGTACTTATGAATGTTTGAAAATATGGATACATGTATATTGT
>BHDV01007923.1:224684-254183 GCA_005406045.1 Adoxophyes honmai
CCCCTGCCCTGCCCCTGAATTTCTCTTCCCCCACCTGATCTTATATTACGTTCGTAAAAAATGTGTGCGCCCTCTTAAGTGTTGGATAATCCTGAAAACGTATTTAATCGACACTTCAATCATTATCGTTTTTTCCTATTCGCAAATCTGCACAATTATCAAAGACAGCCCCGGAAAATATTTCGCGGAATTGCGATAGGAACAGACAATAATGGCATACTTATCGGATAATCCGAGAGAACGCTTGCAACGGTGACATGGCAAAATTAGCCGTCATATAGTATGAAAACAAAAATTTACTGAAAGTTACTGAATGACAACACTATTTCAAAGAAAGAGCTAGTACTATACATCCATTAATATTGCATTTGTATTCCCGAATGGAGTAGACGGAGCTAAATAACTACTGTTAACACAGTTTTATGTTTAAAGTTAGATAAAGTGGCTATAGAAGTGACAGGATGCCAGCATGTTGTGTGAAGCTTTCTTAATGGCTCTTTACGACACCTATGGCAGAAATTGAAAGAGTTATTAGATCATCTTCACTTTTTTTTATTTTCTAATTTTTAACCGAAATTTTTATACGATGACATTTTTTATCAGTCTATTTGTAGTGAAGTAAGAAACTGAATCTGATAGCCCAGCGGTTCGAACTGTGGCCTCTCAAGCAGAGGGTCGTGGGTTCAAACCCCGGGCACGCACCTCTGAATTTTTCGGAATTTATGTGCGATATCAAATTTGATATTTATCACGAGCTATTCGGTGAAGGAAAACATCGTGAGGAAACCTACACACAGCGACAAAGTAATTCGACGTTGTGTGTGAAGTTCCCAATCCACACTCTGCTGTGATGATGATGATGAAGAAACTGAAATCTCGTCGTTCTTCAATTTTCTCTGTGACTGTCTCTTCTATCCATTACTAACTCTACCCATCTTTTACGTCTAGGTAAATACAAAGGTATAAAAGTGAGTGATGCGTCCACGTTTGACGCGGCCGACTGGTCGGTCGACGAGTTGGCAGATGGATCGGCCGTGAGCTGAATTTTACGGGTGGGAATAATGCGAACAATTTTGGGGGATTTAGAATTTTGGGGGTTTTTTTGTGGATAGTTTTGGAGTTCGTGGACATAAGGAAAACGCGTGGTTTAGAAATCTTTTGCCTAAAAGGAAAAGTAGTGTATTGTTGGCCGTGGTGGACTAGCGGTTTGACATGTGGTCTTCCATGTAAGAGGGTCGTGAGTTCAAATCCCAGGCTGACCACCTCAGATTTTTTGGATTTTTTGTGCGAATTCGAAATTGGTAGTTGGACACAGCGATGAAATCATTTACATGTGCGAAGTTCCCAATTCACACTGGACCCGCAAAGGATGTCATACTTGTGTCCATTTAGGAGGCATTTAGATGATTTCTAAGGCTTAAAGAACGCCTTCAAATTAAACAACATCAGCAAGTGTACAAATAGCATCACAGGCATTTAAGCTCCTAAAGTCACAACACCACAATCCAAAGCAGCATGGAAAGCTATCCTCAAAAATGAAACAGTATTAGCAAGTGTACAGTCAAGGAAATTGGATGTTTAGCAGGTTGAGATACTTCTAAAATTGGCCTTATTACTATTTCCAGCCAGTTGCATGACATAAATACTCAATATTGAACTACATGGTGAAATTTGTCCTATAATGTGAACAAATTATGAAGGCGGTCAACCTGCTAAACATTCAGATTCCCTGACTGTACATGTAGTATCCTTAGCGATTGAGCTCTAAACACAGCACCACAATCCAAAGAAACCTGGAAAGTTATCCTCAAAAGTGAAACAACATTAGCATGTAAACCAGAAGTTAAATCAAGCCGTTACCAGATCACGTGTTTATCTCTGGATGGGAGGACGCATCAATAACGCACGTCGTTTGAGACCCCTTCGAACTGCTTAGTGACAGGCTGATCGTACGCGTACGACCGTTTACAGGATATCTGCAGGCTGGTAGTACGACAAACGGAGAAGATTGTGTTAGGTTGGTCAGGTCACCTACCAAATGTAAAGTGCCACCTTTTAGGAGATTTTCCAGGTTCAAAGATTTTTTTGCGGATAGTTTTTTCTATGTCTACATACATACTTACGTCACGTTTGTATTTTCGAATGGTGTAGGCAGAGCACACGACAATATTATGACTAGTACCTAACATTAACACATACATACGTCACGCCTGTATTCCCAAGAGGGGTAAGCAAAGCACACGAAATGATTCGCGGCCACTTCTAGCATATTTTTAGGTTTCGAGTTGGCAGGTATAAATCTGATTTTCATTTATTGGTTTTAGGTTGATAGGTATAACGGTAGCCTGTGCTTAAACCATAACCTATGTCTTCAGTCGATTCTACGATCACGGAAAAAATATCAGAGTTCATTCTAAACCCAACGTCAAATTGCAATGTGCCTTCCTTGAATTTTTTTCTAGAAACGTCCATTCCAGCCAGGACATTTTTATAATGTAAAATGCCAATCGAAACTCTGCCGCTGGCCTAAAGTTCCCTTACGCCTAAACACATTTCCCATTTCGAGCAGCGACACAAAAAAGATCGCGTTTGATATACGTACATCAACAATCGAACATTAGTCGAGAGTATACGGGTGGATTTTGCGTTTGCAACCGACGAGGCTTCGCAGAATGAAGCTTTTGAGTGGCATTTGACCGTTTCCCGGGTTGTAATTGGCACCCCGTCGTCTCCCAGCATTAGCTGTATTTTTATAAGTTGATCATTCATTCATACGTACTTAAATAAGTCTTTTTTAAGTTGAATCCACCGATACATGATTTAAATACACCGCGCTGCCACCTGAAAGGCCGACACATATTGTACACGCCTGTATTCCCAAATGGAGTAGGCAGAGCATGCGAAACGCTATGGACAAAACAATGACAATTTCACGTTTTGTTACCACTTCTAGCATATTTTTGTAGGTTTTGAGTCAGCAGGTATAATAGTAACAAGTTGTTAGCCTGTCGCTAATAAATATAACTTATCTATTTGCTTAGTTAAGTTATTTTAAAGCATTAACGCATAGATAACTTTTCAAACGTGTGTGACAATGTGATGTATACTTTTTTAATGATTGACTTCTCCAATGGCTGTTTTTAGGCCTGATTTATGCTTATGCTAAAAGACATTAGTCTTGATGACAATAATGCTTCCAGTGTTTATGCTTTTTAATGGTATACGTTAAAAAGTATGCGTAATGATGATTATGCAAAAAACAATTTCGGCGAAAAGTGTTATGCGAAACAATATTAGTCTAAAAAACTTTATGCCTTCCAATAGAGAACCCTTACGGCAAACGGGGGAGATATGTTAGGTTGGTCAGGTCACCTACTAAATGTAAAGAGCCACTATTTTTGAGATAATACAGGTTCAGAGTTTGTTAATACAGAGTCAGTTTTTGAGGTTAAGTTGCGGTATTTTCATGTTTAGTTTTTCTGTGTCAGACCAGCTGACTCTGTTGTCTTTGTCTGGTGCCAGTCTTGCTGTAGGTTTTCGTTATCTCAGGCTTAAAGTTTTTGCCTTGTAGCTTGGCACGCACGTATAATAAAATATAATTTTGCGAACGTTTGTAAACACAACGATCCCCCGTACATTTTCATCTCCACCCAAAATAGCAGATACGTCTTACCATTCAAATAACACCCTTACAACATCCATCTACGTCTCAAAACGCACGTTTCCCTTAAGTCCTTCTTTTCGTCAGTATCGAAAAGAAATTGTGAAATAAAATCAAATGTAATTTGTACCGCTTGGTCTCAATTCAACTTGCTACCGTCCTGAAGCGGTTTGTATTACATGATACACAAATTGGTTTGGTTTTCCTTAACATATATGTCTTTAAGTGGGTTTGGATCAGCGTGGGAGACTTGATTTGTTTGCTTGAGGTATAAGGTTTGATTAGATTAGAAAGAGCATGAAAGTTTTATTTTTGAAACCGAAATCAAGAGAATGCTCTTTAGCACGTCTGGTTTTTGTGTCCACACGTGATGCGCAAAGACCATGGACATGAAGCGCCGCAAGAAACTCTGGACAGAAAAAAAAGGATTTCATTATATCACTCCTCTCGCTGGACTTTTTATCCATGACTTTGTTTCCCTGTTCGCTGCTTAGATTTAATTTCGGCTTAATTTTATCTGGTATGTTTGAAAAAACAAACAAATTAATTTCTTAACAAGTATCCGTGTGGTATCAGGTTTAGAAATAACACCTATTAATTTATTCCGGGGATATAGTAATAGGCAACTAATGATATAGGTTGTGATAATATTTTGGGCGACAGGCTAGCAACCTCACTGATGTACAGTTAGCCAAAAAATTCGTCTACCCTCATAAGATCGATGTTTATTTGAACCTCATAAAACAACATGGTCGATATCCCCTTGGCATAAAATTATGACTGTGACAATGGCTCCTTTATCATTATTGTAATTACGTCACGTCACATGTGTCATGTCAAAGTTACTGCTAATTTGATCTCATAGAAACTTTTGTCAAAAGCTGTACCTCTTACCTTAAAACTTAAAAAATATGCTGAAAGTGGTCACGGAACTTGAAATAGCCGTGGTTTTGACTAGCGTTTCCTGAGCTCTGCCTATGTGTTTATGTAAAAACCTTAGTCTACCTACTCTAGTACCTTAGTTAGTTTACCTTTATGGGCCATAACAAATATCGAACTGAAAGAGAAAAAACAGAGTACTTTCCCATGTCGCCATCAAAAACATACAAGGCAGGCATCAAACCGAGATTTGTTATAATATATGACATAGCATAGAACGCACGGTGATATATTCCATACAATAAGATGGAGACGGTGCGGGCACTAGCATGTATCATACGTGACATTGATTTGCCTCTTTTAAATTGTGGACGGGTGTGTGCTAGGTGTGGCCAAGAAAGAATAATGGGTTTGTTATAGGTTTTGAGAGCAATTTTTGGTATCATTATTTTATTTTATTTTAGTAATTTATTCTACTTCCTCAGTGTCTTTTATGCATACTTTTCTTCAAGCAATATCAGGTTTACGGATAAATAAAAAAAGTAAAAAATAATAATAAAGAGTAGTATTATTTTGAGAGTACAGCATATTAGATGAGACCATGATTGCCAAAGAACTACGCTGCAAGAAACTTTTCACTTTTAAAGAAAGTTTTCAAAACAGACAAAAATAATGTTCGTGACTGTCATTATAACAAACGCATAATAGTGCCATACACTTATTTATCATAAAATAAAAAATCAGAATCTGTGTGGTATCGGGGTTAGAATAACACCACTCCATTTTTTCTGTAAATGTCGCTTACGACAAAAAAGCTTCTTAAAGCGACTAACTTGTCACTATTATACTACCTATTCCACCTGTCTTCAAGACTGAAATTATTTTAGAGTGGCTGCAAAACTTGAAATAGTCATAATCATGGTTTTGTCTACGTCATATTTTGTCACTAGCTGTGCCCGCGACTCCGACATTTTCCAATATTTCTTTGCTCCTGTTAGTTGCAGCGCCTAAAGCCTTCCTCAATAAATCAATAAATGGTATATCCTACACAAAAATAATTTTTCAGTTCGAATCCGTAGTTCCTGTGATTAGCGCGTTCAAACAAACAAACATACAAACAAACAAACAAACAAACAAACTCTTCAGCTTTATAATATTAGCATAGATATTATGTCTCCGCATGCTCCATTTGGAAACATAGGCGTGTATTCTTGTTATCATTTTTAAAATTAATAATAAAATTCATCCTGCATGGCATAACACCATCCCCCGCGTAATACAGACAAATGTAGTAGAGAAGAGGGGTTTTTGATGCGCGAGGGCACCACGACTATTTATATTGAATCCGTTTCGGCCAAGAATTTATTATTTCGCGTTTGCTACTCAATTTCGCGCATTCGTTGGGAAAATATTTCAACATTCACCTGGGGGATGGATTTGTTGGCTGTTTATTTTGTTTTGGTAATATTAGTGTGCCGTGTGGTGCCGGGTTAGAATAGCACCTCCCCCTTTCTTCCCGTGGGTGTCGTAAGAGTCGACTCTGGGAAAGGGTTAGTGTATTGTGGGCGATGGGCTAGCAACCTGTCACTGCAATATCACTTTTAACCACCTGGTTACCCTGAAATTGCTAAACGCGGCACTGGATTTTTTGAATTCATGTGCTCTGCCTACCCCTCTTGGGAATACAGGCGTGAGAATATGTATGTGTGTATGTATGTGGTAATATTATTGTTTGATTTGATTCTCTGCCTTCTGGCGAGTTCTTTTGTTTTTTTTATTCAGTCTTTAATTTTACTAATCAACGCCTCTGTACGCATCTTTGGAGATAGTTTAAATAAAAAATGAATGTTGAGGATTAGGTTTGCTTAGTCCTTGATTGTTTAAAAAGGAATCGAATGAAACGAATGGGGTAGGCAGAGCACATGGGCCGCCACTTAGGCAAAACTATAACCATTCCACGCTTCGCGGCGACCTTTTTAGGTTTTGAGTCGGCAGGAATAATAGTGACAGGTTGCTATATTTATAGCCTGTCGCCTTAAATATTCCTTAACCTATTTCAATAGCCTCTTACGACATTCACGGAAGAAGAGGCGTTATTCTAACCCGACACGACAAAGGATATAACCTAATAATTTAGTAATTAAGACCAACAAAAAGAGAGGCTGTAATAAACTTTATTAAACTTTCGTGATTTTTGCTCATATTCATGTCCACGCCGGATTTAATCACGGTATTTTAAATTACTGCTCGACGTTTCGGCAGCGTTACAGCGAACGCGAGCTCAACAATCAACTCGTGACCACGGTCGCTGTAACGCGACCGAAACGTCGAGAGGTAATTAAAAATACCGTGAAAGTCCTCCGTATACATAAATACAATAAACATAGCGAAATATAGTAAGCCTCAAGTAAAAAAATAGATCGCAGTTTGATAATGATAATATTTATCACAGTAGACAACATTGAAATGTGTTATTTCACAGACAAATTAATCTCTCCCTTCCCACTCTACGCCTTCGCAGCTCATAAAAAAAGAAATAAATTCCACATTCAGTTTTTAAAAGTTCTCGTAAGCTTAAGCTTCCCGGAAGTAGTCTGTTCGGAATTCAAATTCGAAAAATACGCTCTTTTCCGCTTCCGGCGTTTGATTCTCTGCGATACGACGTTTCCTTCGCCATCTTTGGTTGTACTTCGCGTTGATGTCAACTGTTTAGATACCGATTAAAATAAGCAAAGTAACTCAAGATTTAAAAACCTGCGACATTTTATAAAGTTAAATTTGTTAAATGCAGATTACATTTTTCCTCAGTTAAAAACCTAAGCTGTCAAAAGAAAATAAATGCTCCGAAATGAGTTCATTTCATTGAAAGCTACAATCAAATACACACACCCTTCGTTTAGCGTTGGTGGTTAGATATTAAATTTGGTACACATACTTTATTTTATTCTTTTCCCCTTTGCCTTTATTCCCAAATGGGGTAGGCAAAACACACGAAACGCTGCATAGACAAAACCATCTTTATGTCACCTTTCGTCGCCACTTCTAGCATGTTTTTTTAGTTTAGTATTTATAAGTATAATAGTGACAGGTTGCTAGCCTGTCGCCTGAACCATACCTAAGCCTTCCTTAGACACCTCTTACGACATCCACGGAAGAAATGGAGATGTGACTACGAAATTACACCTTAATAATAGCATCTAACGTACCCACCTTACTAAGAATACTTCCCTTACATGCGTTACCAACACGAGCTTGCTACGAAACATTGGGTGCGAAAATTGCAAAATTATATCGCCCATAAATCGACGGGGAAATGGGTGTATCGGGTTTCGACAGGCCATCAAGCTAGCCTAGTGTTCGACACAGCAGTTCTTTGGTATATTAGGTGTGAAATAATGTTACAACACCTCTCCATTTCTTCATTATGTCGTAGTGACTAAGGAAACAGGGTAGGGTGTGCTTTATGCAACAGGCTAACATTCTGTCACTGTGATACCTCTTCCACCTGTCATCAAGTTTAAAATTATGTTAGAAGTGGCTGCAAAGCGTGAAATAGTCATAATCATGGTTTGGTCTATGTCACGCTTCGTGTGCCCTGCATTGTACGTATGTGTGTATAGAAACCTAGTTTGTAAATTAATTTAAGTATTTTTTCCCAGCGGTTCGACCTGTGGCCTCTCAAGCAGAGGGTCGTGAGTTCAAATCCCGGGCTCGCACCTCTGAATTTTTCGGAATTTATGTGCGAAGGAAAACCTACACACAGCGACGAAACAATTCAATGTTGTGTGTGAAGTTCCCAATCCGCACTGGACCCGCGTGGGAACTATAGCCCAAGCCCTCCCATACTGAGAGGAGGCCTGTGCCCTGCAGTGGAACATGATTTTTACAAAATGCCCATGTAAATCACAAATACTCTATAATGTTTGTGCTCCGAATCCAGGCCGGCTTAGCGTAGTGTGTGGCCGTCAGGAATTTGTTATGGTTTGTTGTAAGTACATCACGCCTATATTCCCAAACGGGGGAGGCAGAGCACACGAAACGTGACATAGACAAAACAATGATCAACACTATTTCACGTTTCGCAGTAATTTTGAGCATGAAAACAGATGGAAGAGGCAGTATATTCTAACTCGGCGCCAAAGAAAAAAGTTTACGAGTAAGGTAAACGTCCCCGTACTCGACACTGATCCAATACTTGGCACTTGCAACCTTATGGCATTGTAAGACAGGTGACAGATGGCTGTCATCTATTGGGCGTTGAGGCGTCGAGCATTGGTACTTTTACCTTATAATTTAACTAGACGTAAGTATCAATTCTACACTAATTCGTCTTTCCACCAAAACTCTAAACCACGCAAACCCCAGCCATTACGAATATTCGCAAACCATAAGGCGCTGAAACCATTACCAACCCCCCAATAAAATTGAGATATCAATAAGGGGGATTTTAATATATACATTTAATATCTGTTCCGTGGGGTGCCATTTTGAATGGAAATTTCAACTGGCATTTTTGCGTGGAATCAATTGATTGTGACAAGTTGTAAAGGAGCGACTTTTTATTGGCAGTAAACGTCCTAATGTTCGACGCTGTCCTAGTATTCGTCGCCTTACCTTGAATTGATATTAAAGACAAAAATGGTGTAATAATATTAAAATAATCCAGCTTAAATACGTCTCACTCCTGGGCATAGGCCTCCTCTCTGTTTGAGAGGGCTTGGGCTTTAGTTCCACCGGGGCAGTGGAATTGGTTGGGAACTTCTTACAACATTTTCTAAGTAGGTCAGATTTGTATAAGGTGTCATGATTATGACAGTAAATATTGATTAATTTTTGAAATAACGCTTAAAAAGAATAAGAATTAATCGAATCTATGCAAATCGGTTGAGATAAGAAACTGCATAAGTCCGAATCCTACTTATTACCAATCTGTCGTGATACTGTCTTGTCACGGGACTCTATAGGTACGAATCGGACCTACTCAGAAATTGGTTTAAAATTATATCATAAGTCATACGAAGACTGGAGAATTTTATTCAGAACAGACCAACAGAGTCGTACCTACTCGGATTGTGGTCTAAAACTCAACCGATTTAATACGAATCTGTCCAGCCACGCTTAAAGGGCGAAATGTTACTATTGTTACTCAAACCTAAGAAACAACCAATAATTCGCTCAAAAAAACTCACCCACAAAAGCATCTTTTCCTAATCACACTCCCCCAGCAAGACACCCTATTCTCAAACCAATCGCCATTTAGATATGTATCGAATACGCGCCAAATTGAGGCAATTCCGCTCGACTGCCAAAACCTTTGGCAGGAAAGGGATATAACATAAAAAAGCAGCTAAGTGCCTCCTTACGTTCAAAGGAATAGTATAGATTTGCCTTTATGATATCATATTGTTTTTTTATGCGAATCCGTTGTTCAATTTGTTTGATCGTATTTGTGGAATTGAGAATTGCGATGTTTGAGTTGTTTCGGAAGTCTTGTTATATTTGGTATTTAATGACAAGAGGCGAATCAGGAAAACAGGTTGCGGTATGTTTTAGGCGACAAGTTCGACACTGTTATACCCCTTTTATCTAATTTTATACTTAAAAAAAGTATTTATTTACTTATTTCACCTAATCTTACACTATTATTAGAGGCTGCGCCTTATGGGATATTCCGGTAAAATATGTAGTTTTGAATGAATACGTAATAAAATAACGGTAATAAGTAGGCTTAGGACTTTTGGATGCTCGCCGTGGTTCTAGAATCCATAGAGTCACCATTTATGTTAAACTTCTAATAAGTTTTTTTTCTAAGTCTAAAAAATAGTCTAGTAAAAGATGTATGAGCTTAAACATAATAATTTACTTTAATTATTTAAAACTAAAATATCTTCTCGCAGCTAATACATATGTATGTTTTATTCGGCACTATTAAAATTCCGATGAGGTACTGTAAGTTGTGTAGAGTTATGATAAAATTAATTAGTTACTGATATATCCGCATAAATCATGACACTTATTTTTACACTTTGATTTGACATTGTCAAAAATTATTTAAGATAATGGCGACTCCATGGATTCTAGAACCACGGCGAGCATCCAAAAGTCCTAAGTCTAGTAATAAGTTAAAGTATATCTTAGGCAACAGGCACTAGCTACCTCTCACTATTGTCCCTCCTAACTTAAAAGTTAACAAAATGCTAGAAGTGGCAAGGAAACCCGAACTAGCCATGGTTTTATCTATGTAGCGTTTGGCGTTTTCCGATGTTTTCATGTTTTACAAAACTATTTTTTTTAATGTTACGCACATAGGCAATAACTGTGATCCGTAATGCATTCAACAAGTTCTAACTAAAATTCAAATGCGATTAACTCAACGTGACGTCAGATCACGTTGATCGCGCTAATCGCGTAATTGATTGAAATCCGATGAGCGGCCATCGGACGGTTTTGCGACTAATTGCCATTTAGTCGGACAGGCGTGTTACTAAAATTGTGAACTGTCACGGGTTAGAACATGTTGAAGGATAATTCAATTTGAGTTAGCGTGTTAGTATGTATCCTGTGATATCGGGTTTAGAATACATACATGAAAAATGAAAAAAAATGAAAAATATTTATTTGTGCAAAAAATATAAGCGGATCATAGCCCTGAGTCCTGAGCTAGGAAACCCTGTTACAGGACCCAGTTTCACATTCACAAGATAAATATATTCGCTTGTTGTATAGTCACATACATACAATCACGCCTGTGTTCCCAAATGGGGTAGGCAGAGGACATGAAACGTGACATAGACAAAACAATGACTACTTCGCCTCAATGAGCCTCGCTGGCTCTACAGCTAGCAAAATTTTAGGTTTGAGATTAGATGGAAGAAGTCGACATCCACGGAAGAAATGAAGTGGTGCTATTCTATCCCGACACCACACAGAAGATTTGAAAAATCTCCATTTTTTCCGTAGATGTCATAAGAGCCGACTAAGAATAATAGGATCAGGTATGCTTTTTATGCGACAAACTAGCACTTGTTACTAATGTAGGGTCAGCGTCAAAAGTAAGTGATAATTTTAGTATAGAATTTGACGTAACGCAGTACTAAAATTGTCAGTTACTTTTGACGCAGACTGTACTGTACATTGTGAGGACAATGAAAGGAAATTGATATCTGTGCCACTTCGAACCTTTTCATAATTTCTGTATTTCGTGTTGCTTTGATTAGTAGAATGTAGGTAGTAGGTATAGTGTGTTACTGCGACATTTCTTGTAACAAGGTACAAAGAGGCACAGTTATCAAATTCTTTGACTATAATACTTATGAACTTAAAACCTAATAATGTGCCAGAGGTGGCTGCAAAACATGAGATGAGTCATGGTTTTAAACCTACCACATGGATCAAAATGATTCTTAAAATTTATTTGTTGTTCTTCTTGCCAAAGGAACCCCAATGCAGACAAATGGCCGATCGAGTGGTTTATACAAGACAAATGCACGTCGGCTTCCAATCCATTTGCCCCCGTCGAACGTAATGCCGACGGCTCCGTGACGAATCCGCGACGTCGGTTTATCGTACGCGTAATTCCGCGTGTGGGATAAGTTATAAGCGAAGTAACGCTTTCGATTCATAGTTAAAATATATTTAACATATCTTTATAATGATATGTTAAATGTATTTAACATTTAGACGTGGCCGGAGATTGATCGGAAATATTTTAACCAGTGGTCGGGTATACGCGTCTGAAAACACATGTAAAATATTTCCTGAAATTTTTCATTATTGACCTCGTGAGAGTAAAATGCTTATCGCTTTTCAGGTTATTGCGCCCTGTGTTTTACGGTAAAACTTTTACCTACCTTACGTCCTATACGCAAGTCCCTGAATGGTATGTTCGGGAATGCTCGGGAGTGGTCGTTGTCGCCCGCCGCGGGCGGCGTTCCGTTTACTACTATTATACAGACTCCGCAGGCGGCGGGCCGTTGTCAGCCGCGGGCGGCAGGTGAAGGCGACCACGGCCTTAGTCGAGCTTACGTACATGCAACCGTTCGCAATTGCAATGCTACGCGGTTGACTTGACTGGAGTACAAAAGTTTGGGCAATGTTTTCAGATTTTAGAATGAAAATTACAGAAAAATACGGGAATAAACTTCACAGGAGTTTTCAGACGCGTTCATCTGACCACTGTGATTAAAATATCCACGGTCAATTTATAGCCGCCATGTATACGAATTTTTGAGCAACTTTTACCACATCTAGTGGTAGTGCACAATTGCAAGCTTTTATAGAAATAGTCATACTTACACACAACTCTTGTAATTACACTATTAGAAAATGTTAACGCTCTAAGCTTCAACTTGGACCAAAATCCTGTCCCTCGGCTAGTTTGAACGTTTTCGAAAATAGGTATCTATAAGATCTATCAAAATATACTTAGGATTCGTCAAAAATAAACGTTTTTCTTTCTTTCTCTTCTTTATTTCAAAATTAAAATGAACTACGTATATAAAAATCGTCCAATCAAAAGCAGAAACTACCCGCACATAAAGTGTCCCATACACACTACAAAATTATACGATGACTTTCATTATTTTTTATTGTTTGTTAATTGGAATCAATAATAAATTATAACTAAATAGTTAACATTACAATTTACATTTGTTACCAAGTTACGTAATTCATAGTTTTTTAAGAACGTGCTAACAAATGGTGGTCGGAAACTGACCATAAATAGTTTAACCAGTAGTCGGATACTTTTATTTCTTCTTAAGCCTTATAATATTACGAAAGAAATTGTAGGTGTTATTTTAAACCCGACACCACACGGAAAACATTTTTATTTCATTGTTTAAAACCAAACAAGTCTTAACAAGTCTCCATCGAGCCGGAAAAGCAGCCTATTCTCACATCCGCACCCCCGCATTAGTATGATATAGTAGTCGAGTGCTTATTGAGAGACACATGAAATATCGGCCGCCTGATCCAGTGATAAATGTCGCGCGGATCTGAGAATTGGGTACCGATTTGGAATGTTAAATAGCGGGTGGTTGCGTTTGACAAATGCCCGGGCTTGTTTTAAAGTGTTTTTTTCATCGTTGTGTGATCGTTATTTTGTGAGAGCTTTTATCGTCTTCGATTCTTTTAGATGTATTTTAAACGAGTAAAATGGTAAAAGTAAATAAGAATTTAAATTTAAAATTATATTATTTAATTTGAAGTTGATAGAATATAGGCGTTATAAATGTAAACCCATGTGTTGTTGAATTTAGAATAACACTTCTCCAAAAAAGGATGCTGTTAGTACGATGTCATGTATGTTTTGGGTAACAAACTAGCAACTTGTCACTATAACATCTCTTATAATTTGACATGAAACCTAAAATAATTACGCCAAAAATGGCTAAGAAACGTGAAAATTTCATAGTCATATTTGTCTATGTAGCGTTTGGTGTGCTCTTACTAACCCATTTGGAAATACAGACATTAAGAAATGCATCAACTTGGCAACCTACCAACATCCACCACATACCATACCAAACACCTACTCCTATTTAAAATCATTACAATCATCATCAAAACTAACAAAAGATAACTGGCAACAAAAACCACCATCAATGCCTACCAAAAATCTATCCAAAAACTCAAGCAAAATCGACCTCTAAACCCAAAGTGATTAGGTTACAAGTGACATAAAAAAAATGCGGAACCCTGTCTCATTGTATCAGGATGAGCGCGGCACTTAGTCGATTCAACTGTGGCACTTAGTCGATTCAATTGTGGCACAATTCGGTCCATGCTTGAGAGCCTTAAAAGCTTACGGTCAAGTTTTAATAAAAAGATATTTGGAGCGCGATGGCAGGATCAGTAGGAAAGATAGCTTGAAGTGTTTTTTTTTTTTAATATTATGACGTGTAACAGGAATACATAGAACCGTCACATCACACGTATTATATAGTTCTGGTTTAGTTAAGTTTAGTTGTCGGAGCGATAAAACCGTTTATTGACGTCGTTTTTAATTTCTGTAATCTAAACTGTTTTTTTTTTGGGATACAATCACGCCTGTACTCCCAAATGCGGTTGGCAGAGCACACAAAACCATGACTATTTTACTTTACGCTTTGTGGCCTCTTCTGGTATATTTATAGGTTTTAAAACAGATGGAAGTGATTTAATAGTGATAGGTTGCTAGCCGGTCGCCTAAAGCGTATCTTAACCTATTTCCTTAGCCACCTACTTATTTGTTTAATAAAATGTCTCTGTTGTATACTTAACTGTCAAACTGTTACACTACTACAACACACAGACAAGCATATAGTCACTTGCAATGACAAAATTGTTGCAATTGTTCCATTTTAAATTGCTGAAAAGCTAAAAGCCATTTATTAAAAAAAAAACACTGCCAAGAATGCCATCGACATACAAACAGACAACAAACACATTACACTCTTTCCATTAGCTAAAATAGGTAGTTACTCTAAGATCATCTCAGACCAGTATCCCTCCCCATTAAAATCGGCAAACAAACCATGACAAGACCCATAAAAACGGTCACACAAAGACGCTCATCAAATTCCGCGCATTTATTATACTAACGCGCCGTTTTTAATATCAAGAGCATAATAAATAGGTTAGCATTCGCTTTATGAAGGAAAAACCTATTAACGAACGGCAAATGTATCAAGGGGTCGACTGTAACGGAACGTCGTGAGGCCACGAGGCGCGCGTTATTTTTTCCGATGTCGAACGAATATTAAGAGGCGATAATTTTTAGAGAATAAAAGTACATCTATCATACATCACGCTTGAATTCTCAAATAGGGTTGGTAGAGCATATGCAACGTTAAAAAACGAACTTTCACGCTTCGTAAACACTTTTAGGATAATTTTAGGTCTGAAAACAGATGGAAGAGGTATAAAGAGTAATAGTGACAGGTTGCTAGCTTGTCGCTTAAACTCCTTAGTTGGCCCTCACGACACGACATACACGGAAGAAACGGAGAAGTGTTATTCTAAATCCGATCCCATACGTTTTACCTAGACAAACAAAGAAAAGTAGGTAGTTACATAAATTAAGTGATATGAGGGTAGTTCAAAGAACCCAAACTTCGAAACTAATGCGATACTCGTGACCACGGTCACTGTAACGCAGTAATTGTAATTAAAATCATACTCATACATGATTAAAACCCGCGATATGATTACAAATTCTCAACCTAAAACTCACCGCTCAAATATCGCACGCTACCCTAATAGCCCCCAAAGCGAAGCGACAAAATAAAATATCTATTACTATTAAGCGTAATGATGGGCCTTCTTAAACAAGACTTAATATCAGTAGGGAAAAAAATTAGTGCCATCAACATGTACGGATGTTTATTTTTTCGCGGTGAAATTTATGATTTCGCATGACGCGGTATTTCGGGGAAATGGCGGGGAACGGTTTGATGATAGGCCCCCGTTTTGATGTCGATACATTTGTAAGATTTTCGTTTCAGGTTTTTATTAGTACATACATTACCACGCCTGTGTTTGGAAATAAGGTAGGTGGAACATGTGAAACGCTACTCAAACAACTATAATTGTGTTAATGTTTTAAACTTTCGCGATTCTCACTCATATTTATATGTTTGCGGGACTTAATCACGATTTTATTTACCTTCTCGACGTTTCGGCCGCGTTACAGCGACCGCGGTTACGAGTTGGTCGCTGTAACGCGGCCGAAACGTCGAGAAGGTAAATAAAATCGTGATTAACTCCCGCGTACATATAAATATAACTATAATTGTGTCACATTTTGTAGCCAATTATTCGTTTAAGTTCTTAATGGAATAAAACAGATCTTTAGTAGCGAAATGGAAATGGACAGGTGTAATTTGGCCATTTAAACAGTTATTAATTAATTTTCAATTTGAATAGAAAACGATATTTTTAACATTAAAATTTTAAAATTCCATTCAAACAAAAATAGTCTTATTTCTGAGTAGACTTATTTTTTTCATAATTGACAACTTTTTATACATGGTTTAAGTCTAAATTCTACACCACACAAAGATAACTCTCACGATTTCCCATTATTTTTCCCACATTTTATCCGGTAAGCCTTTTAATACTTTTTTCCCGACTCTACCAAGGTACCGTCAACAGTGTCAAACGAGGAAAAAGCGCTAACGATAGTTGGCGAACAACCGTTTATCATCCGTAATGGTATTGTGATGCTGACTGTACTACGTTTCAATAGGAGAATAATTTGTAGGGACAGCAGAAGCGAAAAAAATGACGTAAGTATTTTTTAGGATTTTTTGCTACAGGCTTATTTGGTAACTAGCTTTCCGCCCGCGGCTTCGCCCTCGTGGAACTCGGTTATATTGCGGTATAAAGCACAAACTATAAGAAAACTTCTCATTTCAAACGACAGACAGCGCCATCGACCTATCATCTATCGATCGGTCATCGATCGATATCGATCTATCATCGATCAATAACCGATCTATCAAGCAAACTATATTTTTGTTTTCCCTCGGGAACATCAATTTTTCGCGGGATAAAAAGTAGCCTATTATTTAATCCGGACTTTTATCTTTACGTCTACAAAATTTCAAAGCAATCGGTTCAGTAGTTACAGCGTGAAAGCGGAACAAACAAACAAACAAACTCGCTTTCCGATTTATAATATTAGTAAGGATAAGGATAGTACTAAAATTGAAAACTAAACACATACATCACGCCTGCATTCCCAAATGGGAAAGACAGAACAAAAGAAACCATGCCTATTTCACGTTCTGTAGCCACTTCTAGCTTAATTTTAGGTTTAGAGTTAGATGACAATGACTATCGTAAAGGTGACCGGATGCTAGTCTGTCACCTAAACTAAAGTATACCTAATCCTATTTATCCTTAGTCGCTTACGACATCCACTGAAGAAATGGAAAGACGTTTTTCTAAACTCAACACCACACGATTAACTTGAAACCAAACGGTTAAATATTTTGTTAGTGTAAACGTACCTAAGTGAAATTTGGATTTCGTGTGTTTTGTTTTGTTTTAGCCCACAAAACCATAACATAACATAAAAAACGAAAACATCTAAAATTATGTATGCTAGAACTGGCTTCGAAACATAAAATAGTCGTAGTTGTGTCTATGTATGTGCAAAATGACAAGAAAAAAAACTCCTTTTTTTGAGTCACTGTAGTTCTTTATTCAATGGTCTTTTTGCTGACCGTACGTCAGTGGGAAAACTAAGGGAGCGCGCACATGAAACTTGCGTCATTATCGAGAGCCAGTGTGGTCGCGTCTTAATCGACGGAAAAACATGGCTCTATCGCAGCGTTACTACGGGACTCAACTATTTTAGAAGCATTTATAGTTTAAAACATTACATTTATAGTAAGTCTCATTTCGTCACGCTGTTAGTTAAACCTCGGCAATCATCTGAATTCCGAATTTAATTTTGTTGAAATTAAACTTGCGCATACACACACACACACACACATGGACACACACACGCAAATACACAAACCCCCACACACACACGCGCGCACAACACGCACGCACACATGCGTGTATTAAAAATAAGATGTTTTAAGATTTGTTTTGTACTGTTTCTTATTTTATTTATTTAAGTAAAGTCGTCACTGGTCTCAACGTCAAAAATGGCCGTTGTAGTAAATACTTTTTAACCTTTTTAACTTTTCTTACTTTACTTTATAGTGAAATAAAACATATACACTAACGTCAGCTCGTAATTTTTTGGTTGCGAGTCTATTCGCCTCTCGTATGCGAGAAGAGAAAAATATAGTATATTCCAGTCTCTTCTGTTTCAATATACAAATTATGCTGATTAGAATAAAAAAAAGATATCCATCAAAAGAGCACGAATCCGTGTCTAAGCATACCAGGGGTTCACTGCCCTTGCTGCGTCTCTCCCAATAATAGTTTAAGTATTGCCCTGCCCGAAACATGTCGAGCTACATAAAAAAAAAACGTGAGTGTACCCGTATTAATCCACCTGCCCTCTCGTGTTCATGTCGAGACGCAATTTAGCGTCGAGTTCCGTTCGAGAACCAATGGTAGGTGCCTTTTGCTTCTAGTACATTATTTATAGATGGAACTTTATTATTGTTTCTTAGTAGGGACCGTATTTAATGCGATAAGTCCGGAGTTATGATCCAACTTGCCTCATCGGTTCAAGGGATTCTGTTATTTATTGATATTTACGGTATTGTTTTGGTCCGGCGATAAGAAAGTTAAGATCGAAGTTTTTTCTATATTTAAACCGTGAATTTCTTCTGGCCCGTAAGAGGCGACTAAGGAAATAGGTTAAGGTATGTTTTTAGGCGATAGGCTAGCAACCTGTCACTATTAAATACTACCTCTTTCATTTGTTTTCAAACCTAATAGTACTGTCATTGCGTGGGAATTAATGGCAAAGAAATGCAAATGAACCGAGAAAGCTGAATTTTTGATATGACGCAGGGAATGCCCAAAAAAGCTTAACTTGAAATTGTCGACCAAAATTTCCTATGTGGGTTTTCCGCCATCTTGAAAATAAGGTTAAGATTGGTTTTTTGACAATAACTCGGCTATTTGACGAGATACGATAACTCTGTCATGAAGTTTTTTGTAGCTCTTTTTATGCTGTATAATTTATGCATAAATACATTTTGCGTAACATGCATCGTTTTCAAAAATTCAGCTTTCTCGGTTCATTTGCATTACCAAATGTATATAATTCCTGCACTACAAAATTATGCTAGAAAACTGCATGATTATATGTCAGTAAACTTAGAAACTCATTGAACGTGTAGAATGTTTGTTAGTGAAGCAAATTTCTGTGTATTAATTTAAACAAGTCGCCTCTTACGACATCCACGGAAGAAATGGAGTGGTGTTATTCTATACCCGACACCACACAGGTAGCGACAGGAGGCGACTAAGGACATAGGTTAAGGTATACTTTAGGCGACAGGCTAGCAACCTGTCACTATTGTACCTGTCACCTAAAGACCTAAAAACTATTATGCTAGAAGTGGCTTCAAAACGTGAAATAGTCATCGTTTTGTCTAGCGTTTTGTGTGCTCTGCCTACCCCGTTTGGGAGTACAGGCGTGATTGTATGTATGTATGTAATTTAAACAAATTTAGCAATAGAGTCGACTTGATCATCTCAAATAGTTTGTTGTAGACCGTCGGCATGTTGTCTATACAGCATTTCTTGTGCTCTGCCTACCATTTAGGGTGACGGCACCAGTTATGGACGGTTTAAGTTGACAAGCACCAGTGATGGACACTTCATTCATAATTTAAAGACCATAGAGTTGTGAATTGATTGTTGTAAAACAAATGACTTTTCCTTAGTGGGTAGTAAATAAGAGTCATTGTCCATTACTGGTTCTATGTCCATTACCGGTGCGGTCACCCTAGGAACACTATTAACATTGTGTAAACAACCCCCTTTTTACCACCAGGGGTTAAACCATGACTCATCGATCAACACCGCGCCCACGGTTAAATTTAACCCGTTAATGCGAACAAACGAATCAATTCAGGTGCGCCTGTCAATTTTAATCAACGCTACGCGTGCGGTTAAAGGGTTAACTTAATAATTGGTTTGATGACGTTTAAATCCTTCCTACTATGAATGATAAAGTTACTTTGTTTTTGTTACACTTTATGCTGCAACTGCAGAACCGATTTCAATGAAATTGTGGTATTTGTAGTAAATACCAAAAACCGGTAAAGTGCGAGTTGGACTCGCGCTCGAAGGGTTCCGTACTAAAAGCTGCAGAATAACACTTTTTTTGCATAGGAGGCTCCCTTTCATACCCATTTTATTTCAATTTAATTATTTACAATCAAAGTTTGATGTGAGTACAATTAAATATTCCGTGAAGGTATGAAGACATAAAAACAAGGCTCCATTTCATCCGTGGATGTCGTAAAAGGCAACTAAGGAAATAGGTTTAGGTACGTTTTAAGCGACAGGCTAACAACCTGGCACTATTGTACCTCTTCCATCTGTTATAATAATATCAAAAATTCTACTAAAAATGGCTACGAACCTGACATCATGATTTTGTTTACTTCGCGTTTCGTGTGCTCTGCCTACCCCGTTTAGGAACACAGACATGATCGTATGTATGTATATAACAATTCAATTTAAAATCATCACATTATTATATTGTGTTACATAACAAGTTTGCAAATCGGGAAAGATTGATTGATTCAAACTCGCTGATTTCAGTATGGCGTGCGTGGGGGCGATACATTCTTCGCTATTGATTTTTACTTATGTGGCTTGAGAACTTGGGATATTAGTCTTTTTAACTACCTCAATAAGGATGTAGTTGATTGGGAAAGAACCTTCTTTTGTTTGATTCGTGTGCTCTGCCTACCCAATTTGGGAGTACAGGCGTGATGAATAGTATGTTCCACTTGCCACTGTTCGCAATTTAGACGTGTAATCGATGACCGATGTGACCGACTAGATGTCAGCTATTGGATTAGTATTACACGACCAAGTTACAAACATAGGTAAGTGGCTCAACAATCCCTGTTCGAAATCGTACGTGGGCTCCTGTTGTCTATGCGATCCTGGTACCCCCACAGTCTTTAACAGCGACTCCGGAGACAAATTTATAATTTGTCTAAAATAATGACAAACAGCAAGACAAGCAAATCCTCTTTTAAACATAAAACTACCGTGAGACTCACTCATAGTGAAAAAAAGATCTACTCACGTTTTTATATCGAGATCAACTCGACGTGTTTCGGGCCAATTCATGGCCCATCTGGAGCTACAAGCCACGGCAGCGGATAGAAGCGGACTGATCTCGATATAAAACGTAAGTACATGTACTTGCATGAAATCATGCAAATGTTCCCAAATAGGGTAGGCAGAGCAAACGTGATGTAAACAAAACTAAGACTATGACTATTTCACGCTGCGCAGCCACTTCTAACATAATTTAAGGTTTGAAAACAGATGGAAGAGGTAGTATAATAGTGACATGTCGCTAGTAGGCTAAATTCTTCCCCAAAAAAGCATTCCTAAACCTATTTCCTCAGTCGCCTCTTACGACATCCACGGAAGAAATGGAGACGTGTGTAAACGTAAGTAGATCCGTTTTATATCACTTTAATGAAATCCTCTTCCAAAAACAGCGTTCCTTATATCAAATATCCCGCAAAAAATATCATAACCAGCAAAAACAAACCGTGACCAATAAATCTGTATAAAATAGAAAAGCGACATATTTCTCGCGAAAAACAAAACACATTGAACGCTGACATAGGCTAAAACCCCGTATATCACTTAGGCTTTCTAATTGAGAGATATATATCGGCACATTTTTCAGCATACATTTTTGCGAATGATGAATGTCAAAATGCGACAATGGATGGGGCTGGCGCGAAGTAGGAAGGGGTAAAGGATATTTTGATTTTCTCGTTTACATTTTGGCGATAATTTGAAATACGTTGAATACATTGAAATGTTTGAATCTGATGCAAAATTTTACAGACAAAAATTTTACTGCTTTCACTTAGTCATATTTTACGATGCTCAAAGAAGAAATATAGATGTCAAATTTTATTTTAAGCTTAACACCAAATGAAACAAGAATTAAGTATACAAAAAGGTAATCCTTTCAATTTTGTTTGGTAGCTCTCTTGACATAAAAATGTTAATAACTTAAAAATGTCACAGTATGTTCTGCCAGGTAAAAAAAATAATAGCATTACAGGTTAAATTATGGCATGAACAAAATTGTAAATTATAATTTATATATTTTTATTTACGATTTTTAAAATCAATACGGTACGACTGCATCTTTCTTATGTTCACAGAATTGTCGATTTAAAATTGTTACACTAACTAATTAAAAAGTCAACAAAATCATGTCATGAGTACTTAAATGAATACAAAAAATAAAAAGGATACAACCATATTTTTCACCAAAATTAACTCGATAAGTAAAAAATTAGTTAACCGTGTTATTTCAGCACGAACTCACACTGTAGTTTTATGTCAGCAAAACACCTTTTGGAAAGATAAAACGTAAGATACGTGTTGATGGCTCTCGCCAGCCGGCCCATTAGTCGATCGCATCGGAAAATGGGAGTGATAGGTAAAAATGTGACCCCGCTGATGCTTCATTGGTGCGATACGCTTGTCCTAACTAGGAGACTGAAAGGTTTTTAATTGAAATAAAACTAGTATGAGATGGTGAAACTTATAGAAACTACTGTGAGACTTTCATAATGACAAACATTTTTACATTAATTTATTTCTTTTACTTACTTTAAAAATTACGCCCGCAAATATTAAATTACATTTTTTAACTTTTTGTCGAATAAGGCCTATTCGTTGGATGAATAAAATATACGCTTGATGGTTTAAAACATTTTGATTTTTGGGTTAATTTAGTTCATGTGTATTTTGTATGCCCTTGGACACAACAAAGTGATACGAGTCTATTATCAATGCACCATCTATTTAACCTATGTTTGAAAATGAACCCACCCGTCACCCGTGTGGTGCCGGGTTAGAATAGCACCTCCCCCTTTCTTCCCGTGGGTGTCGTAAGAGTCGACTCTGGGAAAGGGTTTGTGTATTGTGGGCGATGGACTAGCAAACTGTGACTGCAATATCACGTTTAACCATATTGTTATTCTGAAATTGCTAAACGTGGCACTGGATTTTTCAATTCTTGTGCTCTGCCTACCCCTCTTGGGAATACAGGCGTGAGAATATGTGTATGTGTGTTTGAAAATAAATGATTTAATTGGACATATTCAACTCTTTTCCTAGTTTTCTCTAAGAAAAAACCTGTTATTGTAAATTTCCACCACAAATTTGAAAGCCAATGTCCCCCATACGGGACACGCTACCCGCCGCTCCCATAAATCCCGATTAGTCAAGTGTTTGGGCGTCACAGCACACAGAGACAGCGGGGCCATCTGATTTATCGACAACATCAATTCTACTGAAGATGCTCCGAGGGCCGCGGTTCGATTTTTGGGGGCATTTTGATTTATACGGAGTGGTGCCGCTGGATGTTCTAGTGCTATTGATTTAGTTCTGTGTTAGATTGGTATCACATTTACTAACACACATACGTAACGTCTATATTCCCAAAAGGATTAAGCAAAGCATGCAAAACGTTACACAATGAAACATATTTGAAGTCCTTGTCCATTTAGGTCATATCTTAGGTCCTTGTAGGTTTAGCCTCCTGGATCCCCCGGTCCTCACATGAGGACATAACATTAAAAAAATTCTGAAGTCTAATGTCAAACCGTCTTAACAAGTTTACACGCATAGTACGTTTCCGAACGCACTTGTCAACATAAAAAAATAAACACCGAGTCACAAACGCCCAATCAGCGATCAGTGCTGCTTTGACATCGGACTCTGCCAGCCACACCATGCCTCGCGGTAAGTAAATCTAAAGTTATCTCAATGGATTGTTAATTATATATTTTTGTTTTGTTTTTATTAGTACACTTTTGGTATATTTCATATGTTAGTAAGTGCATTTCTTGCATGTAATTGGAAAAAAATAGTTTTATGTATCTCTGAAGTTAATGTACTCATGCGAGTACAAGAGGACGGATTAGTTTTTTTTATGTTCTCGTACGAGTACAAAGGGTCTTAACGCTGTCAGTTATTTTATCTTTCGTAAAAATTAATTATGTTTTAATTTCAATTTTCAGGCCTGAAGGACTGTGAAATAGAGGAGTTGCTTAATTTCGATGAATCCGACGGCCTTTCCGAAGGCGAAAATGTTTATGTGACAACTAAGTATCATTCATCATTCTAAAGTTAGAACGCCATGATTCTACTTCATCTGAATCAGAAAACGACGATGATGACATCTTTGAAATCTACAAAATTTATCGAAAGAAATAACTTCGGCGGTTCCTAGTCCTGCATTAGAAATAGAAATAGAGGGAGATCACGTTTTTCTAGTCCAAGCATAAGAAGCGAAATAAGCGATGCATCAGCAGCTACTTGTTCAAGTAACGCACACGATTTAGAAAATGAAGACATTCCCAGTCCATTTTTTTCACCACCTGTTCTACAAGTTAAAAACTGAATTAAAACAAAACGTTTACTTTAGATTAAGTCCGAAAAAAATGTTAGGCACTTAGTGAAATTGTAACAATTGTAATTTTTAGAATAAAGGATCAAATCTGGGTCATGAACAATACTCAGATTTCAGTGTACCCAGATTTCATCCAGTGAAGTGATTTATTTTTATATACAAGTTTTTATGTTTGTACTAGTGCGTCTAGTGCAAATTATATATTGAAGTTCGTTTTTGTTACTTTTTTTAACAAAAGATTCTGTTACCTTAGTAAACCAGTGTATAATCAGTATAAAAATGTATTTTGTACATAAGTAATGTTAATTCTTTGTGATATTGCGATTTATGTGATACTTAATTAATCGGAGGAAGTACAAATCAGGAGTTTTTATGAGTTTATACGCAAATAAAGTTGATTTTTCTAGTATTTTGATTTAGTTAATACTGTTCTCGAGTGAGGTCAAAGTCCGTGTGTACTCGTCTGAGGACATAGTGAAAAATCGAGGGGAAAACTCCAGGATTTTTTTTATTAATTTTCCAACAGTAAGGGGTATGTACTAAATACAGTTTATGGAAAAAAAAATAGTTTTGGCAAAATAAGTATCTCCAGGATCCAGGAGGTTAGAACCGTGGATATCGTAAGAGCCGACTGAGGTTAATCTGGTAAAATGTGTGTGTTAAGAGGGCATAAACATTATTTACGAACGTAATATAAGATCAGGTGGGGGAAGAGAAACTCAGGGGCAGGGCAGGGGTAAGAGGCACCACAGACCATAACTCGTCGAGTTATGAGTGAGTATGGTCTGTAGTGCCCTCCTATTTACCCCGGCGTTTCTCTTCCCCCACCTGACCTTAGTGGTTTTGGACCAATGTTTAAAAAATCGTGAAAAATAAATTAACTTGTGGCGCATCCCTAGCATCACTTTCCCATCACTACGCGCAGGCGACCGCGGGGCACTGCGCGGCGCGCGGGCGGCGCGGCAGCGGACCTGCTCCCAGTCGAGCGGCGCCCGCGCACGGCAGACTCCAATCGAACTCTGAGCGAGACGCATGTCGATCTTGCCCGCGCCCGCACAGCTTACGGCTTACGTTACCTTCGCGTATTTAACTATCTTCCTAATCTTCTATTTTCTCTTCGCCGTGCCTTCCTCTTTGTGCTTGCCTTCGCTTACGCCTATTGTAACTTTGTTGTGGACATTACACCGTGTAACTGAGACTCTCGTCTTTCATTTTAACTATAGTGATTAGCTCCTATAAACTCTTATTTAGCCATGAAAAATATATGGTTAGACTAAACATATTCTGTAAATTTAAAATAAAATTGTTTTATTTGTAATTACATTACAATCAACGAGGAAAAAAATAAAGTAATGGTTCTATTTTGAAATTATGTAAAATGATATTTGAATAATAAAACCAATAATTTGATTCATGTAACAACGTTACTCCCTAATAGACTATTATTGTCTATCAGATAATAACAAGTTTATATCGTTTGTGGTAAATTTTAATGGAATTTTTTCAAGTTAAAGACAGCTCTGACGCGTATTTTTGTAAAAACCCTTCAAAAAATTGATTAAGTAAAAGAAATCAGATCTGTGTTGCTAATAAAATAATATTTACCGTTAATCCCAAGAAAAAGAGTTTATTTAGATGTTACAGTAGTTTTTCTTTAAAAACTTAAGGATTTATAGCTTTGTAAAGCATTTGAAAAACATCAAAATCGCCGAATTGTGCTTGCACGCTCTTAATAATAAAAACGACGAATAAGTACCTATCTCATAACGTAAGCATTTTAAGACTATGTGTTACACCACTATTTTTACTAGGTATTAGGTAGCACTGGTAGCAGAATCGATAGTTCAAGTCTGTTATTTACTTATTTAACTCTATCATAGTGTGAAGGTTGAAATTCAAGTCATTACCAACTAGTAGATAGGTACTTTACTTAGAACCAGGTCAGCCTTTTACTCAATTTAAGCACTAACAAGGTAACTATTGCCGTCGCCGGTAATTCGGTAAAAGGGTTACTTCTTACCCCTACTTCGAGTAGTTTGGAACTGTTCAAGGAGCACTAACTAAGAGTTAACCCTATAAAAAGTTCCTCGTGTGGAGTTCGGGCTTAAAAAGACACCTCTCAATTACATCCCGGCAAGATTAAGGTTTTAGGCGACAGGCTAGCAACTTGTCACTATTGCACCTCTTAACTTATTCTTAACTAGCTTTTGCCCGCGGCTCCGCTCACGTTAAATTCGGGGTAGCACAGAACAGATAGCACACATACCAATTTATAGGTTTCTACATTGAAAATTGCGGAATTCTCCACAAACTTCCACCCCTCACTTTAGGGAAATGAGGGGTTTTGAAGAGCCAAAAAGTAGCCTATGTCACTCTCCATCCAAACTATCTCCGCCCAATAAAACACGTCAATCCGTCGCCCCGTTTACCCGTGAAAAACGGACAAACAAACAAACAAACACACGTAGGGATAGTCATGATTTCTTTAGTATTTCGTGTGTTTTGTATAACTCATTTGGGAATACGGGCGTGATGTAGGTGTGAGAAAGACTAATAGAGAGATCTCTCTCCAGGCAGACGTTATGTCTGGGGACCGAAGTCCATAGAGAGAATATTGGAAGTCGTGTATATGCAACACTTCACCGAAACTTCGTTAGTGTGATGTAGAACACTGACAGTTGGAGACTTTTGTGGAAGAAATTCTACTATTGGAAGAAAAGTGGCCCTAGACAGGAGTGTATGTAAATGTTGCACAATTATTATTGTTTACATCTATACTAATATTATAAAGAGGAAAACTTTGTTTGTTTGTTTGTTTGGTTGTAATGAATAGGCTCAGTAACTACTGGACCATTTTTAAAATTCTTGCACCATTCGAAAACCACATTATCCTCGAGTAACATAGGCAAAATTTTATTTTGAAAAAAAAAAGGATTCTGTTAAATATTTGGGTTTAGATATCTACAACATCTACATTATGAAGAGGAAAACTTTGTTTGTTTGTAATGATTAGGCTCAGAAAAACCTACGACCCCAAAATCCGAAATTTACGCGAACGAAGTCGCGGGCGGAAAGCTAGTCTGTTATATTATGGAAGTTGGACGTGGAACAGTCTGAAATACGGTCAAGGACATTAATTCATGAGCAACCATAGAACGTTCTCAAAGAAAAAAATATCACGATTTCCCTTGATAAATTAATGGGACGTCACAATCACGTTTACTGTGACTTGATTCCATGATGGCTCATGAATTGAAGTCCTTGGCTGTACAAAATAAAAACCAGCAATGTCATAGATGAATACCTAATACAAAATACCTATCATTAAACAAGGCGTATTTGCCACCGATAAGCAGCCATGTTGGTTTACGTTGCGTGTTGCCATTGACTGACATTTAGAAACTGGAATTAAAAATGTTTAATCGTTCATTTGGGGATACAAATGTTGCTTGCTCAAGGGAGCAAGTTTTCAGGACGAAACCATAGTGTTTTTAGAAGAGACAGCGGGTAATTAAATAAAATTTTGTGCTGTCTTTATTTTTTAACTAGCTTTCCGCCCGCGACATCGTTCGCGTAAATTTCGGATTTTGGGGTCGTAGGTTTCTGAGCCTATTCATTACAAACAAACAAACAAAGTTTTCCTCTTCATAATATTTTGAAAGAAAAAGAAAGAAAGAAAGAAATACATTTATTGACAACAATTTGACACAGACATAACAATTAACTTATCTAAAATACATAAATTAGCCTAAATAAATAAATAATAATAACTTAAAAATGTGTGTGTGTATTAGTGTCGATGTAGATATCTAAACCCAAATATTTAACATAATCCTTTTTTTTCAAAATAAGATTTTGCCTATGTTACTCATGGATAATGTGGCTTTCGAATGGTGCAAGAATTTTTTAAAACGGTCCAGTAGTTACAGCCTATTCATTACAACCAAACAAACATACAAACAAACAAAGTTTTCCTCTTTATAATATTAGTGTAGATGTGTTGGGATAGGATACCTATCACATCTCCGTTTCTTCCATGGATGTCGTAAGAGCCGTGTATTTTAGGCAAAAGGCTAGCAATAGCAACCTGTCAGTATAATACTACCTCTTCCATCTGTTTTTAAACCTAATAATTTTAAACAAAAAAAAACCGACTGAATCTTTTGAAAGTATTCTGTTTACTGAATGTAAAATCTTGACTTCATCAACAAATTACCGAAAACGCCGTACATCTCCATATAAAATTTGAAGAGTTCCCTCGATTTCTCCAAGATTCCATCATCAGATCCTGGTTTCGTGTCAATGGGACCAATTTCGAGTTATACCCTTTCGATTAAAAAAAAATTTGGAAATCGGTCCACGGGTCTCCGAGCTATCGAGTAACATACACACAAAAAATGAAAAAAAAAAAAAAAAAATTAGGTCGAATTGAGAACCTCCTCCTTTTTTTGAAGTCGGTTAAAAAAATCATGCTAGAAGTGTCTGTGTCGCGTGAAATAGTCTAATGATTTTGTCTATGTCACGTTTCTTGTGCTCTGCCTGCCCCACTGGGAATACAGGCGTGATTGTATGTATACATCTATGTTGTGCTTGTGTGCATTTTCTTTCATTGTATTTTACCATTGTTTAGCGCATAAATTTAACGCCACTCCATTTCTTCCGTGAATGTCGTAAGAGGTGACGAAGTGATAATAAATAGTAAGAATAGGTTTAGGTATGCTTTAGGCTCAATTCACACCAGAAGAGCAGCGCTGCGCGGCGTAGCGCAGCGACCGACTCCGTGGAGAATGCGCGAGGATTCCTGCGACTGCTCGAGAAGCCGGTGGAATGCGTAGGAAGTCGCTGGAATTTACATAATTAT
>BHDV01007923.1:255209-269196 GCA_005406045.1 Adoxophyes honmai
GACGGACAGACGGACAGACGGACAGACATGACGAATCTATAAGGGTTCCGTTTTTTGCCATTTGGCTACGGAACCCTAAAAAGGATATTACTAATGAGAGTCTGTTAGACATACTAACTTTTGCAAATTTTAAAAGTAAACTAACTCTCTCGGGGTGTAATGAACTATCCAGTACTCCCACGGGTACATTTTACGCCTTTGTCCTTTGGCATATATTACGCGCTTGTTAACACCATTGACGAGCGAGTGTGATTAAAATAGTATTAGTAAACCGTTATCAGAATAGGATTAGGCACAAAGGTGAATTTAAAATGAAGACAATGACATGATACATTATGACATTGTCAATACAGGTAGAGTGTGGTAATTTTCAGCCCAAACCAAGTTTGAAGCATTTCATCATGACTTCTGCATGATTTTTGCGACAGTTTGCGAGCGAGACAGAGATACTGGCACTTATATGTCGCCCATCACTATCAAGTGAAGATTACCATGTCCACTGCCAGTCATCTGATCTTTTGTCTCTCTCTAGCCTATATCTATCTTCGTACACACAGATAGCCACATAGCTCCCAACCCTCCCTACCGAAAGTTTATTCAAAAATATCGTTAATCAACCGATTAATCGTCATAAAGTGATTCCGATGTGCGTGACGCCAAAGTTAACCCATTACTGTAACGAGGCCGATAATTGCTTCATCGCAAGGGTTAAAGCGGAATTGGCGTTTTGTTAATCATCGCGGGTTCATCGATGTAGTTAAAGCAAATAGCGATAACGATCCGTGATTTGTTTTGGAATTGAAAGCGATTACTTACTAAAACCAAAGTCGTTTGCCGTGAGGTGTCGGGATAGAATAACACTTCTCCATTTTTTCCGTGGATGACGTAAGAGACGACTAAGGAAATAGGTCAAGGCCTACCTGCCAACTCAAAACCTAAAAAAACGCAAGAATTGGCCACGAAACGAGAAATGTTCAAGGTTTTTTCTTTGTAGCGTTTCGTGTGCTCTGCCTACCTCATTAGGAAATACATGCGTGATGTATGTATGTATGTAATTCGGATTAGGTAGGTTTCGGATTCGGAGTAGAATTCGGATTCGGATTAGGTAGTACTTTAGTAGAGTTGCGAGTAATTTAGTAAAAAACTAAACGTGTCTCGATAGCGAAAATGTAGTCGAGTATTTTAGCAAGTTTAGTCGAGTTAATCCATTTTTTTTTCTATTTTATCGGGCGGCTAGCCGTAGCGCCTCTTACAACGCGTCACTGCTCACTGTCTCGTCGACTAAACAAGTCTGAATTCTTTGTTTTAGTCGAGTTCATTAGTTGCCACAAAACATCCTTCACTAGTGCATAGATGATTTTTATTTTATTTCAAGTCTATGTATGGGGAACTTGCAAAATGTATACTGTATTTTTTTTGTGTGAAAATCTTACTGGGGTACACAGAATATATCTACTTACCAAGTTTCAACAGTTCTTATAGTTTCGGTGAAAAGTGACTGTGGAATACGTACGGACAGACATGACAAATCTACAGGGTTTCGCTTTTTCCCATTTTGGCTACAGAACCCAAAAAAATACTTAATGTGACTCTCTATAACACGACCAATTTCAAAACCATACCAATCCCCGAACCATTCAATTCGTCAACCTACCTCAAAAAAAACAAAAGAATTTCGACTCCTCACTACTCAAACATATTGCGTTACATAAATTAAAACATCACAAGGAATGAGGCTCACGCACAGAAAACTACTTTATTATTCGGTTCGTGGCCGAGGTAGGCATTGTTAAATAATATAATAGTGTATATGACACGCCGCCCCTGGGGTACATAATTTCAACAGCGTTTGTCCAAAACTAGGACGAAGTAATGAAGGGGTGGATACGGTAGATGTAGTATTGAATATTTTAGTTTATTATTGGTAAGTGTGGTGTCGGGTTTAGAATCACACCTCTCCATTTCTTCCGTGGATTTCGTAAGAGGCGAAGGACACAAGTCAAGGTATGCTCAGGCCACTTCAAAACTTAAACAATATTATGCTAGAAGTGGTCATAAAACGTGAAATAATCATCGTTTTGTCTATGTAGCGTTTTGTGTGCTCTGCCTACCCCGTTTGGGAATACAGGCGTGATTGTATGTATGTATTATTGGTAAGTCGGATCACAAAAATTATTGTTAGCTGATTATCCACTTTGAATTAATGGACTTATACTGCAATAAATCAAACGGGAATGAAATTTGGTCTTGGAGAGAAAGAAACTTGGTATACTAGATCTGAGGTTCAGGCGCGAGAAAGAAGTGTCTAACAGTTAGAAAATGTATGATGTGGAAGTACACCTGGTTTCCCAAAAGGGGGAGGCAGAGCACATAAAACGCTACATAGACAAAATCATGACTATTTCACGCTCTATAGCCACTTCTAGCAAACTTTTAGATTTTAAGATAAGAGGTACAATAGTGACAGGTTGCTAGCCTATTGCCTAAAATAAATATACTTTAACGTCATTCCTTAGTCACCTCTTACGACATTCACGGACGAAATGGAGAGGTATTATTCCAAATACGACACTACACGGGTAACAAAAAAACGGCCACGAAAATTAAATCGCAACCAATATACCTCCTCCATTATTCGTCGCGCAAACACTTGACCCAATAGTGGACAGCCCTTAATAAATATTTATCCCTACTGTACCGAATTATGACTCCGCTAATTTGTCCCTAATTATAATATTTATACGTTTATTTAGGTTCAATGGGATCGTTGGAAATTTGTTTGCCGTAAAATCCCTTGGTTTTGTTTAGCTTTGGGTTTCCCGGCGTTGACAAAAACTAAGGAAATTAGACGAAAATACAATGTTACAAGATTAGACTAGTTTGAATCGGGAACATTTTCTTTCCATAAGATTTTTAGTCTTATCATTATCACCCACTGTTGACTCAGGCTTCCTCTCAATATGAGAGGGTTTGGACTGTAGCTCTCACGGTTTCCTTACGATGTTTTCCTTCACCGAATAGCTCGTGAAAAATATCAAATTCGATTTTGCACATAAATTCCGAAAAATTCAGAGGTGCGAGCCCGGGGTTTGAACCCACGACCCTCTGCTTGAGAGGCCACAGGTCAAACCGCTGGGCTACCAACCAAGGCTTTACTATTAGCTCGTGTAAGGCTCAATTCACACCAGAAGAGCGGCGAAGCGCGGCGTAGCGGAGCGCAGTTTCAGTGTCATGAGAATTTCAACTTTATTTTTATTACAATAAGACTTATTATCGCATGAGAAACTCTAACGATGCGCGCGGATGCCCGCGGATCCGCGGGAATTCCAGCGCATTCCATAAACAAAGCCGTGCGACTGCGCGAGCTATCGCGGGAATGCCCGAAGATGCTCGAGTAGTCGCGACGGCCGCTGTCAATATGTCAATATGTAAATTCCAGCGACTTCCTACGCATTCCAGCGGCTTCTCGAGCAGTCGCAGGAATCCTCGCGCATTCTCCACGGAGCGGGTCGCTGCGCTTCGCCGCCTTTCGCCGCTCTTCTGATGTGAATTGAGCCTAAATATCAAATTTACCTACGCAAGTCCCGTTAGTCGGCGTGTACGCACTTCCAATCGTTTGACATTGCAATGCTACGCGGTTGACCAAGAACCGGAGTATAAAAAACTGGGCATATTTTCAGATTTTCGTATTTTTTACGTGAAAATTCTTGGAAAAACACTTCACAGGGGTTTTCAGACCCGTATATGTACATATATATCTACGGCCAATATTCAGCCATCCTGTATACGTCAGTCGTTAATGTCATTATCATACCTATTTCTATATTTCCTTTGCTCAAGAACACCCCGGCGCCAAAGTATCGCTCACTCCATTATTCAAATACAACGGGCGACGTACAAACATCGAGCCATTAATCCCGGTACCTGCGTCGCCGGTTGTACCTCATTTGTCGGAGGCGGTTAACGATAATCATATTTTTGCGAGAGATCGGCCTCGATAATATTTTGGAGGGATAGCAGACAAAGTTGGGAATATATTTTTTAACTTCAATAATGACAAAGTCGCTACTATAACATAAATCACACCTGTACCTGTAATGGGATAGGTAGAGCATACAAAACCATAACTATTTCACATTTTGGGGCCATTATTTATTGTTGACGTTTATTCTGTGTTTGTCGTAAGAAGCAGGTACAATATCTAAATCTATAAATCTATGCTTTTAGTTAGCAACCTGTCCCCTTAGCACGGCAACACGCTCCAGTCGCGTCGCGCGCGGGATAGTCTACCTGTCACTTTTTGACGTCTCTAGGTAGACAGTGACAGGTACAGTCTATCTCGCGCGTATCTCTACTCGCGCCCTGTCGTGCTAAGGCTCCTGTTACTATTACACCTCTTTATCTATGTTTATACCAAAAATTGCAACAAGTGGCATGAAGTAATAATTAATAGTTTTAGGGTCAAGTTGTAGTGGTCAAATTTGATGGTATCGGGTTTAAAATACCACCTCTCTATTTTTTCGTGGATGTCGTAAGAAGCGGCTAAGAGAAAGAGTTTAGGTATGCTTTAGGCGACAAACTATCACCTTGCCATTATATTTCTTTATCTCTGTCTGAAATTGCTATAGGTAGCATGAAGTAGTCGTTTTGTGTGCTCTGCCTTTCCCAGTTGAGACAAACTTGGGAACTTGCTATTTGTAAATGAATAACGAAACATTTCGTTTCAACGCCTCTGCCGACGCTACACCGTCTGCGATATTGCTCTATAAGATTTGAATAATTATTCTCCAGCGTTGATGTGTCGCTTATTCCAGTCCGTGATAGACGAATTTGTTTGTTTTTATCTCGATCCCCCTCCCCGCAGGTACTTAGGGAAATGGTAACGAAGTAGGAATAATTATAAGATATATACTAGATAAATAAAACGTATACATAGCTTTACATAAATATATCTGATCTGGAACTTCACGTGCAGGTTTTGTAGCAATTTGTGACCGTGTCGTGTCAGCTTACAGTAGCATCATTACTATTTCATAAATTGCAGCCACTTCTAGCATAATTTTAGTTTCAAAAACAGATGGAAGAGGTAAATTGTAGTGACAGATTGCTAGCCTATCGCCTAAAGCATACCTAATACACGCATACACGCCCTTTACGACATCCATAGAAGAAATGGAGAGACGTTTTGATAACCAGACCCCAGCATTAAAAGTCATTTACATACATACATACATACATATACTCACGCCTGTATTCCCATGAGGGGTAGGCAGAGCACATGGATTCAAAAATCCAGTGCCACGTCTAGCAATTTCAGGGTAACCAGATGATTAAACGTGATATTGCGGTGACAGGTTGCTAGCCCATCGCCCACAATACACTAACCCTTTCCCAGAGTCGACTCTTACGACACCCACGGGAAGAAAGGGGGAGGTGCTATTCTAACCCGGCACCACATGGGTTTAAAGTCATTTATATTGTAATTAAGTCTCTCTTAAAAGAAGTTTCATAACATTGTCGTTTTAAGCATACTCAAACCCATTTCCTTAGTCGTCTCTTACGATATCCACGGAAAATCCCACTCCGGCATAAAAGTAAAAATAATGCAAATAAGTATTTAGTCTTAGTGAAATTACGGAACTACTCACGTTTGTTATACCGAGATTAGCTCGACATGTCTCGGGTCAATCCGTGACCCATCATCTGGAGCTACAACAAACAACGTATAACAAACGTGAGTAGTTCCGTTATTTCACTATGAGTGAGTCTCACGGTAGTTTTACAGTAAAATTAAGTCTTGCTTAAAAGTAAACCACGAAAGCTACCAAACATACAATTTCTAAACCGAACCTAAACAAAGCAGACAAACCAATCGATTCCCGAACGAGCTGCGGCCGCGCCGGTGTAATCGCCCGTGTCGCCCTCTAGGGGGGCCGTTTGGAATTAGAACGCCCCTGTAATTACGTCACCGATATATTTGACAGTTGTAGTGTTGGAGCTAACTATTTGTATGTGTTTGATGTCGCTAATTATACTTTTAGACGCAGCAAGCAAATGACCTAAGAAATCTGTATCTTGTAGCAGCATTTCAACGTGTTACGGTAACGCAGAAAGGAAAAAAAGCAGCCATTAATTCCTCCTATTGACTTTGCACTTTTTTGAGTGACAAATTGAAAATCCGTCAAAGAATACAGGTACACGTTTACTCAATCGTATTCCCACGTATTTTTAACACGTATATTCTTTGCCGGTTTTTTAATTTGTCATTCAAAAAGATTTGCAAACTTAATAAGAAAAACTCCATGTTTTTTTCTTATGTTTTTCAAAATAAATATAAATTGACTAATAATGGGCCACTTTATTCCCTTTTTTGCTTTACTCGTATTTTTGTAACACTTTGTATAACTTTGAATAACTTTACTTTTACTTAGTTATCCAATAAATCAAAGAAATAGAGTTTAATATAGGTACCTACATGGGTAAATATTTGGGCGTTTGAACCGCTGTCATTATTCTCAATACTTTTTTTATTAGATTTATTTAGAATTGGTATAATAAGTCTGTCATATAGTGTCTATGTCTTGCAAATAGGTACACACTAGACTATTATATACACATTTCCAACAGTTTTTTACATTTTATGTATTGGAGAGACTCCAGATTCTAGATAGATTCTAAGGGACCCAGATAGTATTGCCTATCAATCCTACCCCCACCTCACGTATCATCCCCTAACGAGCCCCGCCGATGGCTCGTCCGCCCTCAGGAAATGCGCAGCGCGACTATTCAATCTTTTAGCAGACATAATTATAGTCGGGGGTGGAGGTAGGGGTGCTGGAAGTGGTTTGAGGGTAGAATATGCGAGCGTAGTCGACACCTTCAGTCACAGGTAGATACAGAAGTCAATCCGGGTAAGCACAGCAAGGCGCTAGTAGAGATACGCGCGAGATAGTCTATTATCTATCACTGTCTAATTAGGCCGTGGTCTCCTTTACCCGCCGCCCGCGGCCAACAGCGGCCCACCGCCCGCGGCGTCTGAACCTAGACGCCGCCGACAGCTGGTGTTTGGTCGTTTTGAGAACGTAGCCGCGGCGGCCAGTCGCGGCATTCCGAGGGTTTTTGCTTGCGAACGGACGTGTGTGTGTGCGTGAAATGGAAAAATCTCTAGCATATCTATTGCTTCAGGAGGAAGAGGATGAGGATTTCTTAATAATATTGAGGAAACCAAAAATTTTTTTAATATTTTGAAATATTTAGAGTTTCACGAATACTTTATGTTTCAAATGTTGTTTTCAAAGTTTTTGTCCTGTGCATCGTGCAAGATACTATTACATTTGACTAACTCGATTAAAAGTTCGTCCTTTTCTTTGGTGAATTTCTTCATGTTGAGCCAGCGTCCACCCGCCGCAATGCTTCAAAATAACTAAAGACGCGGGGCCAGTGGGTGGCAGTCGCGGGCGGCGGGAAAACGCCGCACGCGGAAGGCGAAAACGACCACTCCGGAGCATTACCGAACATACCATTCAGACGCCGCGTGCGGCGGGCCGCTGTCGGCCGCGGGCGGCGGGTGAAGGAGACCACGGCCTTAGAGACGTCAGAAAATGACGAGTAGAGCGACTAGAGCGTGTTGCCATGCCAAGTTTTGTATGTGCTTCACTTTTCTACTCTCAGCGATTGCTCGAGAGTGGTCAATTATGGGAAAGGAGTATGGATATAAAACTATTGTGGTAACTACATATTCTTACGCCTGTATTCCCATGAGGGGTAGGCAGAACATGTGAATTCAAAAATCCAGTGCCACGTTTAGCAAATTCAGGGTAACCAGATGGTTAATCGTGATATAGCGGTGACAGGTTGCTAGCCCATCGCCCACAATACACTAACCTTTTCCCAGAGTAGACTTTAACGACACCCACGGAAAGAAAGAGGGATAAGAGGGAGGTGCTATTCTAACCTGGCACCAAACGGGGTCCCATCAGTGAAATACATAATTTCAAATCGGTCGAGTTGTTTCAAAGCCCATTCAATGCGAACAAACAAAAAAAACAAACAAAATCTTTCCTCTTTTTAATATTAGTGTTGAAGTGTAGAAGAGCTAGATAGAATTCAGAAATCTTTTGGACCAACCACGAGCCTTACGATATGTTTTTAATGCATAATGACACAAAGTAGGGATTTTAACAAAGTCCTTTCCAGGCACTAAGCATCTTCGCCCTACGCCCCGGCTTCTCTTGAAAAAAGTCTCAATAACTCGTCAGACGGCGAATGACATCGTTAGTCGAAGTGGCAGAAGAAAAGGCACTATCGCGATAGCTATTGGTTACAGGGTGCTTCTGGTTTGTATCGTGGTTATACATATTTATACAAGTGTCAATTCAACTGAACCAGAATAAATATGGCGACTTTTGACTCGTGTAAGTACAGGAATCTTTTTTTATTTATGTTTAAATTTATGATTAAATTTGCCTGCACACATCTCGCATGTTTTCCTGATTGGGGTCGTCAGTGCACACGAAACGCTACAAAACCATTAATATTTCACGGTTGTGGCCACTTATAGCATAATTTTAGGTTTTAGTTAGTAGGTATAATAGTGACAGGTTGCTAGATGTCGCCTAAAATGTATTATCTCTTAACCTATTTTCTTGGGTGCTTTTTGTGACATCCACGAAAGAAATAGAGACGTGTTATGGCAAATTTGACTAGGAGTGTATTAATAGTGTTACTTGACTCTAAAACAATTTATTCTAATAAAATAAATTTAAAAATATCAACTAGGGTGTGGTAACTCTACACTAGATGCACCATGTTAGTGAGTCGATCACGTGAATTTGACAAGTTAAATTGTCTCGCAGTAGAAAATGTGACTAGGGTTTAATAGATTTATTTAGTCTGGCCACGAAACGTATATAATGCTTAGTTATGGGTTTGTCGATGTAGGATTTTGTGCGCTCTGCCTACCCCATTTGAGAATACAGGCGTGTTGTATGTATTGTATGTGATGGTGGTGATAGGCTAGCAACCAGTCACCCAGCCACCTCCTTAATTTATCTATGTAAAATGTAAAACTCCGCTAAATGTGACATTCTTTTGTCTATGTATCGTTTTATGTGCCTACTTATAGTTCACATCTTGGTCAAGGCCGAAATTACGTTTAGACGAGTTTTATTTTTTCCAACCATTTTTTTAACTCTGATAAATATTTCTAAAAATAAACAACATCCCGTACAAGGTATTGGCTAGATCTGAATAACTCACAAAAAGTCGCGACTATGTTCATTTCGCGTAACGTCTACTTAAAAAATACGCACCATTACCTACCTTACGTTACTAACCTTAGGAACCACAATCCCTTATCAATGCGGCCACATTCAAGATACACTCGACTCGACCCGTGACCACGCATCACTTGCCAACAAGAGCGCGTTTTGAATTTCGAACGATGATTTTGAAATTGGAACGCCGCGGGAGACTTTCTGAATAAATTTGGAATTGGAATGTTTTTTTCTTAATCGCTTTATTTATTTAAAAAGAAGTAGACTAGCCAGTATTAATCCTGATTCACACTTCTGAAATTATCGGAATAAGAATTTACAAGAGGTACAATTATTACTAACTGATTTCTATTTGTATCTAATTAATTACTAATCAGCAGCTCCAGATGAAAAAGGTCATAGGCGATAGGCCAGGAACTTGTCACTAGTAGTCATTTCATTACCAACTTACTTATTATACCTGCAAATTAAAAACCCAAGTTTCTACCAAGGAGTGGCAAGAAACCCACACTCTAGAAGTTGATCTACATCTGTGACATACATACATAAATATGTATTTATATAATTATATATATACAATCAAGCCTGTGTTCCCAAATGGGGAAAGCAGAACACACGAAACGTGACATAGACAAAACCATGATTATGACTATATCACGCTTCGCAGCCACTTCTAGCATAGTTTTAAGTATCTGTGCCAAGTTTTAATTATTAAACGAATCAATTACTTTCCATAATCTACCGGACTAAACGATTCTTCACCCACTCATCCAAGACAAAAAGGGACATCGTATACAACTGAAAGTAACTAAACGCAAACAGCAACATCCGTTGTAAAAGACGACATTATCAAGTCCAGCTCGTCATGCTGGACAGCTGCTGGAAATCAGGCCAAGGGCGGCGAGTGAGGTCAGAGGAACTGGAACTAGGGACCAGTGGGTTGACTGTACATAGAGTTACTGGATTAGACATGTTAAAAGTGTTAGTGCAACAAAATACTTAGATGTTGACAATAACATCGATACAATTTTCGTCGATACAATATTTGACTAAGCAGATCACTCACTATTCCACAGTGCCGTGTGGTGTCGGGATAAAATAACACCTCTCCATTTCTTCCGTGGATGTCTTGAAAGGCAACTAAGGAAATAGGTTAAGGTACATTCTAGGCGACAGGCTAACAAATTGTCACTATTACTACCTCTTACTTCTGTTTTCAAACCAAAAATTGTACCAGAAGTGGCTACGAGGTGTGAAATAGCCATGGTTTTGTCTATGTCATGTTTCATATGCTCTGCCTAACCCATTTAAGAACACAAGCGTGATTATTTGTCGTCCCTAAAAGATACAAAGAGATCTTATAACAGATGAAAGTAACTTAAGTAACTAAACGCAAACAGCAACATCCCTTGTAAAAGACGACAAGTCTTGCTCGTCATGCTGGACAGCTGCTGGAAACCAGGCCAAGGGCGGTGCCAGTAATGTCAGCGGAACTGGAACTAGGGACCTGTGCCGACTGTACATAAAGTTACTAGATTAGACATGTTTTAGTTTACACCTCACAGAGGTACAAGGCGGGGCACGAATGGATAGTTTTAAACAAAAAAAAAACGACTTCAAATTAGCAATATCTTGAAAGAATTCTGTTTACTGAATGTAAATTCTTGACTATCAATAAATTACCGAAAGCGCCGTACTCGTACATGTCCCAATTAATAAGTGATTATTTCAGAATGTTTAGTTATGTTTTAAGCGACTGGTTTAAATCTCACGTTATGCTAAATGCATAGAGGACAGAACCTATAGAGAAACAATGTTCGCAACCCCGGTCCGCAAATAGTTTGTTGATTTCAACATACTAAACGTCACCGTCACTGTCACAGAAACTGTACAGAGCCAATAACCGTAGAGAAAAAGGCACTAGCGTTACGCGCGATCTTCGACCGGCCAATAAGAGCACAGCGATCACTTCAATTGTTTTGCGGAATAATTTCCGAACAACCAAGATGACATTAGTACTCTATAGGTTCTATCCTCAATGGCTAAATGTGATGAATATTGATTCTGACAATGTAACGTTACGTATGCTCTGCCTACCTCTTTAGGGAATACAGGCGTGATGTATGTGTAAAAAACTTGTCTTCAATCTCTTCTAGAAATAGCTATCCTTGCCAACTTTACTGTACTCAAACGCGATAGAGTGATAATAGCATCGTGTCATTGCAGTAAATGAGTTACTACTGACGTAGTGGCGTTGCAAAAAGTGTACACCGAGGTCTGTTGTAAGTTGTCTTATAGAAATTAGATTTATCCTCCTGACACTCATTGTGATTTACCCTTCAGGACTTGAAATCAAAACTATTTGTAACTTCGTCTTTTGACGTTAAGAGTCATTTTTAAACTACACATAGTTTGACGTCAGATGTTAAGAGCCAAAACCAATGCCACCAATGTCTCAGTTATGTCCAAAACCGAAACTTTTGAACACATTATGTCCATTAATATGTTTGCCCTTTGGTGTAGGGGTTTACAATGACATCTATATCTTCCGTGGATGTCTATATATTTTAGGCGTTAAGCTAGCAATCTGTCACGATTATACCTCGCCGATACGACACGTCATTGAAATCGATTGTGCTTTTAATTCTAAACAGATACAGAGGAAGTTTTTTAAATACAATATCCCGAGTGGTGCTGGGTTAGAATAGCACCTCCCCCTTTCTTCCCGTGGGTGTCGTAAGAGTCGACTCTGGGAAAGGGTTAGTGTATTGTGGGCGATGGGCTAGCAACCTATCACCGCAATATTACGTTTTAACCATCCGATTACCCTGAATTTGCTAAACGAGACACTGGATTTTTGAATTCATGTGCTCTGCCTACCCCTCATGGGAATACAGGCGTGAGAATATGTATGTATAAATAGTATTAGGTACATAGTTGCTTTCACATGTATAGCTATCAGTTTGTAACTAGTCCTTTATAAGAAGCCATGTGCGGCCTTTTGCTCCAACCCTGGTCACCTCTTCTGACATCCACAGAAGAAGTGTAAGTAGAGGTGTTCTCCGACAACCGGCAAAATATTTGATCCCACAACTATGCCCGATTAAATCGAGTGAGTAAAACTGTCGATTTATGCCACAGGCAGGTCGAGAGGCCGTTACCTTGTCGGCGACACGAATTAATGATGATTTTATTCGGCGGCCATTTTGTTTCGTTTATAGGTTAGTCTGTTGTGTCTGTGACAGTTGGTTTTGAGTAGATATTGATACAATAATACATGAAATTGCACTTATATTCCGAAAAAGGCCGTGGTAGCCCAGCGGTTCAACCTGTGGCCTCTCAAACAGAAGGTCGTGGGTTCAAACCCCGGGCTCGCACCTCTGAATTTTTCGGAATTTATGTGCGATATCGAATTTGATATTTACCACGAGCTATTCGGTGAAGGAAAACATCGTGAGGAAACCTGCACTCAGCGAAGAAGCAATTCAATGTTGTGTGTGAAGTTCCCAATCCGCACTGGGCCCGCGTGGGAACTATAGCCCAAGCCCTCTCATACTGAGAGGAGGCCTGTGCCCTGCAGTGGGACGTATATAGGCTGGATGATGATTCCGAATAAGGGGTAGTCGGAGCACGTGTGTAACGCGACGTAGACAAAACTTCGTCTATATTTCACATTTCGTAGACACTTCTACTATTTTTTTGGTATAATTACAGATGAAAGAGACAGATTGTTTGCTAGCCTGTCGTCTAAATCATTCCCTTAGGCTTTACAGCCAACCTTTGAGAGATAAAACCACCTTTAAAAATGAATGCCTAACTATAGTAGACAGAGCAATTTTATTAAGTAGTTTTTTGTAATCAACTCCCTTAAATTTAACTATAAGTTTAAACTTTAAGTTCCCAAGTTACGCAGTTCCTTTTTAAATGATACAATAACACTGAGATCCTGAAAAACAAACCATTTAATAAGAGGCGTTATGACATGTATGTAAGTTCCTTCCTAAAAGATACAACAACACTCAGATCTAAAAAATCAAACCATCTAATAAGCCTCAGACAGCAGTTCGACCAAAGCATTACAAGAACCTATCAAGGGTCCGACAATCAGCAACTATTAGGTGTGCGTGCACTTAACATCGGCGATCCTTCTAATGGCGGTGTTTCTATTAGCTTTTATTGTTTCTGCCCCTTTTCCTTATTACTTGTTTTGTTTTCGATGTCGGTATTGCGAGGGTTGAATCTGGACATGAGAGGTCTGGATTATACATGTAGCGGTTTCTGTGTGTGAAGTTTGAAAGTGAAACGCCATATCACTTAATAAGTTTAAGAAAAACATGAGTTTTTAAATAGAGTGGTGGCGGTTAGTGCGGGTTTGGTAACAGTTGCCGCGGCTTATAGATGAAGGGCTAAAGACTAGGAACATGTCGAGTAAATTCGATTTAAGACGTGAGTTATCAGTATTTCTAATTTTATTGAGGTTTTTAGTTAATTTTTTTGCCAAAAGGCAGGATCCAGAATTTAGCGTGTGGCTTGTGACGGATCGCAGGGAAAGAACATAATATTTAACGACGTTTTAAGTGGTCATTGATTAAAAAGGTTAGAAATATTTCGGTGTGAGGTTAGAGTAACACTTTTTTTAATTAATTCTTCCATAAATGTCGTAAGATTTAGCTGAAAGTAATGGGTTTAGACCATGGGCGTAGCCGGGGGGG
>BHDV01007923.1:269476-306069 GCA_005406045.1 Adoxophyes honmai
TCAATAAATATTCTACCGAGAAAAAGACGTTGTCACGTAAAATCTTCGCCCGTAAAACCGACTTTACAGGCAACCATTTTTTATGTGCTCTTCCTTCCCCATTTGGCAGTACATAATCTTTGATTCTCTGTGTGAAAGTACCTATAGGCACTCCGATATTCAGTTAACTATTTCTCCTAATCAATAAACCTCATTGTATACTTTTTCTTACATACAAAGCGACATAGTTACAAGTGTTGCATGCGCTAGAAGCATATAAACCCCATGTCACACTAACATGGTGGCATCATGCTATCAAAACAAAGCACTAGCATGGAGCTAATAAATCAACAAAGGTCGCAATTTTATCAGCTAGACAAGGCGATAGTGTTGTTGCATACCAGCATGCTGGGAATACTTGCCTTGGGGCTTGGTTGTGTGGAGAAGGACTTTGGTATTATTGAAAGTGCAGAGAGTGTGTTTTCAAAAATAGGACGAATCAAATCACACGAGGCTTCTGTGTTTGTTACAATATATTTAATTTTGCGATCTGTCTGGTATTGCCTTAGCAGATAGCTTTCCTTTTGCTATAAAAAAATGTACTTGCCGCCTTCTGCATGGGTGATAGAATGACATGAAATCTTGTCTCCGAGTTATTGAAAAATTTGCTGTTGAAGTCAGTGGATAGCCGAAGCGAGGCAACGCGGTTTGATGGCGTCACGATACCGGGTGTAAGTAGTAATCGAAATTAGAGGAAAGAGCACGCACATCGCACCGCCCCGGCCGTGTAATAAGCGTTTTGTTCGTACCATCGCGCCACCGCGCCTCACGATGCCTCCGCTGTCAGTACGCTTTGAACATTTTTTTTGGCTTCATCGATTCATGGCATGCTTGACATTTAACTAATGGAAAGGGCACATGAGGCCCTTAAGATATTTTTTTGTTTACATTCTAAAATTGTCGCTAATATTTCATTGAACTGTTAGAAACAATGCAAAGGTAAAATTAGACGGCCGACGATTCATATTGCTAAAGTATATAAATTAGAAGAAAAGGTTTAAGTATAAATTTTCCTTCACAATCGAAAGGAATCTTGTTGAAGAAATATTGCTCGAAATCTGCAAGATACTATTAGACATTCCTTTTTTTTCTTTAGGAAGCCTCCTCCCTGTTAATAAACCCACTCCTTCCCTACTAAATCAATCCGCGACTGCAGTCGATCGCATGCACCGTTCGCGTGTCGATCCAGTATCGAGTCTTTTGTTCAAGTGCCAGCGTACAGAATGAGACTTTTGAAATTCGAATTTGGAATTTCAATGCGAAATTTGAATTGGAGATTTTGTTTTGTTTTTAATTTTTAGTTGGATATTCTTTTTGTGCCAGTAACTTGATTGATTGTTATTTTAGTCTATGTGAGTTTTTTCATGCAAAATGATTAACCCTTCTAGCCCTAATTATTATTATTAATTTTCAATATAGAATTAATTAACAAGTGCATTACAATACTAACAGTTATAAGTGGAACACTTTTATTGCTTAAATTTGACAGTGCTCCTGATTTTTATTAGAAATTACCCAAAATTTGTTAGGTTTTATAAAAAAATTCGTACTTTTTGGTAAAAAATCAAAGTAACTACTAAATAAACGCAGCAATTTCTTTTTTCAGAGAGGTAGTCGATCTTTTTAACGTTGTTATAATTTCACCTAACCACTATAACATACGACTATGGCTTAGGATGTAAAAAATATAATACAGTACTTCTACTGTGTACGTTTCCTTTTCATGGCAACACAAGTGACCTTTTTACTGTACTAGATTATAATAATAACCTTGAACGTGACATAAAGCAAAGGAAATCGTAAAATTTTACAGCACTTTTATAGCAAATGTAAGACTTTGACATGATAGTAGATCAATGGGAATAGGTCTGTGGATTTAGGTTAGTCCAACTGAACTTTAGGTGCAAATCTTTTGTTCAATGAGACGAATATATTTTACGTACAAGATTTACTTACTTGCAGAGCACACAAAGCGTTATATAGACAAAACCATGACTACAACTATGACTAGATTTATTGTAGTAAGTATGGATATTATAATAATTACTAGCTGTGCGCGCGACTCCGTCCGCGTGGAATAGTGACTAATTTCCCCCGTTTTTTTCCACATTTTCCAATATTTCTTCGCTCCTATTAGTCGCAGCGTGATGTTTTATAGCCTAAAGCCTTCCTCGATAAATGGTCTATCCAACACAAAAAGAATTTTTCAATTCGAACCAGTAGTTCCTGAGATTAGCGCGTTCAAACAAACAAACAAACTCTTCAGCTTTATCTATACTAATATAATAAAGCTGAAGAGTTTGTTTGTTTGTTTGTTTGTTTGTTTGTTTGAACGCGCTAATCTCAGTAACTACTGGTTCGATTTGAAAAATTCTTTTTGTGTTGGATAGACCATTTATCGAGGAAGGCTTTAGGCTATATAACATTACGCTACGACTAATAGGAGTGAAGAAATATGGGAAAATGTGGAAAAAACGGGGGAAATTAGTCACTATTCCACGCGAACGGAGTCGCGCGCACAGCTAGTAATATTATAGTATAGATTTGTACTTATTCTAGTTTATTGTTTTTTTTTCTCAACTTTCTTTTTGTGTGTAGTCTAATTTTGCATGTTTTGTCAATCGCTTCAAGGTCAGCAGGAAGAGGTCCCATGATGTGTTTACTTTTGTACTTGTGTTTTATCATGTTTATTTTGTACAATAATGAGTTGCCTACCCCTCTTGGGAATACAGGCGTGAGTATATGTATGTATGTATGTATAATGAGTTGTTACATACATACATACTATTTCACGTTTCATAGCCACTTCTAGCATTTTTTTTAGGATATCAGTTCACCAGTAAAATTGTGACGGGTAGCTAACACACCTTAACCTATTTCCTTAATCGCCTCTTACGACATCCACAGACGAAACGGACAGGGCATTCTACACCGGACTCCAGACGGAATATTTTACTTGAGCTGGAAACGAAATTATCAAGACTAAAGAGGGAATTAACTCCCTTGCGAGATACCACATTAGCGGCGGTGGCCTCGTCACTGCGAGAAACAAATAGACGCAATAAGGGAATCAATAACGCGAGATTTATTCCCGGCTTATTAGAGGACGGACCGCTCAGGAATGTAGACTAAGGGGTCTCATAGACCCGGCTTAGGTACGCGTAGGGTTACTCAGTATAAAGATATACAATAAATGTATTTTGCGCCCTGTTCCCAAATGGGTACACATAAGTAAGTAAGTACTTAAGTAAACACTTCATAGTACAAAAAACACGTTACACAAAAAAAGTGCGAGCGAAATGATAAAGGATCTCTAATAGCCAACCTTTGAAAGACACAAAGCTAAAATAAGCATAGTGCAATATCGTAGAATCACAAAATATTCACAAAAAATCCTGAAAAAAAGTAATAGTATTATTTATTCACGGATGGAACATGTATAATAGTAACAGGTTGCTAGCTGAGTGAGTTTCAAAAAAATTGTACATAAATTAAGGGTTAATAAAAACAAAATCACGATCGCGTCTTTTGTGTAACGAAAATTACCTATACAAAATGTACGGGTAATTGTCGTTACACAAAAGAATCACGTCACTGCAATATCACGTTTAACCATCTGGATGCCCTGAAATTGCTAGATGTGGCACTGAATTCTTGAATTCATGTGCTCTGCCTACCCCTCTTGGGAATACAGGCGTGATGTATGTATGTATGTACAAAAGAATCAATTAACTTTTGTTTTTATTAAAGCCCTTAACTATGTACAATTTTTTTGAAACTCACTCAGCTATCATGCCATTAAGTTGTCATTGTTAAGGTGACAGATTGGTCAAGAGTTTCAAGTTAGATTCCTATGCTTTATTTAATGTGCTTCTATAAATTCTTGTTTCAACACGAATTCTGTCAAAAAAAACTTAACCTTATCATCAATAAATTTCAAAATTCCATCAGTTATGGAGTCCATCATAAAAAGAAACGTTTGAAAGATTACGTTATAATTATCTCCTGCCAGTTCTACACATATCGTAGTCAAACCCTGAATCCAGCCAATATACAAAAGTCGGAAGAATGCGACAAAGTATTGGTGTATAAAAACCAAATGCGGGCGCCTTCTCGCCGTTTAATATACTCCGCAGTACCGGCGCGAACGAAAGAGCTAGTTTGGTGAAAAGATATTACGTTTCTAGTTTTCTTTTTGGATTTGCGAAGGATTTTGAATGGGAAATTTGCTTTTGCTAAAGCTGTTTTGCTGTTTGATCGATTTTATACTACAGAGTTGGACATTATTCGTCATTGATAATTCCTTTTTTAAATATTTACAACATGGAAGACAAATAGATTTTTTCCGTTTTCCTTTCGTTTGTTCTTCGTCAACATAATGATAATAATATTATATTATTTTTAAGATATCGAAATTTTGCGACTTAAATGTTTGTAATTTACGCTGCCGTCGGTTAGGTTATTTACTCCTTTCTTCTTCCTTCATGAAAATAAATTTCCATAGTCACTAGTAAAAGCAATAATTATTTACATAATCAATTATTTAGCTAAATCACTGAATCTAGTTTAAATCCCTGTGCTCGACACTGACCCAATACCTGGCACTTGCTACCTTATGTCATAGTAAGTCAGGTGACAGATAGGTGTCATCTACTGGGTGTTGAGGCGTCGAGCATTGGTACTTTTCTAATTCCTATACCTACCAAACTTTTTCACCAAAAACAAAGCACTTGTGCTCCTGAATTCCCCACATATGTCACAGAGCGTACAATAAATAAATAGTAGGAATTCCGAAGTGACCAGCGCGCCCAATAAAAGGGCAGATAAATAGCGCCCCCTGCCGGACGGTAGTGTTTGTTTTGACCACGATCAGTTCGCGACGGTTTGGTGACTGAAAATTTGTTAATATGCATGTGTTGTGAAGTATGTTCAGCGTGATGGTAAAAAGAGGGCACTTCTTGAAGTTTCTCTAAAAGATCAAATTCGTAGTCCACGGCACCTAATTTGGACAGGTTTTAAGTAGTGAGGAAAGGTTCGGGCACCGCTTTTTCCATTTCATATTTTTAAATTTTAAGTTAATACTTACATAGTCGCCTTTTTCGACATCTTTTTATTAAATTTCTAAAACCAAACGAAAAACTTTTAATGTGACATGTTACGTCTTAGTTAGACCATGTAGCATTTCATGTGCTCTGCCTATCCCCTTTAGTAATACAGGTGTAATGTATTATCAATGCTAGTAAAATTAAATATTTCTAGCCATTTTTAACACAATCTTTGGTTTAAAAACAGGTGAAGAGGTACCTTTCTTCTTTGTCACCTCTTACAATATCCACGGAAGAAATTGAGAGGTGTACTTTTAAACATAAAAACGAAGACACACTATTTGTGTCACAAAACCTAGACATTTTCAGAATAGAATAATTTCATAAAATTCGCAACTTATGCTTATCCTGATTTTAAACTTTATCGAACATGCCTACAAATCTCACATTTTGCTCAGTTTTATTACAAAAGTGCAAACAGGTAGTTAATTCAGCCGCACTGTACCTGCGTCCCTGTACGGGCATTATGGGACGCCTGGGGCTATGTACAGTCAGCCGGATAGTAACTTGGCACTTTTATTATTTTTAACATACATACCCAAATGGGGCAGAGCACGAAGCTATATAGCCAAAGACCGGGTGTATTTCACGTTTTGTGGCTACATATTTTTTAGGTTTTATGTTGGCAGCCATACTAGTAACAGATTGCTATTCTGTCGCCTAAAATATACCTTAACCTATTTCCTTAGTCGCCTCCTACGACATCCACGGAGGAATTGGAGAGGTGTTATTCTAACTCGACACCACACAGGAAAATTAAATTAAATTCTTAAAATTTTTAAAAATAATCCCCGTGTTTTGTCGAGTTTGCTAGCCTGTGACTTAAAATATACTTTTATCGTTTTAGTCACCCCTTACGACAGCCACGGAAAAAATGGAGAGGTGATACTCTAAAATCAACACCTCATGGGAAAACAAATGTTTTCCATTCAATGCATGGCAGCTATTGCATCAATTATGCATGTTATTCTTATTATGTTTACATCGACGTAATGGCTAGTGGCATTAAGCGTCTTAATATTTTTGACATCTTGGTAACGTATTATTATATTTATACATACATACATACATATTCTCACGCCTGTATTCCCAAGAGGGGTAGGCAGAGCACATGAATTCAAAAATCCAGTGCCACGTTTAGCAATTTCAGGGTAACCAGATGGTTAAACGTGATATTGCAGTGACACGTTGCTAGCCCATCGCCCACAATACAATAACCCTTTCCCAGAGTCGACTCTTACGACACCGACGGGAAGAAAGGGGGAGGTGCTATTCTAACCTGGCACCACACGGGTATATTTATTCATGTCCATATTTAAGTATCAGAATTTAAAATTCACAAAATAGTTCACCCATCGCAAATGCTATCCAGTGCAACTGTACCGCATAATGCAAACAAAAGAACGTCGCCGGCGCACAAATCTTAATCTTAGCATTCATTATGTGGTACAAAATGGCGAACCTGAATTTATTCTAGGTTACCTTTCGCAGTTTATGAGTTGGTAGCTTCACTTTGCTTTTTGAAATAAATAGCCATCGTCTACTAAATGAAGTAAAGACAATGTACTTACCTTTAAATTAGTATTTATGGTTTACTACAAGTTAGGTGATCGAACAGTAATCCAACGAGTAGGTATTTATCACGAGAGGGGTGAGTGTGGATGAAGCGAAAAAATTACATCAGAAAATAATGGGTCGATGTGGGCAAATTTGATTTGATTTGATAATCCATTTAAAGATCATTTATACTTCAACAATCTTTACAACATTTCTGTATTTATTTTGTGATTTCTTGTACAACAAAGTTAATATTTATACGGTATAACAGATTTATACGGTGAGTGTGGATGGTTGTGTTGGGAGGGGAAGATCTAGACGGACGTTCTGTGACGTTTTACAAACAGATCAGTTCAAGAGTACCCGAAATCGATGAACATCTATTAATGAATGTGGATGAAGCAAAAGAGTAAAAGTAAGCGGAACCATGTGGTCTCTGCCTACCCCGTGGGAAAGAAAAGAGACAGTCATGCAATTTCCCAAAACTCTTCGTCCAGAATCGAACCTGGACCCTCAAAAACGGGCCTCAACTCCTCCGCTTTCGCGACACAGGTACCAGGCAATCATAGCGAGGCGCGTAATGAACAGGAATATTACCCGATCGGCCGGAGGCGTTTTTAATTTTCCAAGAGATCACCTCCCTGTTTTTTTGGTGTCTTCATAAAGGGGACAGATAATGTCTGCGAGATGTGGATTTAATTTCTGTAACGGGTCTGGGATGAAATGTGTTTGGATGAGATGGAGTGGCGTGACGTCAGTGTTTTGTGGCAAGTTCTTTGGGTGTAATGTGATTGATTATAGGTACATTCAGATACTTATAGATGTCGTTGTGTAGGGATGTGATCTTTTGACTTATTACGTTGGTTAGACCAAATTTGTGTCACTGAGTTACTCATGTTGGTCTTACGGACCAATTTTTGTAATAAAAAGAAAACGAAGGATTTATTACTCTACGGCCGGATAACTCAGTGGTTAGAGAACCTGACTGTGAAGCTGTGTTTATTTATGATGAATACGAATGTTCGCTCTAGAGTCTTGGATATTTATCAGTAAGTTTATCCGTTGTCTAGTACCTACCCATAGTACAAGAATTAAATAACCTAACCTAGGATTAGGTGATTTGTTTAATTTGTTGTTAATGCTTTATTATTTTTATCACTTACAACATTCTAAGTTTTTTTACTTGGGCTTGTATTTTGGGCTTGTTTTTTAGTTATGTTGGAATTCCGTTACGGAAACAAGCGACATGTAAACTGGCCATGTATTTTGCCAACGTTATGTCAAACTCCCTTAAGGTTATGTTAAGGTTTTGTTACTAAAAAAGACAATAAATATATGAATCTCATAGTGAAAATGTTCCAAGTGGCAAAAATGTAACAGAAGTTCACTGTACGTAAGAAATATAATCAAATCAAATGTAAGAAATAAAATGATAACAATGGCGTAGCAAATTCTTGTGGCAATTCAAATCAAACTCCCCATCAATCCAAGGAAATCCCTAAAAAAACCTGTCAATTATATTGAAAACAATACAAAGTACTAGGAGAGCAGAACCGCACAAGGGGCCAAGGGAACTCGAGGGCTGTTCAACTCCTCGATAAGGCATCGATCCCTTTCAAGAACCACTTGAGATTTCTGTTTCCCTGGTATTTGGTTGAACAGATTTTTCTTGATACGAATGTTTTTGTAGTGATTAACGGAAAGACAATTTCACGATATCTGAGTATGACAATAATATAATTTAACACTACAATTATGGATATACTTACTTTCATCACATATTTAAGAATTAATTCAGAATATCGATAGTTTAGTTTACTAGACGAAAGAAAGTGACATAATGCCCGTACATTGTCTTTAGTAAGCTAAAAATAGTTTGGAAGTAGCTAAGAAACTTAAAATGGTCAATGTTTGTCTATGTAACGTTTTAGTGTGTTCTACCTACTCTATTTGGTAACACATGCGTGATCGTATGCATGTTTGTATGGAACTGCTTGTGTGCTCTGCCTATCCCATTTGGGAATATAGGAGTGATGTATGTGTTTACGTATATAATAAGTTTTATCGAGATATAGAATACTAGCTTTTGCCCGCGGCTCCGCTCGCGTTAAATTCGGGGTATCACAGAAGAGATAGCACACATACCTACCAATTTTATAGCTTTCTACATTGAAAACTTCCATTCCTCACTTTAGGGAAATAGGGGGTTTTGAAGAGACAAAATGTAGCCTATGTCACTCTCTATGCCCTAAACTATCTCTACCTAAAAAATCACGTCAATCCATCGCTCCGTTTAGCCGTGAAAGACGGACAAACAAACAAACAAACAAACACACTTTCACATTTATATATTGGTACGGATACGGATTGGCACCGGCCGTTAGCGCCCAGGTTATCCATTGAAAAGGAAAATTATTTACTGAGACCGGAAAAAAGAGAGGCTATAATAACCATGTTGAAAAATCGTACAAGGTTAAGCCAAAAGCGGCTAGGAAACGAAGTAGTCATAGTTCTGTCTAATACCATTTCATGTGCTGTCCACCCCATTTGGGAATCCTGTCGTTTAGATACCTATAACAGCACACCATCAAAGCACCATAAAACCTTAACGACATCTAAATCAGGAAGCCCTGCGTCTTAAAACTCACCCATTTACCCTTGATGATATTAATAGCGTTATGGCATCAAATGATACTGGGGTGACCAGCAATAATAATTACGGATATTATCGTAAAATACGCGGATTCTTCCAATAAAATGTGTGATGATACTGTTTTATGGGGAACAGGTACTTTGCTAAAGGTGATAAAATGATACAAGATAATGTATTAGTATACTTTTAGATACTTTAGGAATTTTGTATCACGTAGAAGTAATAACTTGATGTTTACGTAACAAAAAAGATGTCGATCCTAAAATAACATTAAAATTTGAAACAGATGATGATTCAAATGAAACACATTTATATGTATAATGTCGATACTGCATTTTTAAAAGGGTAGGCACAGTCTAAAAAAATGTTACATAAGCTATAGATTTGAAAATGTACATACATACAATCGAGTCTGTGTTCTCAAATGAGGTAAGGCAGATCACTAGTCGTTACATATACAAAACGTATTTCAGGTTTAGTAGCCACTTCCATAGTTTCAGGTTTAAAACAAATGACGTACTGAGGTCTTAATATTGACAGGGTGCTAGCCTGTCGCCTAAGCATACCTAGAACTTTCCCTTAGTCGCCTAGTAAGACATGTATGGATGAACAATATAATATTTACAGTTTGCTACTTCTAACTCTTATTTAGCCCTGTTTTTGTTTACTTTACAAACCAACTACAAGAGAAATGGCCATGATATTTTAAAGCAATCACCATAGACGCTAAACACAATGAACATAATTTAATTTAAAGCTTGTTTCAACAGAACTATCGTTATGTCACTATCAAACCAAAAGTCGATACCACCAACCAATACACAAACAAACGTGGTAGCAGAGCGGTTGCACAGTACAGTAAAACAACAGGAAATCTATTAACCACACCAAAACGCCTCGTACCACCACTCAAACTCTAAAGAGCGTATCTCCACGAAAAATTCAAAGGACTTACGTCCTTTTACACTAAAGAAGGAACGTATACTCGCACGCAACTGATCAATACGTTCGCAAATTGTCTGCGTACAGTCGAACGCATTTTCTTTTACGATCGTACACGGCTGTTTACGTGCTCTACAAAGATATGGGCGATCGTGGGGGAATAAGAAAGTTTTGTGTCAAATGGATGGGGTATTTTGTGCGCTTAAACTAAAGAATATCAGTGCCGATCAAGTTATATTTTTAATACTTGAGGGTTATTAGTTTGTTAGTAAAAATAATAAAGAAATACAAGTTATTTTTGATTTGTATCGGCTGAACTAATTGTCTGATCTATTCTAAAAAAAACCCAGATATTTTACTATTTTAAAGCTTCTCTAGTTGTACTGCATTCTCTAATAATTACTATTGCTGTGCCAAACAACGATTTTCAGTGCGATTTTGAAAACTTAAATCTAAAAACACATATATAAATATGTAAAAATTTTCATATGCGATCAGGTATGGCAATGAAAAAAAGTTAAAATCTGATGTTATAAGTAACTTATTTACATATCTACACACATCACGCACGTATTCCCAAATGGGGTAGGCAGAGCACACAAAACTCTACATAAACAAAACCCTGGTGTCGGGTTTAGAATAACACCTAATATAATCTTCCGTAGATATCGTAAAACTGTTACTATCGTACCTGCCAACTTGAAAGCTTGAAAAGCTAGAAGTGGCCATGAATCTTTAATCTATAGGTATCAAATTGAGTTTAAAACGTTTTTCTTTTACTTTATACCGCATCTATGTCCCCCGCATCCTACCGCTAAGCTAATAGCGATCGCCTAATAGCGGCCGGTGGAGCGGCTCGTAAAGACATCCCGCTTTATTGGGCTGGCGATGCTTGGCCGGTTCAATGTCACTGTGGGGTTGTTTTGTTGTTCAAGGATATCCAAAGCCACGTCTGATTAATAACAGACACAAACATGCCAAATTGTAAGTCTAAATACGGTCTAAAAGTTTTATCTTAGCTATTTTTATGATATTTGTCACCAAAAAATAAGAAAAAGCCAAAAAAAAAAAACTTCGTATCCTAATATGGTTTTTGGCCGATATCTCGATAACGATGCATGTTACGCAAAAATATAATAAGAGCTACAAAAAACTTCTTGACAAAATTATTGTATCTCGTCGGATAGGTGAATTATTTTCAAAAAACCAATCTGAACCTTTTTTTCAAGATGGAGGAAAACCCACAAAGGAAATCTTGGTCGACAATTACAAGTTAAGCTTTTTTAGGCATTCCCTACGTCATATAAAAAATTCAGCTTTCTCGGTTCATTTGCAGTTCCAAATGTATATAATTTCTGTACTAATCGCCTTATAGCGGCCGGTGGAGCGGCTCGTAAAGACATGCCGCTTTATTGGGCTGCCGATGCTTGGCCGATTCAATGTCACTATGGGCTTGTTTTGTTGTTCAAGGATCTCCAAAGGCACATCTGATTAATAACAGACACAAACATGCCTGTATTTTCAAATGAGGTAAGCACAGCACACGAAAGAGATGAAAAATGTAAAATATTGACAATGTAGAAATATTGTCGCCTAAAACATACATACATACAATCATGGCTATTTTCCCAAATAGGGTAGGCAGAGCACACGAAACGTTACACAGACAAATCATGACTATTTCACTCTTCGTAGCCAGTTCTAGCATAAATTTTAAGTTTGAAATCAGATGGAAGAGGTATCTATGATAGAGACAGAATGCTAGCCTGTCGACTAAAGTATACCTAAACCTATTTTCCTTAATCGCCTCTTACGACATCCACGGAAGAAATGGAGAGGTTTAATTCTAGCCCGACACTACACAGGCACTAACTCGACTAACTAGCCAACCTAACTTAAGCAGGAAAGTCCGATTAATAAAACACATACAGCCTATATTCTTTAAAGAGACAAACGCAAAGCACATGAAACATAGATTGAAAGAATTGTAATTGTGGCATGTTGCTAGCCTATCGCCTAAAATAGACGTTTACCTACTTCCTTAGGCTACGACATCTACGGAAAAAATGAAGAATACATACATTACATACATACATAACGTCACGCCTCTTTCCCACAGGGGTAGGCAGAGACTACTTTGTTGAAGAATTACTACAGAAATAATATACCTATAATCAAATGAAGTGTTAGCATTAGATAGCGATTCGTTTATTTTATAATCTGTCCCCGTGTGTCCTTTCAGGATAAACAATTAGTGATTTACGAAACCTAGGTACTTAATTACTCCGCTTTATGACTGAAAACTTATGATAATGCTTTATGGTGTCGTATATTATGAGGGTTTGGGTATGATTTGGGCGACCTCTTCTACCAAAATTTAAACCAGAAATTGAGTAAAAATGGCGGCTAATGTGAAATAGTTATGGTTTGTTCAGTAACGTTTTGTGTGCTTTACCTACCGTACCTATTTGAGCATACTGCTTTAGGTTTTGAGTCTGCAGGTATTATAGCTAGCCTGTCGCCTAAAATATACCTTAGCCTAACTCCTTAGTCATAAATCAATACATACATACATACATACATACATACATGTTCCCAAATGGGGTAGGCAGAGCACACGAAACGTGAAATAGACATGACCATGATTATGACTATTTCACGCTTCGCAGCCACTTCTAGCATCATTTTGGGTTTGTAGATGTAAGAGGTAGTATAATGGTGTCAGATTGCTAGCCTGTCACCTAAAGACTACTTAAACCCATTTCTTTAGTCGCCTCTTACGATATCAAAGGAAGAAATGGAGAAGTGCTATTCTAGACCCGACACCACACGGGATAATTACGTAAATTACGTCATAATAAGCGGTTGGTCAATATAGGCAGAATCATAATAAACGAATTCTACTGTAGATAAATGGTCAAGTAATCACATCTAAGTACGGCATTTCAATAATTACATCAACCCACCCCAAGTTACGGCCTCGAGCTAAAACCCGCTATCTCAAAAACTCACAATTAACCGTTAATCGAAAGTCTCGCAATTTTTGCGGCGCCGTATGAATATTAATCGCGGAATTCGTTAATCTCGACTTGCGATAGTATGCGCGCTGGCTTCTTGCGAGTTACTGCTGCTAATTTATGCCGCGGCACGAACTATAGCATTTTAACTCCTTCGGCCGGCGGCGTGGTAGAATGATACAAGTGGAGTTTTGAGGTTTTTAGAGTTACTATAATTTTATTGGGGTATTGCGTAAATCGTGGGTAAATAGTAGGTAATATAACATGCATACATACATACATACAATCACGTCTGTATTCCCAAACGGGGTAGGCAGAGCACACAAAACGCTACATAGCCAAAACAATGACTATTTCACGTTTTGTGGCCACTTCTAGAATAATTATTTTTTAGGTTTTGAGGTAGCAAGTACAAATAGTGACAGGTTGCTAGCCTGTCGCCTAAGGTATACCTACCTTAACATATATGTCCTTAGTCGCCTCTTACGACATCCATGTAAGAAATGGAGAGGTGTTATTCTAAGCCCGACACCACACTACACGACCTATGCTAGTTGTTTAGTATTTAATTTTACATACATATATACATACATATACTCACGCCTGTATTCCCAAGCGGGGTAGGCAGAGCACGTGAATTCGAAAATCCAGTGCCACGTTTAGCAATTTCAGGGTAACCAGATGGTCAAACGTGATAATTTAATTTTAATAAGTTAAGAAGTTATCTTAACATTAAGAAATGTAAAAAAAAAATCATTCTTTAACTAAGTGAAAAAAAAAGTTATGCATTGTTTGCAAAAAGCATATCAAAAAATCTTAGCTAAGTACTTTTTCAACTAATTTATTTAGTTACGACTTGATTACTTTTCATGACGATTGGCAGGTGTCTGCTCGAGATAAAGAAGATAGAGAAAAAAAAATCCATGGATGCATACAATCACGTCTGTGTTCCCAAATGGGTTAGGCAGTCCTCACCAACATCAGATAAACAAGAGCATGACTACTTATTCAACGGTTCGCAATCACTTTTAGCATATTTTCAGGTTTAAAAATAAATGGAAGAGAAATAGGAACAGGTTGCTAACCCGTCGGTAACTTTCTAAAAAGTACTTAAGAAACACCGTCGGTTGTTTGCAGATAGCGTTTGGAAAAATCTATGTTAAGTAAGTGAGTAAAAAGTGACTTCCTCCTAGACTAAATTTCATTTTCATTTGATTGAAAGCAATCAACCTGTTAATATTTTTTTTTCACAAAAATACAAAAAACTTCAAATTGTTAAAATCTTACTTACCACCCTCTCCCATCGGGGTTTAGTGGCCATCCGGCTTAGCCGAAGCCAAAAAGTGTACCGTCACGTCCCCCCCTCCCCCTATAAGACTATGAATTTAAATACCCTTTTCGATGTCAAAGCTAAGATAACTTGGCTTATTATGTGTACTTTGAACTATGTGGCTTGTTTGTGTTGACAGACTTCGGTAGATCATTTTCTTACGGTTATTAAGGTGATTTTAGGTAGAGCGAGATGCAACTAGACACATACATACACGAGACGCTACACAGAAAACTATGACTGTATCACGTTTCGTGGCCACTTCTAGCATATTTTTTAGGGTTCCCGTTGGCGGGCGCAATAGTGACAAGTTGCTAGCTTGTCGCCTAAAACAGACCTGTCTTGAAACCTAGAATTATGCTAGAAGTGGCTACCAGGCGCAAATGGTCATGGTTTTTTCTGGGTCATGCTTTATGTGCTCTGCCTACCCCATTTGGGAACACGGGAGTGATTTTAATGTATGTTTTCCCTTCGTCACCAGTCACGACTTCCACGGAAGGAATGGTAGAGTGTTCTAAACCCGACACCTGATACGACTACGACTACGATATACGACACTTTGTTTCACAAAATTCCTAAATAAATGTCTTGTGTGGTGTTGGGATAAAATAACGCCTCTCCATTTCTTCCGTAGATGTCTTAAGAGGCGACTAAGGTAATAGTCTATTAAGGTATGTTTTAGACGACAGGCTAGCAACCTGTCACTATTTTACCTCTACCATTTGTTTTCGACTCCAAAATTAAGCCAGAAGTGTGGCTGCGAAGCGTGAAGTACCTACTCATAACATAGGTTTTGCCTATGATATGACATTGTCTCTCTGCCTACCCCATTTGGGAACGCTATGATCATATGTATGTTTCATAAAATTTAAAACAAAATAAAACACAGACATGTCATTTAAACTTCCCATAAAAATCCCCCGAAACCCCCAAATACCCCTAAACCGCGACATTAAGCGCGCCGTTAACATTATCGCCGAACTATCGGTATTGTCCGGTTCGAGTGCGACCTTAGCCGGAATCAATTGCCCGTAACATCGGCCGACCAACCGGAAAATATATCCGGTGCCTTCGTTAATGGGGGCTGGGTAAACTTCGGACTTGGGCACAAGAGTAAAGTAATAAAAAAACAATACAAGCTTTTTCGTAATAAACTAAGTTTTAATAGTAACTTTATATAAGTTTAAAGTTATAAACTTTAACAGTGTAATTTTAATAATTTACAACACAAATCGATTGTAACAAAAAAGAAATTCATCTGACTTCTGTCTTTATTGCTATTGTTCCGTAATTTTCGTTTTTCCAGATATAAAACCTTTTTTTCTCCCATATCCTCGATTTGTAGGCTCAAGTATTTAAAAAACTTATACTACGTCACACTCAAACAATAACATTCTAGGTATATGCATTCTCCAATATTTATGACGATCGTTTGAGTTGCTTTCTTCCCGTGGGTGTCGTAAGAGTCGACTCTGGGAAAGGGTTAGTGTATTGTGGGCGATGGGCAAGCAACCCGTCACTGCAATATCACATTTAACCATCTGGATATCCCGAAATTGCTAGACGTGGCACTGGATTTTTGAATTCATGTGCTCTGCCTACCCCTCTTGGGAATACAGGCGTGAGAATATGTATGTATGTATGTATCATTTGAGTTTGTTTACAGGCACCTTCATAGTAAAATCCAATATACATACACCATGACTGTATTCCCAAATGGGGTAGCAGAGCGCATGAAACGCAACTAGTCAAATTCATCAACATGCCTGCCTCATCAATAAACATCAATGATGGTCTTTCCGAAGCACTTGTAGACTCGAAAATGACATGTAAAAGTGCTCAAGTGGGCTTAAGCCCGTCACAGACTACGCATATACTATAATATTTTATCTGCGTATAAATGCCATTTTTCCATATTATGTCGGTGTCAACAGATACTTGACGACAAATCTGCGCTGTGTGTTAGCTCATTGAATTGTATAGGGAGCGATATTGACAGATATCTGTTCCGTAACAGATATCTTACCGTATCTCCTTAGTGTGTGACGCGATTTAGCATCCTATTTACGTAATTAAACTTTTGAACTCAGAATTCCATTTGAGAATCGGGCGTGGCGTATTTTGCCAAGTCCGAATCGTACAAAGGCAAACAATTGGGTAGCATTGCATTTTACGGTTATTGGCAGCTGCCTAGTATGTCTTAGCCCGGGTTTGCTTCACCCTTATTTCCACTGCCTGTTCGACAAGGGTATATTTGAAACACTGAAAAAAGTTAGAAGTTACTTTGGTCTGAAGTTACTTTTTAGGTTAGCTCTAGGCAGCAGAATTTGCTAGAACTATGGAATTGAGTTTTCAGTTACCTTTTATTGTTTATGCGTTCCTGGTATGGTGTCAGGTTCAGAGAACTACACCTTTCCATTTTTTCCGTGAATGTCGCAAGAGGTTACTAAGGAAGTCGGTTAATTATAAAAATGTAGCTACGAAGCTAAAAATAGTAGTAGTTTTGTCTCCGTAACCCATTAATAATGTAGGAGTAATAGTGTTTATATTTAGTTAATAATGATTTCTACATTTAACAAATTTTTATTTAGAAACAAACTGCACTTTGATGAAACAACATATACAAGAAGGAAAAATATATACATACATCACGCCTGTATTCTTAAACGGGGTAGGCAGAGCACACGAAACGCTACATGGTCAAAACCATGACTATTTCACGTTTCATGGCAACTTCTAGCAATTTTTTATAGGTTTCCAGTTGACCGGAATAATAGTGATAGGTTGCTAGCCTGTCGCCTAAAATATTGAAAAAGGAAGGAGGAAAAATACTGACCTTTAATTATATTTCATATAAAAAGCCACCCCATACCAATTACAAACTTATTTCCTGGCAAGCCACACTATCCTCCATCCAGATTGAACCGTTATGAACCGGTAGTAACTGCCTGTAACCGGTTTATTGGGATTGACCGCGTTAAGTTTTATTTGCCAATTAATTTGATGGTACTTTTGATGTTGACGGCAGTTTCCCCAGCCGTTGCATTTTATGTGCGGCTGTATTGATTAGTTTTTACGTAATTGGATGTTGTGTGGTAATTAAACGAGAAAATTTGTACGCAATAATTCTGTTATGGTATTTATAAAGACTACATCAGTACATCACCAAACGCACGTCAAACGCAAACGACATCTTTAACATTTTGGGGGCAACTTTACATAGGTACTATCGAACCAACTGATAACTGACCCACCGCAGAACATTGTCACAATAAACGTCATAAACATTTCCTTTGTCAAGCAATGCAATGTCACTATGCCGTTCACTGTGAATAGGTTCTATGGTGGGTCAGGAATCAATTGGTTCGATGGTACATTAAAATGCCTCTTTTCAGTTTCACGTTTCTTTGCTACATTTCATGCTGGGTCCATCTGGATCTCTAACCCAATCTTACTTGCTCTTTCTACTTCTAAGACAGCCGTTACAATTATTGTCACAAGAGCAAAATATCTCAGGCTTCAAGGTGGCAACGTATCTGCTATTTGTTTAGCAACTCAGTCGTTTATTCGGATCAATAACATTAGTCAGCCTCTCTTCTAAGGACATAACAAAAATTAAGGAGTTACGGCAAAATCATTCACGTCCTCGTTTGTCATCCTTGTTGAAAGTTATTCGCATTAACGTTACCAGTGACATCTATTTACTTGGCACAGAAAATAACTATGACGCTTACTATAAAAAGGTTCTTCGATGGATTGGGAATTAAATTCCTTGCATCTAATACGCGATTTAAAAAGCTTTAAGACATCCCATCACTACTGCATGAACTTCAGTACCACTCGAATGCCTTGTAATCCACCGCGCGACGCCATTTTGAAAAACTGTAAAAACAAAATGTCCGCCGCTATTCGTCACGCGCCATCGCGATCGGGCTATCGCGTCTCTGGAGAAAAAATTACGAGAGGACAAGTTCCTGGCCATAAATTCATTAGACGCGCGCCGTTTTTTTTAAATGTTGGAGTTAGCTTTGGAAGGAATAGAGGTGGCTTGTCTGTGGAACGATGTTTGATTTAAACATAGACTTTTTTAAGGCTGTGGCGTCTGACCTAAATAAATAAAACTGATCGTTGAAATGTACCATGACTTCCAAACTACTGCACCAAATTTCATCTAATTTTTGGATTATTTGACTATAAAACCATTCCGAACAATTTTTAAAGACAGCTGCATAGAGTATGTCAGAATCGCAAAAAAACCCTCCTTTTTGAGTTCGTTATTTAGTAAGAAAAGGTAGGCTTTTTTCGTAAAAATCAGATTAAATGTATTAATTAGTAAATGAAAGTGACAGAATGACGTTCAGACAGTTGTTCGGCCAATGAAAGACAACTTCAAACAAACATTTATATCCTTTTTTCCCATAAATAAAAAAAAGGCGGTACGGAATTCGCTGGTACAGCTAGTATGAAAAGATAATAACTCATTCTAACTACTCCAACTTAGTCCACTACTGGTCATGACCCTCTGTGTATGAGAGAAAGGGCGTTATGAGGCTTAGATTTTTATTTTTATGTTAAGATGACAAAACTGTGTATTGTACAGTCACCAGCCACATTTTCCAGTGGGGCGTGCAAAAATATCTAACACGTCCTACTGTCCCTAGTACTATGCTAGGTTTACACGGCCTTAGTACTTTAGTGTAGGTGGTTAGGGACTTATATGCACAGTGACAAGTGGCAAGTAACCGTCTACACAGTGGTGTTAGTGAATGGTATTATTATATTTTATTAGTAACAAAATTATGATATTATATTTGTAACAAAACACTTCGGCAGCTTTGAATGGGTAATCTATTAATTACTAATTAAATTACACTTGTCATTAAATGTTTACACCACTCGACAAGTGACAAGTATTAGTAGATTTTTACCTGGGGTAGGTGCTTGTCGCTTAGTAAATAGGAACGGCTTCTAATTACTTGCACTTGCAGTTCCACTAATACTAAGCACTTATAAAACATGTTTACACATCTGTGACAAGTATTAGTGACAAGTACTAAGCATTAGCTACTAACCCCGTGTAAACCTAGCAATAGAGTCGTATCAGATGTTAACATAGTTGTCAGATATTGATGCTGGTGACTGTACAATTTCTACTTGGGAACATAGGCGTGATGTATGTTAGTCTACTTTATCCTATTTCTTACCGAATTAGTTAACTTTATTAACAAACCAGGCCGTGTCTATTCGTTCATAGCTCTGCCGCCGCCCACTGCGTCATAATTTATTTATCCTGACGACCTCACAAGTCCGGTGGTGCTTTTTCAACGGCTAATATTTATAATAAAATACGTTTTTAAAAACGGACTGTTCGCAATTAAATGGGTTCTTCGTTTATCTAAAAATTACTTCATCAAGTTTCATAGTAATACACTCACACATCACGCCTGTATTCCCAAATGGGGTGGGCAGAGCATACGAAACAATACATAGATATAACCATGACTATTTCACGTCCTGTAGCCACTTCTAGCATAGGGTTATGGTTTTAACTTGAGAGGTACTATAGTGACAGGTTGCTAGCCTGTCGTTTAAAGTATACCATAAACTATTTTTTTTAAGTCGCTTTTGGCGGCAATGATCCGCAAAAGGTATGCGAGAATATGTATGTACTAGCTTTCCGCCCGCGGCTTCGCCCGCGTGGAACTCGGTTATATTGCGGTATAAAGCACAATTAAAAGAAAACTTCTCGTTTCAAACGACACACAGCGCCATCGATCTATCATCTTTCGATCGATATCGATCTATCATCGATTGATATCGATCTATCAAGCAAAGTATATTTTGGTTTTCCCTCGGGGACATCAATTTTTTCCGGGATGAAAAGTACCCTATTATTTAATCTGGACTTCTAACTTTACGTCTGCAAAATTTCAAAGCAATCAGTTCAGTAGTTACGGCGTGAAAGCGGAACAAACAAACAAACAAACAAACCCACTTTCCGATTTATAATATTAGTAAGGAAGTAAGGAAGTAAGTTTATCCGTTGTCTAGTACCCACAACACTGGCATTAAATTGCCTAATTTGGAACTAGGTGATTGGTGTAAATATCCAATGATATTTATTTATTATTATACCTATTTTATTTCACTACAAACTTGTCCAGACTTGTCGCTGGCCCCTTCTCCGCAACTCCATTCTCATTTAAATACAATACGCATTTTTATCTCTGCTTTATGTCTTTCAGTGGCAGTAATTAAAAATATTATAGGTATTTATTGCAACAAAAAGCCATTACCGCCGTTTGTTTGTAGTCCTAATCGTTGAATGTTTACATTAATTAGTGATATTTAGCTGTTTCTGGTGTTTTATTGCTTCAATAAATTTTGCTTATTTTTTTTTATGTCGCTGTTAATTTTTGCGTATCGTAATGGCCATGGCTTGGAGTGGTTTGTTTTAAATGGTGAAGGGAATTAACAGGTTAAGTCTAAGGAGACTTAGCAATACATAGACTAACTATTATTTTTTACATAAGTACCATCGAACCAATTGATTCCTGACCCACCGCAGAACGTTGTCACAATAAACGTCTTAAACATTTCCTTTGTCAATCAATGCAATGTCACTATGACGTTCACTGTTAACAGGTTCTATGGTGGGTCAGGAATCAATTGGTTCGATGGTACATACCTAACTTAGGCCGGCCACACACATTCGGAAAAATTCCGTGCGGAATTTCGAACGGAAAGCTTGCGAATGTGTGTGGCGCTCCATAGATTTTGTATGGATTGACTGCGTTCGATTTTCCGATTCGGGATTCTGAACGGAAAAATTCCGAATGTATGACATACACATTGTGGCCGGCCTTACGCCTGTTTCATAAACGGGATAGGCGAAGCGTACGTAACGTTCTATAGTCGAAACTATCACCATTTCACGTTCAATAGACACTTATTGCATGTTTTTAGGTTTAATGTTAATAGCTACAATAGTAACAGGAGGCTAGCCAGTCTAAGAGAAGAAAGAACTAAGAAATCACATCTTTAGTGTATCGTAGCGTCGTAGCACCTCTCGTAACTTACTAACGTGTAGCATCTTTCGTAGCACCGTAGCACGGCGCGTAGCGCTCATAAGATACTGAGCATCAGGAGTGTTAGTATTTTTTTTTTAGCCAATTAAGGAAAAACCGTTTTTTTTTTCGCTTTTGTTTGTTTAATTTGGCGATGTCTGCTATACCTCATACATAAATCACGCCTGCATTTCCAATTAAGGGAAGGTAGAGCACTCAAAACGTTGCATAGACAAAACTATGACTTTACTACGTTTCATGACCACTTCTAGCATGTTTTTTTAGGTTACAAGTCGTTTGTTTTCTTTTTGAGAATGAATTCGGCGCTAAACGTTATTCATTACGGCTAGGCATAATGTAATACGGCGAGAGATTAGCCGCCACTTTGTCGTTTTTAGTTCAGATTTTTAGCACTCGTGGCGCTGCCTAATATAAACAGTGGAGGATTTAGAGATTAAAATAGGTTGGGTTAGGTTAGATTACATTTGATTACATTAGATTAGGTTAGGTTAGGTTAGTTTATTTTATTTATATTTATTTTATTTAGCATTCTTTGTTTTGTAAGTATTGTTACCCTACAATTTTAGTAGTAGTACAATGCGGCTAAACGTGGGCCGCCTTTTTGAAGAACGTTTCGCAACTACAATCCGGCTAAACGTTGAGCCGCCGCATTACAAAACGGCGCTGTTTTGCAAAACGGCTAGGCGTTATGTAAAACGGCGGATTATACAATCCGCCTTCGACATATATACCTTAACCAATTTCCGTAGTCACCTCTTACAATATTCACGAAAGAAATAGAGAGGTGCTATACCTAACCTGACACCACACGAAACTGATGATGAAAACCCACTCAATCACAAGCGAACGCCAAGTCAATCCAACTCCTTCTAAATTCAAACTCCTTTTACTGCCACAGATAATAAAATAACGGGTCCAATGGCGGCCATTTTTCTAAGATAACATTTTTAATCGCTTCTGGTTAACTGTCTCGGTTAGATTGCTTTCACGCTTGACTGCGGCCAGTCAGCCTTGATTTATAGGTTAAGTTTGGAGAAGTAAGATGAGTGAGCGAAGCGATATTAGACTTATAGATAGTTATTTATGTAGCGACTCTAGCACCACCTATCGTTCAGTAGTAGAACTTCTCACACACGTCATTTATGTCAAAGTGGTAATCGCTCGGATGAAGTTTCGATGGTCGGTTGCATGAACACAACTTCCAATTTTCTCTTTTTAATCGACTTCAAAAAAGGAGGAGGTTCTCAATTCGTCAAGGTCTCTGTTTTTATCATTATTATGTTTTTTTTTTATGTGTGTTCGCTGATTACTCGAAGACGCCTGGACCGATTTGGAAAATTCTTCTTCTGTTTGAAAGGATATAGTTTCCAGGTGGTCCCATCGTCAGTCCCATCTTGACCTGATGATGGAATGTTTTTAGTACATTTTTCAAAGCTACACCAGTATTTACGATTGGCAGTAAAAATAATATGACTGAGCTGATGATAGAAGGTCAACTCCTTAATGTTTAGGAGTTAAAGGATAATTATTTCAATACTGAATGCACCTGCATACTTTAATTTATAACTTCAGTAATTAGTCAGGCCTGCTGGTGATGGAAGGTCACCCTCATTAGATAAATGCTTTCAGTAAGTATATCACAAATTTGAAGTCGGTTTTTTTTGTTTAAATTTATTATAGGTAGACTTCGGTCCAGGCGTAAAATCTGCCTGGAGAGAGATTACTCTATTGGAGTCTTTTTCACAGCAAGATAACGTACATACATCACGCGTGAATTCCCAAATGGGGAAGGTAGAGCATGGGAAACGCTGTATAGACAAAATCGTAACTGTTTCTATAATGTATTTTAGAGTTTAAGTTACATACACACATACATACATATTCTCACGCCTGTATTCCCAAGAGGGGTAGTCAGTGCACATGAATTCAAAAAATCCAGTGCCACGTTTAACAATTTCAGGGTAATCAGATGGTTAAACGTGATATTGCAGTGACAGGTTGCTAGCCCGTCGCTCACAAATCTCACAATACACTAACCCTTTCTCAGAGTCGACTCTTACAACACCCACGGGAAGAAAGGGGGAGGTGCTATTCTAACTATTCTAACACGGAGTTTAAGTTAAGAGGTACAGTAGTGACAGGTCGCTAGCCTGTCGTCTGAAATATTTAACCTTACTTAGTCATTTACGATATCCACGGAAAAAATAGTGAGTTTTGTTCTTAATCCGACACCAACATGAACATATTATACATTAATCTAAAATGATGATAAACGTAACTACGTAAAATTTTGTTTGTCGTCTGATTCGGTTTCGACTCGCACTTGGCCGGTTTTTTATTTCACTGCAAGTTTGCACTATTCCACGGAAACTATACTTTAGTGTATGAAAATTAGTCTGTAATTAAATTTAAATTGCCATTAGCAGATTTATCAGAAACGCCATCGGCACCCATCCCGATGACGTCAATCTGCACCTGTGCTAACTGTATTTATGGCAGGGCTCCGCAAGTAAATAGAGGTGGATGGTGAGGCGCTGCCCGGTTTGATTGCACCCAAAGGCTATTACTGACTAACTCGTACGATGGAACGTGTTCTGCAACGGTTTTGATACTTGATGACGCGATCGGGATTTTAGGTATGAATTTACGAATGAATGTTTTGGTTTAAAATGTCTACTACTGCTGTCTATACTTCGACTACAATAAAATTGTCTACCTAACTTTGTAAGTAATAAAAACGCTAATATTTTTTTAATTCGCCCTTCGGGCTTCTTATGCATTCATACAAATTTTATAACCATCATTTTAACTTGTACCTTTTGAAAATGTCTAAGTATGCAATAAATAGGTACCTAGTCAGATTGTCGAAACCGAAAACCAGTGACAGACACACTACAACAGTTATTAAATAAGTACCAACGCTACTTTAAAAAAAAAATTCCTCATAAAAAATGTGGTAGGTACACACATACATAACGCCTGTATTCCAAACTGGTATTTATGAGAATATCAAACAAAACTACATAGACAAAATCAATGACTACTTATTTCATTTAAGACAAGAGGTTACAATAGTTATATGTAGGTAAGTTGTATTGTATCTTACTGACATTAGTTCTAGTTGTCACTGTTTTACTAACCGCTGTGAACATGTTATCGAAATAAATTAATTGAATTAAGGAAATGAATGAATAGTGACAGGCCAGCTTCGTCGCCTCTTACATCATACACAGAAAATCGGAGAAGCGTTATTCCAAATCACACAGTGTTATAGAAAGTGTGGTGTCCGTTTAGAAAAACACCTCTCCCTTTCATCCTTGGATGTCGTAAGAGGCGACTAAGGACATAGATTAAGGTATATTTAGGCGACAGGCTAGCAACCTGTCACTATTATACATCTTCCTTCAGTTACATCTAAAGAATTGGCTACAAAACGGGGAATAGTCATGATTTTCTTTCTTTATGTCACGTTTCGTATGCTCTGCCTACCTCATAGAAAACAGAGGCGTGATTATTATGTCTCTTATAACATACACAGAAAAATTTGAGAAACGTTATTCCAAATCACAAATCACACGGCATCATAGTACAATTGGCTACATTTCTTAAACGACCAAGACCCCTCGCGCGCGTCCCGCTCGTGACCCAAATGTTGTGACAGCTCCCAATAACAGCCCGCGGCGGTCAATTATCGCTCTATTAATTAACCTGCAGCGGGGACGCCTGTGGGCCCCAGCTAGTTTTTACAGGAGATATTAATAGGATCGGAACGGGTGATTGGATCGTCTGACTATAAACGTCCCGCCCTGGGCACAGATAGTTTTGGTGCAGAATAAATACAGAAGTCAATCAAGCGTATGTGATAACAACAATCCCTCGCTTTAATAGGCACATCTTTACTTCTTTAGGAATTGAATCTTAACTGTCAAAACCTCACACATTTTTAAGTAAACACAAGGCATTGCCGCTAAATAATATGCTGATACCGTTTGAATTGAAATCGTTATAACAAACAGAAATAAGTGCTATGCACTAGTCATATCTGGTTTTTAAAATCTTATTTTTCCGTTGAAATTTTAAATCTTAAAATAAACAGATTATAGTCGGCGCCGGAGAATTTTTTATCATTTTTTTGTTTGATTGATTCTTTGTTCCATTTTTGAAAATAAACCGAAGCTGTTGACGGGCAATCTTCTTAGCGCACAACTGGCCACTAACAAAATAAAACTAAATTCAAAATGAACGATTGGCTTTTGTTTTCTTCTGTCACAATACCTAATGAAACATTGTAGTTGAAGAGCTCCTGTTTACGAAGTTTTGTAACATTGAAAATTAAAACAATTGTCTTACTAAACAAATAAAAAATTCTCGTCTGTTTAGAGAGTGACGATGATCTTTTTGAGTCTCAAAATGGACAAACGTAACCTGATTTCAATATCAAAAGCGTGTTCTTTATAAAATAATATCTGAGCGGAGTGAATTAACACAAGCATAAATAAAAATTAGGGGTAAGCAGGTAGACCTTCGCCCTTCTAAAATATAATTAAGCGAACCCAATAAGCCCTCGCCACAAACAAAAACAAAAACGGGAAAACCTACCAAATTTTATTATCATTATTTGCATATTAAAATAATTATAATTACGAAGGCACCGGGTGACAAGATTGTGCGTGGAATGGTGAATTCCCATGTACCTAACTGTGTAACATAAAATTTAATTTCTTGATTTAAACATAATCTTTACCGCCATGTCTTTGTCATCAGCTCATCAGTATAATGCATAGTAGACTGCACAAATTTGTGAGTTATCGCCCTTTTTTAATAAAAGTGAGTCTCACAATACTTTAATTAATGGTTAAAACAACTACTTCATGTCTCCGGTTGTCATGGTGATAATCTCATGAACCACCCAATAAAATTGATATTTTTGGGATACACTCCACAGTATTCAAAATTGTTACTGTTATAAACACATTTCTTCATGGCGCATCTTCTGACCCAAACGGGACCTACATATATTACAACTTCTAAGCAGCCCTCTCACCGTTGTCTTCTTATCGTTTATTGTACTGTCTTGTGTGACAGAAAACAACAAAAATTTGTTTGTCCTGTTAAACCAGCTCATAAAACACAGTCATACATTCACAGGGCTACCTCTAATCCAAATTATGCACCGTCACTTAAACAACTCTTGCATATGAATTTTAAACAACAACAGTCTATATTTACAATATATTAAATGCACAACCTCACAGTCCTAATTAAGTTAGAATGATCAAACAGACCGCTTCGCCACTCTTTCCTTGTATTTATAAACCACATGCAAAGGCATGACCTTTCTCATATTATAATAAAGTTGAGTTTCGTTCGCGCACACATAAAAGTACTGGCCATTTTTTCTACATAGTGCGATCCTATTAATTTATATTCTAATGTAATTTATGCCGGTCTTCCTCGACTTTGTTTTTTTATAAGCCTTTCTCTTACTTGATAATTTAAGGTTGTTTTCGGCCAGTGGTCGCGGCCCGTGAAATTATGAAAAAATTTGATACGCGTGCTCCGATTTTAAAGCAGTATGTTTTGACTTGTACTTTACTAGCTTTTGTAGCAAACAGGGTCGGAAAGAAACCTGAGCTACAAAATGAAACGAAGGAATTTTGATATCAAAAGGGCCTAAACTATTTATTGTATAAAAAGGAGAAATGTACAAAATCTACAAACTTATAAACTAACTTAACCTAACTTAAATACTACTATAATTACAAATATATTTTACAAAATTTACAGGCGAGAAAAGGAGCCGAAAATTACGAGGACGGACAAAGCGTCTTTTTGAATTTTGTGAGAAAATAGAAAAACAAGAAAATAATAACAATAAAAAGGAAAACTTAGCTAGGGGTGGTGGATGCAGTGGTGGGGTATGGCTACTTGTGCGGGACTTCGCCACCAGAAACTGGGCGGAAGTCGACCGCGACAAGGGTGGATCAAAAAAAGGCGGATATGCGAAGTGGATGTAGTACAATAAAAGGTGAACTTGAAACTGAAAAAAAAAATATAATTTAGAAACGGAGACCGAAATATAATAAATTTTGAGAAGTGATTTGACTTACCCGTACTCAAGTGGACGGTTTCAGCTTTTAATATACTCCCAAACCAGGTAGGTGATGTTTGTTCAGCAAACTATATAGCGATATATACTATATAGCGATATTATTTAGTGTATTGTAATATATTTTCTTCGAACACAATCTGAATCACAATCTCGAAAAACTCCTGACAACTCTCCGTCAAATTTAAATTTAAATCTCGCCGGTTCACATCACAAAAACGAAGGAGGCCACGACGTCTGTAGCGGTTGTAATGCTACACTTTGGATTAAAGGCTCATTCTAATATTCAACTATCGACGATTTGACTTACTAAAGATAGAATTAGGAATTAGGATGGGTTGGGGTTAAAATTCGTCGTTGCGCAGATGAGTTAGTTGTGTTTGAAGTTTTTTTGACTTTTTGGCAACAACACTTACTTATTTGATAGCCAAGTTTCTTTAGGATCATTTTTTAAGCAACGATGGTTTTTTGAAGCGCTGGTAGACGCAAAAAATCATGTAGAAGTACTCTGACATTTTAGTTACCTATTTAAAGGTAAATTTTAGAAATCCTGTAGAAAAGTTCACCATGCGCTGACGGGCTTAGAATGACACGTCTCCATTTCTTCTGTAGATGTCGTAAGAGGCAACTAAGGAGATAAGTTGAAGTGTGCGTTAGGCAATAGACTAGCAACCTATCACTATTTTATATTTCACTGTAAATACAAATTGAGCTAGACGTGGCTATGAAGCGCGACAATCACGGATTTATCTTTAAATTTAACGTTTTGTGTAATCTGTTTTCCCCATTTAAGAATTCAGGCATATTTTATGGACATATGAAAGCATTTTCTTCGCAAATCTCTCAACCAATTGCCACTTTCTCAAAAAACTGCCGATCGATGGAGGATATCCCGAATCAAAGTAGTCCCCAGCCGCCTGAAAGGGTACGGGGGTCGACAATCAGATAATAGATATACTTCCGAGCCATATTCCATGTATGATGTAGTGCGGATGAATCTCTCGCGGGTGTGTTTAGAGTTCGACTGTCGATGAAGTGGTGATGGGGACAGTAGGCTAGATGTTTTTGTAACCAGTGAGTTATATTTGTTATGTTTGTATTCCCAAATTGAGAGCCAGACGACGGGGTAGTAAGAAAACTATGACTGTTTCATATTTTACATACATACATATTCTCACGCCTGTATTCCCATGAGGGGTAGGCAGAGCACATGAAATAAAAAATCCAGTGCCACGTTTAGCAACTTGAGGGTAACCAGATGGTTAAACGTGATGTTGCGGTGACAGGTTGCTAGCCTATCGCCCACAATACACTAACCCTTTCCCAGAGTCGACTCTTACGACACCCACGGGAAGAAAGGGGGAGGTGCTATTCTAACCCGGCACCACACGGGTGACACGGGTTTCATATTTTGCAGTCATTTTTAAGTAAGTAAGTAAACAAACAGTTCTTCCGGCCGTGTGGTGTAATTTTTTAAAAAACATATTTATTCCGTGAATGTCGTAAGAGGGGACTAAATGGTTAAGCTATATTTTAAACCACAGGCTAAAAACCTGTCTCTCTTATATCCTTTAACTAAAAAATTAAAAAAAATGCGAGTAGCAAGTTTTTTCTTTTTAACGGTTCGAGTGCTTTGACTACTCCATCGCTCGATACAGTCATGTGTGAAGCGAAAAAAGATAAACGTTTGAACTGCTTATTTTTGGTTTTCCAATGGCTTTTGTTTTTTTTACAACGTTTATTAGCTGTTTAGTCAATCACATTAAATTAAATAAGAAATGACAGCTCTCTTTAATTTAAAGTAGGTTAATTTTAGGTTCGTTGGTAGGTCAATCATATTTTGTATAAGAAGTAAATGCCCACTTTGATTTACTGTAGGTTCATTTTATTATGTTTACAGAAACGTCATAAAATTTTGCCTATTTTTGCAAATTTTTACGAACACTTATTTTTAAAATTTATTCAAAAATAGATAACCTTACGACTTGTCTGTGTACATACATACATATGTACCAGTCCTACTGCACCCAAATGCCCTGTACCAAGCAACATCTTCGCCGCTCGCCCCAGCCGGCAGTATCGCTTTATTGTGATTTATCATGCAGATAAAAAAATATTTGTCCGGAACTGATCTCTTGCCCTTTCGGATTTGCAAGATAGTTGGGAATTTTTGACGTTTCAGCGAGATGTGGTAGATAAAAGGGGTTTCAGAACTAGTTTTATTGTTTGATAAAGATACTTAAATCTTATAGTGACATAAAACGTCTTTACATCGAGATTACATACGTACCATCGCGAACCGGTATTGTCGAGCCACTTAACTATGTTTGTAACTTGGTCGTGTAATACTAATCCTATAGCTAACATCTAGTCGGTCACATCGCCCATTGATTACACGTCTAAATTGCGAACAGTGGCAAGTGGCTCAACAATCCCGGTTCGCGACTGTACAATCACCCCTATGTTCCCAAATAGGAGGCAGAGCACACGAAACGTGACATTAAACCATGATTATGACTATTTCGCGCTTCGAAACCACTTCTAGCATAATTTTAGATTTGAAAACAGATGAAAGAGGTTGTATAGTAGTGACAGGCTGCTAGCCTGCCGCCTACAGCATACCTAAGCCTGTTTCTTTACTCGCCTCTTACGACATTCACGGAAGAAATTTAATGGAGAGGTGGTATCCTAGACCCAATACCATACGGGTATCGAGATTAGCTCAACATATTTCGGGCGACATTAGGTTTGATAAAGCATCCGAACTATACAGGTTTTCATTGACATCTGTCGGCATCCAAATTCTAATCGGGATTTTAGGTGGTCGGTTCCTCCATATTTTAAGGTACTTCAAAAAAGAGAGAGGTGAAATTGTGAACCCAACACCACACGGGATAAAAAGTAAATAAAAAAAATCATCAAGAATCCTTTCATTTTCTTAAGTCGGTTAATAAACTGTTAATCTCTTAAACACAACAAATTTCAAACCCAAATCCACTAGCGCTTACTAGTTATTACGCACCCATTACGTACAAAGACACATCCGATTACGAAGTAAACGTTAAAATTAACGAACCGACGCCGCGAGACGTCGACGTGGTTCGACGTCGCAGACGCCGACGTCAAAACGGTAGCAAATGAAATTAAACCCACGTCCTAGTCACAATATACGATTATAATTTATTATGAATAAATGAAATATTATAAACGCATCGGCGAGCAGACCCGACAACGCCAGTGGCAATGGTGTTTGCTTTGTTGAGTTAGGGATGGGGGTAGACATATCGATAGAATAGAAATAAGAAAACAGAAGAGGGATTTTTCCTTTCGTAAATGTACACGTTTATAGGATGAAGAGTTAAAGATGGTGGACCAAAGTACATAACTACATTTGTATAGCTTGGTGTATTGGTTCACCACTGTAATGTTTGTTAAATAAATAAATGACATCCGAAGCCAATGGGAAATTTTATTGACCCAAAGATAGAACTGACGCGCAAGAGAACAGGATTTTTTTTACTAGTGGGTAACTTTGGGTAATGTAACTAATCACTTAATTTGTAACATTATATAACTACTATATTCAACTATTCTCCTTTATTCTTCTGATAGACTTGATAGACTTTTTGTTCTAATATAAAGATAAAAAAAAACATTGTTCATAATTACCTACAAAAGATAATGAATTCCTGATGGTTTCACGCTAGGCTAAGCCTGTCAAGAGGCTAAAGAATCAGCCACATTTGTTTTTAAGGTTTGTCTGTAACGGGTAGTAAAGTCGAAATGTCAAAATCACCTGTCATATAGTGTAGCAACTTTGACAACTCGTCGCTGTGATCGTTGACGAGTTATGTGTTGTCAGAGAATAACACCAGTGAGCGTCTATCCGCCGCCGTAGCTCCAGATAATGGGTCAGGAATTGCCAAGAAACATGTCGAGCTAATCTCGATATTAAACGTGAGTAGATCCGTTTTATTTCGTTACTAGCTTTTGCCCGCGGCTACGCTCGCTTTAAATTCGGGGTAACACAGAAGAGATCTTGTTAGTCACAGCCCGCATGCCAATTTATAGCTTTTTACGTTGAAAATTGCGTAATCCTACTATTTTTCCTATCGTCATATTTTGGAAAATTCAAACAAAATCTTTATAAATAGTAGCCTATGTGCTATTCTGATGTATAAGCTACATTACTGTAAAGTTTCATGAAAATCCATTCAGTAGTTTTTGCGTGAAGGAGTAACAAACATCCATCCATCCATCCATACATCCATCCATCCATACTCACAAACTTTCACGTTTATAATATTAGTAAGATAGTAGGATTTATAATACTAGTAGGATGAGAATAACACCGCTAACAGATCCTTGGTCTCTCTTCAATAACTTTTCAATCTCAATGGCTATCCATACCCCATATCTTCAAACGATAATCTATCGACTGTCGACAGGATGTAGGGACATCCCTACGCCCCCTAGCTGCCTACTTCCTTCATACTCGCGAGCACTCGTTCGTGCACTGCCTTTGTCGGGAACAATTGTCGACAAATTAGAAACGAATTGAGTTATTTAATATCTGAGTAACAGATAGAGAGTTATTGTTTGTGCCTTTAATGAACGCTTTGAAGTGCTACAACTTGTGTTGTAATCTTAAAACATGTTTAATACGAGGTTAAAGAAAGTTATCGAGTTGAGAGATTCACATCGTGACATGTGGCATAAAAAAAACCCGTAACTCAATAGTGGTATTGTTTTTTTTTCACATAATATGTACATTCACGCCCGTGTTAATGGGGTAGGTAGAGCATACGAAACGTGACGTAGAAAAAAATATGTCTATTTCACGTTTTGTAGCCACATGTGAAATAATTTTAGGGTTTAAATCGGATGGAATAGATATATGATATGATGAAAGAGTGAACTGTAACATAAGTGACAGGTTGCCTACCTGTCGCGTAAAGCTTTAGGTACCTTAACCTTTTTCCTCAGGCGCCTCTCATGAGATCCACGCAAGAAATGAAGATGTGATTCTAAGCCCACACAGGCAAAACGCCTACAATGCACGCTAAGCCCGACTACACTCGTTACTGTAGTCATTTAATACATACATACATACATACAATCAGGCCTTTGTCCCCAAATGGGATAGGCAGAGCACACGAAACGTGACATAAAAAAATGATTATTTCACGTTTCGTAGCCACATTTGCATAATTTTAGCTCGAAATATTAATGAAAGAAGTGCAATAGTGTCAGGTCGCAAACCCAACCTTTCTTAGTTGACCCTTATGACACCCACGGAAGAAATGGAGAGGTGTTTTTCTAAACCCGACAACACACGGGAAAAACGTCTGATACGCACATAAAGTTACAAACACTCGTTACTGTAGCCATTTAAGTCTTCTAAATTTATGTCAAATAATATTATGCGATTTAGGCGAGGAAGCCATAAAATAACGTTCAGGTCCAAGACGCGAAATGTCCATTACACGTAAGAATGCGCGCTTCGCTTTATTATGCGAGTAAATTAACTATGGGATAATTATCACTTTGGGAAGCGTGCAGAATAGGGTACTACGTTGAATTTCTTTTACAAAAATACTGGTAGGATAAAAAAAATCCCAAAATACACTTGATCATTTTGGTACGGTTGTCGTAATGACTAAGGAATAGTTTAGGTATTATTTAGACGTTAGGATAGCTATCTGTCATTATTAAAAATTAGAACATCTGTGTTTAAATTTAAAGTAGTGTGTAAAGTGTTATGTCAGGCACTTCTAGGAATTTTAGTTTTTCATTGATGTCTACCACAGTGTCGAATCAAAGTATCCGTTGCATGTGATTTAAAAAAAAACATTTTCAAGTTATTTCGTGTACTATCGAACCAACTAATTCCTGACCCACCGCAGAACGTTGTCACAATAAACGTCATAAATATTTCCTTTGTCAGGCAATGCAATGTCACTATGACGTTCACTGTGAATAGGTTCTATGGTGGGTCAGGAATCAATTGGCTCGATGGTACCTATCCGTCACGTGAAGACGTATTCGATGACTGGTTATACATAACAAAATCGGTTCAACTGTTAAATCCTTACTAATATTATAAATCGGAAAGTGAGTTTGTTTGTTTGTTTGTTTGTTCCGCTTTCACGCCGTAACTACTGAACCGATTGCTTTGAAATTTTGCAGACGTAAAGATAGAAGCCCAGATTAAATAATAGGGGACTTTTTATCCCGAAAAAAATTGATGTTTCCGAGGGAATGTTCCCTTTATACCGCAATATAACCGAATTCGACGCGGGCGAAGCCGCGGGCGGAAAGCTAGTAGTCAATAAGACTTAGACAGAGACATACCCACCTACAATCAGATCAAACACACACTTGCTCACCGTCGGGTAGAAAAAAAACTGCATTAAAATAATTATATTCGTTTAGAAGCTTCAACACCACAGATACACAGACTAAGCTGAAAACACCCCTCGTGCGTGAGGTTTAAAAGGCCCCGTATTCTGTACACTCCGGACACAATAATACGTGGTGCATAAATCTCCGAGAGCACGCCATTCGGGATTCCTTCGCTTCGGAAAAAGCGATACCGTGAAGGGTTGACGCCTGTAGACCCCTCGGATAGGTAGGTTGTTTTTTACACGCAACTTTAATGGGGTATGTTTTACCCCTAGATGCAGAAATGGTGTTACAATTTCGTCACCAATGCAAGTTAGATAAATATATTGACTTTATATTATTAAGATAATGATATAAAATAATTTTAAACAAAAAAAAACCGACTTCAAATTTGGGCTATACTGAAAGCATTTGTCTAATAATGAGGGTGACCTTCCATCACCAGCAGGCCTCACTAATTACTGAAATTATAATTTCCAGTCTGCAGGTGCATTCAGTATTGAAAGAATTATCCTTAAACTCCTAAGCATTAAGGAGTTGACCTTCCATCATCAGCTCAGTCAAATTTTTTTTACTGCCAGACGTAAATACTGGTGTAGCTTTGAAAAATGTACTAAAAACATTACCTGTGCCAATAAAATTTGAGGGTTGCCCTCGATTTCCCTCATATTCCATCACCAGATCAAGATATGCTGGCAATGGGACCACCTGGAAACTATACCCCTTTCAAACAAAAAAAAAATTTTCCAAATCGGTCCAGGCGTCTTCGAGTAATCAGCGAACACACATAAAAAAAAAAAATGATAAAAAAAAAAATAATAATAATAAAAAAAAAATATCCCGACGAATTGAGAACCTCCTCCTTTTTTTGAAGTCGGTTAATAAATCGGATAAGTACCGACGAGTTGGACTCGCGCCCAAAAGGTTTCGTATCAAAAAAACACTTTTTTTTTATGAGAGCCCACTTTTTTAAACACTTATTTTACTTTAATTTCATTATTTACGTTTAAAGTGGATATACAAGTAAATATTCTGTGAACATTTCTAGTGTCTATCTCTGTTACCGCTATTTATTTCAATCCAAAAACATAAAAAAACAGTATTATTGTATGAGAGCCTCGGGAGCATACCGTAAATAATATTTTATTTTATTTTTAATATTTGTAGTTATAGCGGCAGTATAAATACATAATTTGTAAAAATTCCAACAGTCTACTGTTCGTGAGATACAGTCTGGTGACGGACAGACAGACGGACAGCAAAATCTCAGTAATACAGTTCCATTTTCACCCTTTGGGTACGGAACCCTATAAATACAAGAAATCTTGTAACAATTTTGTTATAAACACCGTATTCGTTTCTTACAATGACATTGTTTTTAACACCATTACACTAATCACAGGAAACTCAATGCAATGGTGTACAAACTCAATAACATTAAAAAGAATCAAATAATAACACTGAAATCACATTAACCACCGCCATTCCACCGCTCTCTAAAATTCTAATCACCCACCCATATCCGTCATTACACAAAAGAAAAATTGTCAAACAATAACTTTTCGTCTTATCCGTTCCGCGGCCATAACTCAGGGACTACAAAGGCTGTAACCAACTTCTGAACTCCGTGTCTTGAGACCGAGAACAATACTTAGAGTTATAGCCCCACCGTCCGGGCAGGAAGCAAAAATAGAAGGTATGCCACTAATTTTTGGATGCATACGGCTAGGGAGTGTCTTAGGATTGAGACTTTGGCATCATTGATTTATTAAGGACTAGCTTTCCGTCCGCGGCTTCGCCCGCGTGGAATTCGTGGAGTTATATTGCGGTGTAAAGCACAACTATAAGAAACAAACTATATTTTTGTTTTCCCTCGGGAATAACAATTTTTTTCGGGATAAAAAGTACCCTATTATTTAATCCGGACTTCTATTTTTACATCTGCAAAATTCCAAAGCTATCGGTTCAGTAGTTACGGCGTGAAAGCGGAACAAACTAACAAACTCACTTACCGATTTATAATATTAGTAAGGATAGTAAGGATGGCTTCTGGAATTGTTACAAGGTACAGTCAAGGGCAAAAATATGTAAACACCACAATGTCTCAAAAAAGGGTGTCACTTGTATGGACATAAATTTGGGAACATCAAAATGTGCATAAATATGTATACGTTGTTTGCAAAATAAGTATGTAAACAACAAATGCAATAATATGTCCTCATCAATCAACGCATAAATTTAGGGACATCGTAAGTCTCATAAATAATGTAAACTCAATAGTTGTTGCTACAAGACTGACTTTATTTCCATAGACCACAGATAATTACACACACAGATACAGTACACAC
>BHDV01007923.1:310258-385267 GCA_005406045.1 Adoxophyes honmai
TCTAACCCGGCACCACACGGGACTTCTTACGTGGATGTCGTAAAAGGCGTCTAAGGAAATAAGGTATATTTTCGGCGATAGGCTGGCAACCTGTCATTATCATACCTGCTAACACAAACCAAAAAAATGCTAGAAGCATTTATACCTACTACAAGACTTTCCTGTAGGTTGCTTAACCTCTCGTCTGCTACCTACGGAGCAGATCTGCTCCATTTTAAGGATATCTTTTTTTAATTTTTATTTTAAACACCATAATTTGTAGATATTGAAACAGAAGAGGCTCGAATGCAGTAAGTATATTTTTCATTTCCCGCATACGAGGGGTTAATCCTTGCTTTATTTATTTGCAATAAAAGCTTAAAACAGAGTGTCAACCTCAAACATAAAACCTATTTTATACTCTAGTTGTACAATCTACATTTTTTTTAATCGCAAATCCGAGCGTTTCATTTTTAGCATTCTATGTGAATAGTTTCAATAACGACGTGACAGATCGAAAGTTGAGACAAACTTATACAATGACAAGTCTGCACTGTTTTCGTGAATTGTCAAAGCGTCCTATCCAAATTTGTTTCGTGTGACTAGAGGTTAAAGTCGCTTTTCGCAAATTTCAATTTTGCTGGATACTTAATTATGTCATTTTGACTGTAAACATATTTTTGAACTTCTTGTATACATATTTTCGAGTTCAATGATGTTTACATATTTTTGCCCACTTGGATGAGTATATATCTTTTTAATTTTACATGGCTACTTATTTTCTTTCACATTGCTTGCCAACATATCTTTGCCCTTGACTGTACAGACTGTACGTACTGAGGTAGGTACAGTCACGAACCGGGATTGTTGAGCCACTTGCCACTGTTCGCAATTTAGACGTGTAATCAATGACCGATGTGACCGACTAGACTGACATCTGGGATTAGTATTACACGACCAAGTTACAAACATAGGTAAGTGGCTCAACAATCCCCGTTCGCGATGGTACACCACTACGAGTTAAGCGCATAGCTAATACGTTAAAACAACAAGCATACATACATTATTATTTTATTATGATCACGCCTGAATTCCCAAATAGACACAGAGAACAAAATGCTACATCAAGAACACTTTTTAGGTTAAGTTAAGAGGTATTATAGTGAGAGGTTGTTAGCTCGTCGCATATCTTTACCTACTTATATCTTTTTGCCTTTCTCGAGACCCACGGAAGAAATAGAAAAGTATTATTCCTAACCCTACACCACACACCAACACATAACTCCAAATACTCAAAACATTTTCGTCCACATTAATTCTTCACGAGAAATATCGAAACACTTTCTCCCTGTTGACACTCTTGTTACAATAATCCCCTAAATACTAAAAAAAGGAATTAATTCCCACACATGCATCAAACTGTCTCCTTCGCGGCCCTGGCATATTTATGGCTATTTTTTCTTTATTTTTAGGGTTCCGCTGGCATTATGAAAAACCCTAGCACCTTTTGTTGCTGTCTTTCCAGTATTTACTGCAAAAAATATGCAAAAGGGAAATTGTATTAAAATATTAATTTTACGAATGAAAACTTGTGTGGTGTCTTGTCTTGTGTGGATTAGTTTATCACTTTTCAATTTCTTCCGTGGATGTCGTAAGAGACGGCTTTAATAACTTCGTTTCTATAAGTGACGACTTTTGCTCGACTCGTAGCAGCAAAAAAGTTGTCACTAAAATTATTTATTTAAAAGTTAGATATTGTACAAGACTATTATTCCGCCGATAATCTTATTACATATATCAATACATTTCTTACTTTTTTCTACCTATGTATCCTAATGCTTCACAGCGCTAAGGACCTCTGGCACCTGTCCTCTCCTAAACATTTTCAACGACTTTTGATTTTGAGTCTAGCGACTTATTCGACCATTTAGAATTTGGTAACACTACTTTCGTCACCCAAATATTTCCGTACAAAGCTATTTGACCGATCCCCCAAAATAACCTACGGAACCTTTCGCATTCCCATAAATACCTCCGTCTTCACCTGCCTTACTTTCGCACCGCAATAAATTCGAACACGGAAATTCCCTAATAGAAAATGCGTGCAACATCGAAACGTACCGCTGAATTAGTTGTTACAAAGTGTTTTGTTTGTTGGTGACTGTTGTTGTGGAATGTTCTTTTTGTTAGTGGTTGTTTTGGTGTGTAAAGTGTTTAAGATAATGATTTAAGACGTAAAGCACCATGTCATAGGTAGTTGTGGAACTGACATGGCATTTCCGATTTCCAAATTATACCATTAATAAATAATGTAACTAGAGCGTATCTTTTATTTTTTCTGTACTCTTTAATAACTTTGATTTACTTCAGATTTGCAGCTGCCCTTTTGCCCTTGTAGGGTAGGTACAGATTTTTTTATACCGTCGTATCATAGTTTTGAGACTAAACAACGTACAAAATATCAAAAACTGTTTTATAATCACCCGTTAGAGTAGTTTCAATAACCGTTTAATTTATTTTTATAGGTCCTTTTTTTGTAACATTTCTAGTGTGACTTTTTACAAAGAAAAGTTAACACTACTATTATTTTAAAACTATACGTACTTGTCAAAAACAACAATAATTTATTTAGTCGCACGCTAAATGTTAGTGAAACTTTAAGACTACTGGCGCCATCTGTTGTGGAGTAGGAGAACCTTGCAAACAGTTTGTTCGCTGTCCACTGCCGTCGCTTCACACGACTTTAGACGAATTGTGTAGACAAATTACTAGGTTAATTAAGTTTTAAAAGCTTGTTTTAAAAGAGTGTTGTTTTTATGAAGAGTTTAACTTTAAATTAAGTTAAAACGATGCGACAAATATCTGTAAAGTTTTCTTAATTTGTATGAAAAATCTACAATAACCTACTAAAGTGCCTTAAAAATCATTTGTTATAAACGAAACTATGAGTATTTGACATTACATAACCATTTTCAGCTTACTTTTTATTTTTTAAGTTAGAGCTGTAGTGACATTCAATTGCTAGCCCGTCGCTTAAAAAATATCTTAACCTATTTCCTTAGTCGCCTCTTACGACATCCACAGAAGAAATGGAAAAACCATAACACATACATAGTCATACAAATATCTAACACACTGCCTCTGTTATAAAGTTAGCAAAGATATCCAAAGATTTTAAGAGAGCCAATGTTTCGCAGAATTATTTACCCTAATAACAAAATATAGTAACACCACTTAATAATCTTCTGAACTGTCAAAATGAAAAGGTTAATTTACATCTTGAGGTGTCCGACTCCTTAAGTATTTTAAGTGGGATTTATAATTTTCTTAAAAGAGGAATAAATGAACGAGGCGAATGGAGAAGTTAATTTTTGTTAGTCGAAATACAATGTTCTGTCATTTCCTCCGTAGACTTGAGATTAGCAATATGTCACTATTATACTATATTTTTATAGCTAAAATGTGAAAGATTTAGTGTGCTCTGCCTACCCCATTTGAGAAATCAGGCGTGATGTTTATGTAAGGTATGGAGATTTTTTCGCTGTGTGGTTTTTACAATAACACTTCTCCGTTTCTCCCGTGGATGTCGTAAAAGGCAACTAAGAAAACAAGGTTAAGTTATAATTTCAGGCGACGGGTCAGAGACTGTTACTGTTACAATATCTCTCTCCAACAATTATGCCAAAAGTAGCTGTGAACCCTGAAATACTCATAGTTTTGTCTATGTAATGTTTTGTGTGCTCTACCTACCCCATTTTGAAATACAGGCGTGATGTAACAACAACTCAATAAAACTTATTAAAGTATGTCGGTTCTGAAATCATGTTATAAAGAAAAACAACCGTTAACATAATACTAAAACCAGTATTCCCAAATGACATAGGCAGACTACACAAAACACACCATCATCAAAATTAAGTCAACTCCACGTTTTGTCGCCACTTTACGCATAATTCTAGCTTCCAACATAGTCGAAAGAAGTATAATAGCTTAATAATACCTAATAGATAAAAAACCACCCGTCCAAAAATCCTAACCCGTTCAACCCCCCACGTGCACCAAAAATAATTATGACAAAAGCGTGCAATTTTCACATAATATTAATTCATAATTATAAAAGCGTAATCACACACTCTAATGAGGTGCACCATTAATATCACTTCCTTAACAGTGCTACAGCATTTTCGTTTTAAGTCTGGAGTTTATTGTTATTTATTTTCGGTCTTGGCGGCAGTGGTAGGGTTGAATTTGTTTTAATTGAGGATTTATGGGATCGGTGAGGTAGAGTTATGAAGAAAAATACTGGTACAATGACACAGTTTGGGTTTGTGATTTGAGTTGAAGCGATATCGGCTTTTACGTGTGGTTTTTGCGGGTTTCATAAGAAGCGACTAAGGAAATAGGTATGTTTTAGGTGACAAATTGTAACTAATTATGGATTTTTATTTAATTTAAAAGTCGTAAACGTCGAATAGTTTTTTTTAATCTAACGGTTAATGTGCTCTGTCTGCCACATATCCACGGTTCAGTTTACTAATTAAAAAAAAAACATAATTCTGTCTCTAGTAACTCTAGTTAAAAGATAAACCTCTGATGGATTAAATATTGGAACTGGCTAATAATTGACCAAATTATTGTCATCAATGATCAAAATAATTAAAACGCCTTTTTTAAAGATGATCGTAAATGTTCAATTTGTAAAAGTATTATGACTTCCGAAAATTATACAAAATTATGTTATCCACAAAAATATTTTACGAGACACAAGGCCTACGCGATTTGACCAATCTTAAGGCTTGAGGCAAAAAAAAGAAGCGTGTGAACTAAAATGCGTCACCTAGACTACGTATAAAAAACTAAAAAAACACTAAGTATAACTTTTATCTCCAACTTTCTATTGGGTGTTATAAAAATACGTGGTGGGCGTCGCCACGCCTATCGGTAGTATCGGCCCATTGAGATATCGGTTCGATTCTGCGCAATGAGGTGATCTGTTCACAACATGTGATAGGAGAGTGCTGGATTCTCTTCACGGAAGACCATTGGTCGAGGTTAGCCGATTCATTTGTTGAAAGTTAATGCCAGCTTCTGTGTTCATACAAATACAGGGTGGCTAGAAACTGACCGTAAATGTTGTAACCAATGGGCTTATTTACGCGTCTAAAATCCACGTGATTTTTTTTCCTGTAGTTTTCATGTACGAAACAATATCACAAAACAGTTTCAATACGAAAATCTGAAAATGTTGCTTAGTATTTTGTACTCCGGCTTTGTTAATCAAGTAGCATCGTAATGTCAAACGATTGCAGAAAGATTACCGCAAAGTAACACCTGATTGAATTATCAATTAACAACGATTTGTGGAATATTGTTTAGTACATACATACATACATACATACCGTCACGCCTCTTTCCCACAGGGGTAGGCAGAGACCACTTTGTTCCACTTGCTACGATCCTGACATACCTCTTTTGCTTCATCCACGTTCATTAGTTTCTTCATACATGCTCGTCGATTTTGGGTACTCTTGACCTGACCTGTTTCTAAAACGTCCGCGATTTGGTCACGGAACGTCCGTCTAGGTTTAGTATGATTATACTAAATGATTAAATTGTTTAGTATGAGCGGATTACATACTAAAAACTATACCACAAAAGCGTTGTTAAAGAATGCTATGAAAAACCGTGTGGTGTCAGGCTTATAATATCAACTCTCCATTTCTTCCGCGAATATCGTTTGAGGCGATCAAAAAACTAGGTTAAGGTATATGCGATTAGCGATAGTCTAGCAACCTGTCACTATTTGTACCTCTTTAATACTTGAAATGTTGCGTAAAGTAGCTGAGAACCGTGAAACAGTCATGGTTTTGACTATGTACGAGTAACATTTCGTTTGCATAACTTGCCAAGTTTTTAAATAGTAGGTGGAGTAACTTAAATTGCTTTACCATGGAATCTACCCCCACTACTTGCCTTGCCAAGTTAGAAGCCGGGGTCTGTACGCAATGTGGGAAAAGTACAGCTAACAATTATCTAAAAATTGCAGTAAACTTAAAATATTCTACCCGATCCTATTCATGGTTTCCCAGTAGCTCGGGATAATATCCAGGTCATAAAGCTTCGTGGATCGCTGCATTCTATTCTTTGAAGATAATTTACTGACGTCATCCGTTTAAATTCTAATAAGATAGTAAATTTCGTTCGCTGAGAGAACGGCCGCGTGGTCCAGCGGTTCCGATGCGGACTTTTAATGTTGAGGTCCGGAGTTCGAATCACAAAAACATCCAAAAAGAATGTGACGATTTAAAAAATAATTATGGCGATTTTTCTGGTTTGTAATAAATCAAATGAAAAGAACCTTTGTAACATAAACCATTGATCAGTAATTATGATTTATAATGAATAATGGATACAAAACTTTGTTATGTAAACTCCGTGAAAATTGAGTTTCAAATATGTATAAAAACTGATAATGCTGCAATATTGAAATACATAATAGGGCCTACCGTCGTATACATAAAACTATAACATTACATTACTGTTGTATTTGTCACATACATACAACGACTGTATTCCCAAATGAAGCAGGCAGAGTACACGTAACGTTACATACACGACAAACCATGACCATTTCACTTTTCGTGGCAACTTCCAGCACAATTTTAGATTTAATTAACTGATGAAAAAGGTATAATAGTGACAGGTTACTAGCCTATCGCCTACAGCACATCTAAGTCGCCTCTTACGACGTCCATAAGAAAATGGAAAGTGTTATACTAAACCTGACACACCTAACATCCATACATTAACTCCAGTACGTAAGGTAACGGCACCAGTTATGGACGGTTTAAGTTGACAACCACCAGTGATGGACACTTCATTCATAATTTAAAGACCATAGTTGTGAATTGATTGTTGTAAAACAAATGACTTTTCCTTAGTGGGTAGTAAATAAGAGTCATTGTCCATTACTGGTTCTTTGTCCATGACCGGTGACTTTACCTTACTACAATTATAACCTACTAGCTTTTGCCCGCGGCTCCGCTCGCGTTAAATTCGGGGTATCACAGAAGAGATAGCACACATACCAATTTATAGCTTTCTACATTGAAAACTTCCACCCCTCACTTTAGGGAAATGGGGGGTTTTGAAGAGACATGCCCTAAACTATCTCTACCTAAAAAATCACGTCAATCCATCGCTCCGTTTAGCCGTGAAAGACGGACAAACAAACAAACACACTTTCACATTTATATATTGGTACGGATACCCAAATTAACTTTCTTGTCGCCTGAAGCACTAACACTGAGTTAGCTCAAAACCCAGCTCAAGCTCAACTGCCAATAAAATCCTCAACCTCACCTCAACTTCACAGGGCGGCAACCAATATCGATAGAAGGCGTGTTCGATACCGATATCTACGTATCGATACGCCACGCCCTCGTGTAAGAAAAAATGCCGCCAGCGCGCATGTCCAAACCGAACCGATCGGTCAATCGAGATAAAAAATGAGAGGTAAAGTGGGACGTTCGCGATTTTACGGGGGAGGGAGAGTTTAAGGAAGTAGGGGGTCGGTTGTAACGGTCTGACGGGATTTTATAACGGATGACTGTGTGGGACCCATTTCATACTAATACAACATGTAGAGGCTGTAAAGTTTGACTTCACATATCAGTCATCAATATCGGTAGAATTTTAGGCGACAGGCTAGCAACCTGCCATAATATTATACCTGCCAACTCAAAATCTAAAAAATAGGATAGAAGTGGCCACGAAAACTGAAATGGTTTTGTCTACGTAGTGTTTTGTGTGCTCTGCCTATTTTGGAACACAGGCTCCACTTTATGTGTATCTGTGTAATTTCAACTCGATATCTTTGATTAAAAATCACCGTGTAAAAAGGACCCGTGTGGTGCCGGGTCTAGAATAGCACCTCTCCATTTCTTCCGTGGATGTCGTAGGAGGCGACTAAGGAAATGGGTTTAGGTGTTCTTTAGGCGACAGGCTAGCAACCTGTCACTATTATACTACCTCTTACATCTGTTTTCAAACCCAAAATGATGCTAAGTTGCTGCGAAGCGAGAAATAGTCATATTCATGGTTACGTCTAAGTATGTATGTATGTGTAGAAAAGCAACGACACTTGTTTCAAAACTTTTCCCTTTTCCGATATCCTTTTTCCGATAGTAGGCGTGCAGCAAGGCGTGCCGCCGGTCGCTGATTGGTTGATTGGAAACCGATCAATAACCTATAACCGTGAATGATGTGGTTTCCTGTGGGCGGGGCTAACTCTGAAAGTTTGTTGAACTCGAGTGTATGAATGGTTTATTATAGATCACATATTAAGTAGTATATGTAACCATAGTTAGGGTATAGGTTAAGGTATATCTTAGGCGAGAGGCTAGCAACCTGTCACTGTCTTGAAAAAAATAAAAAATAAAAATTTGAAACTAGCTTTCCGCCCGCGGCTTCGCCCGCGTGGAACACGGTGATATTGCGGTATAAAGCACAATTATAAGAAACACACACAGAGCCATCGATCTATCATCTATCGATCGGTCATCGATCGATATCGATATAAAATATTATCGATAGATATCGATCTATCAAGCAAACTATATTTTTGTTTTCCCTCGGGAACTTCAATTTTCCGGGATAAAAAGTAGCCTGTTATTTAATCCGGACTTCTATCTTTACGTCTGCAAAATTTCAAAGCAATCCGTTCAGTAGTTACGGCGTGAAAGCGGAACAAACAAACAAACTCACTTTCTGACTTATAATATTAGTAAGGAAGTAAGGATGGCTACGGAATGTGAAGTCATGAGTATGTTTATGTAGAGTTTCGTGTACTCTGTCTACTCCCATTTAAAAAACCATGACATGACTATTTCACGATTTATAACAACTTTCAGCATAATTTTAAGTTCATACATAAATGGTCTGTCGCCTAAAAAATATGTTAACCCATTTATTTCGTCGTCTTTTACGACATCCACTGTAAAATGGAGATGTGTTATTCTAAGTTCGTCTCTATTATAGTCACGGTGGACATTTTCGTCACTACTACTCTTAAATCTACTGGACGTCCATTTTGAAATTTTAACTTTCCTCCCAAACGCTTTTACAATGAAAAAAATGTCCAAACAAAGACATCAAACATCCCTTAGAAAGGTTTCGGCTCTTAACACAACCCTGTAACAATAAGATTATACCACTCTTTTAAAAAACTCAAGACAAATGCAGTCTAAGCACAGACTTACATCGAAATAGATGACTCAAGTGTATGTACTTCGAGTGCCAAAAGGGAGCCAAAAGGGAGAGCAATGCTTTTCCTTTGACGCAGTTTCACTTAGTTTTGTACCACTTAGATTAGCTTTAACTGCCTAGAGACAGGACAACTTGCATAAGACGGCGTCACCTTTGACTCAGTTTCACTCGGACTGTCAATTCCCATCACTAAAGCGCTCATGTGACGTTACAGTAGGTAGAGAAAAGTGGCACGCTTTTCATACAAATGCAGGAACTCGCGGCATCTATTTCGAAGTCTGTGAGTCTAAGCATACTACGACATGGTTCTAATAATAATTCCGGGCGTATAAAATTAAAATCTACAACAATGCCCCTCCTGGATCGGACAAACTAATTATCCTGACTTTATCTATGCCTTTCTCTTAAAGGATAAAAATAATTACAAGATAAAAGATTGTCAGCCTTTCTAGTTTTTTTTGCGATCTGTCTGCTCCTTATTGTGTTATGCATCGGCAATGGTTAGCAAATTGTGGATATGCCTCTAATAAAAATTAATAACTCAACATTTATGAATACACCTTTACATTTCTTCCGTGGATGTCGTAAGATTCGAGGTACATTTTAGGCGGCCTGCGCGTTGCTGCTGTTGCGCGTCTATCCGCTCCTGTGACGCGTAGCTCCAGATGATGGGTCACGGATTGCCCTGAAACATGTCGAGCTAATCTCGATATAAAAACGTGAGTTGATCCGTTTATTTCTCCGTAACTATGTATGTATCCTGTGTGGTGTCGGGTTAGAATAACATCTCTCCATTCAAAATTCAAAATTCAAAACTTTATTTATGCAAATAGGCTCCTAAGAGCACTTTTACACGTCATTTTTTGATTTTACCAGCGCTTCGGAAAGACCATCATTGCCAAGAAGAATGCGCCGCAAGAAACTTGGCAGAAAGTCATTTTTTCAAAAAATTAAATTACAAATATATATATATATATACATATTACAAAAAAAAAGTATAAATTTTTCCGTCGATGTCGTGAGATTCGCCAAAGGAAATAGGTTTTAAGTATGCTTTAGGCTACAGGCTAGCAACCTGTCACTATTATACCTCTTTCACTTCTTTTCAAACATTAAATTATCCTAAAAGTCGCTGCGTAGCGTGAAAAAGTCATTACCATATTTTTGTGTATTATACCCCGTGTGGTGCCGGGTTAGGATAGCACCTTCCCCTTTCTTCCCATGGGTGTCGTAAGAGTCGACTCTGGGAAAGGGTTAGTGTATTGTGGGCGATGGGCTAGCAACCTGTCACTGCAATATCACGTTATGCCATCTAGTTACCCTGAAATTGCTAAGCGTGGCACTGGATTTTTTATATCATATTGTGCTCTGCCTACCCCTCTTGGAAATACAGGCGTGAGAATGTGTATATATGTATGTATGTGTAGTTCACGTTTCGTGTGCTCCAAATGAATCGGAGACGGTGTTCCTTTTACTCGCCTGACCTCTACAAGAAAAAAAAATCCGGCGTATCCACCCTACATCCAACGGCAGGTTTTAATTCAATTCTTGGCCATACTAATTAACCCTTTCTCGAGTCTTTGACAATAATTGCACGGACGCAGGATTGTGAGCCTCGCTTTAGAGGTACGATGAGAGAGCTAGATTATGTCTGTCTTTTTTTGTCTAAACAACATAGTTAATGAAGCTCAAGTTGACAAAGTCGACTTGGAAGTGGGTGAAATCTGAATGGTGATGCAAAAGCGTTTCTTACGCAGCTAATGTGGGACAGTGGAATTTTTAATCTATACTAATAATATAAAGCTGAAGAGTTTGTTTGTTTGTTTGTTTGTTTGAACGCGCTAATCTCAAGAACTACTGGTTCGAATTAAAAAATATTTTTGTGTTGGATAGGCCTTTTATCAAGGAAGGCTATAGGCTATAAAACATCACGCTGCGACCAATAGAAGCGAAGAAATAGTGGAAAGTGTGGAAAAAAGCGGGGGAAATTGATCACTCTTCCACGCGTACGGAGTCGCGGGCACAGCTAGTACATACATAAATACAATCACCCCTGTGTTCCCATGTGGGGTAGGAAGATCACACGACACGTGGCATAGACAAAACTTTTACACACTTCGCTACATCTAGCCTAACTTAAGATTTAAAAACGGGTGAAAGAAGTGTAATAATAGTGACAGGTTGCAAGCCTGTCGCCTAAAAAATACCTAAACCTTCCTTTGCCACCTCTTACGAAATCCATGGAAGAAATGGAGAAGTGTCATTCTATCCCGGAAGACATTTATCTATACTAAGTAATATTATAAAGCTGAAGAGTTTGTTTGTTTGTTTGAACGCGTAAATCTCAGGAGCTACTGGTTCGAATTGAAAAATTCTTTTTGTGTTGGATAGACCATTTATTGGGAAAGGCTTTAGGCTATATAACATCACGCTGCGACCAATAGGACCGAAGAAACGTTGAAAAATGTGGTAAAAAACACTGAAAATTGGCCACTATTCCACGCGGACGGAGTCGCGCGCACAGCTAGTATTATCTATGAGTAGTAAGTAGATCCATTAATTTCACTATGAATGAGTCTCACGGTAGTTTTAAGTTTAAAATAAATGACAGAGAGCTAAACAAACACTGTAAAGCCCAAATACCAATCCTAACAGCCTCAATAAAATATCGACCCACCTAATAAGGGTTATAACAATAATTAGTTTGTCGATTACAAGGGGTCACCGATTGTCCTTCGGGGGTTGATTAAGACCCCCAAATGACCCTCCAAAGGGGTAAAGTTTAATGCGGGAACCTGTCATTCCCGGGATTACGGGACTTTGGTATTTGTTGATTTTTAAAAGTGCTAATTGTACAAAGACGCGTTTACGTTTGGGACCCTTTTCTTTCCTTTGATGTCGTGTTGGACCGTGTCATAATTAGGTACTAAGAATACATAATTATGATTGTATAGGTATGTACCTATACAATCATGCCTATGTTCCCAAATGGGGTATGTAGCTGACGCGCTCACAAAGGTTTATTTTAAGTTCTTTATTTATGGTTTTTCTATGATGCTGTCACCTTTTGAATAGAATTCTGTTCTAAGTCAGCCGCCAATGAAGTATGTGTTTGTGTATAAGTTTATTTTAATTTATAGTTCTTCGCTGTGAATATCTCTTTCAATCAGCCCTGAGCCACCTACAGTGTAGGCAGAGCACACAACGTGACTGAGCCAAATCATGATGACTATTATTTCATGCTTCGCTAGCACTTCTAGCAAATTTTTTTGTTTGAAAATAGATAGAAGAGGTTGTATAATAGTGAGAGGTTGCTAGCCTATCGCCTAAAGCATACCTAAACCTATTTCCTTAGTCGCCTCTTACGAATCCACGGAAGAAATGGAGAAGTGTTATTCTACGGTTGAAAAACTTAAGTAAGTCATCTGTTGTATGTGAGAGTAATGTGTGCGAATAGACATTTCTACTTCTAAAATTTGAAATAAATCGTGTGGTTTGCAAACTCATTATTTGATTTTCCTTCAAGTTCGATTATTCCTGTCCACTTATGATTGACACGACTGTCACAATAAGATATAAATCTCATATAAACAGTTGTCAATATTAAGTAATTGTCTTCGTATTTTTGCGTCGTTCATTGTAAACTATACACAACTACATACAATAGGTGACTTACTTAATTAAGTTTTTTACCTATATAGCGACATTATCCCGAACACATTTTGAGTGACATTTTTTATAAATTTTGAATAGAATAGAATAGAATAGAATATAGAATAGAATAGAATATCCTTTATTGTCAAACCGTGTTACAAAGATGGTTCACAAATAATGAAGTTCCAACGGTAACCCACTCCGGGCATACAATAATATAGACAGTAAGTAAGTAATAATAATTTTAAACAAAAAAAAATGTTTTACCAAAAAAAGGGTAGCGGTCACCCCTTACGTCCAGTACAAGGGGCTAGTTCCACCCCCTTTTTCTGCCGTGGTAGGTTAATGGCACCCCCATTGCCGAACCGAACCGTATCGTTTGCGTAAGTGTAACGGCGAGGACGGCTGAGTTACAAGTACTTTGTGTTGTGTTCGGGGTTGTTCGGAATGGGGTACTAATAAAATGATTTTTTTTTTTGCTTTGGTGTGACTACTCGAGCATCCTCGGGAATTCCCGCGACAGCTCGCGCAGTCGCACGGCTTTGTTTATGGAATGCGCTGGAATTCCCGCGGATCCGTGGGCATCCGCGCGCATCGTTAGAGTTTCTCATGCGCTAATAAGTCTTATTATAATGAAAATAAAGTTGAAATTCTCATGACACTGAAACTGCGCTCCGCTACGCCGCCCTTTGCTGCTCTTCTGGTGTGAATTGAGCCTAAGGATATGGGTTAATCGTGAGATTTATATAAGGCGGCCGGAAATTAACCGTTGGTCGGTTATATGCGTCTGGAAAGCCCTGTGAAGTTTTTTCCCGAAATTTTCATGTAAAAAAAATACGAAAATATGAAAATATAGCCCAGTCTTTTGTACTCCGGCTTTTATTCAACCGCGTAGTATCGCAATATCGAACGATTGCAGATTCGTTCGCTCCGACTAACGGGACTTGCGTACGGGACGTAAGGTAGGTAAAACACAGAGTGCAATAACCTGAAAAGCGATGAAACATTTGTCTCCCACAAGGTCAATAATAGAAATTTTCAGGAAACATTTTACAAGAGTTTTCAGACGCATATACCCGACCAATGGCTGAAATATTTACAGTCAATTTTCACCCATCCTGTAGGTATAGGTATAATTTAGATTAGACTAGCGATTGAGTGGTGGTACGCAGTGCACGTCAATCGCGGCGCTTTGCTCCCGACGATGGATCACGAATAAATCTGATACTTTTTAATATTATAAAGTGGAAGAGTTTGTTTGTTTAAGTTTGTTTGTTTTAATGTTTAAGTTTGTTTGTATGTTTATTTGTTTGAACGCGCTAATCTCAGGAACAACTGGACCGAATTGAAAAATATTTTTGTGTTGGATAGACCATTTATCGAGGAAGGCTATATTATAACATCACCAATAGGAGCGAAGAAACAAATGTGGGGGAAACAGGGAAAATTACCCAAAGTCACTATTCCACGCGGATGGAGTCGCGGGCACAGCTAGTCATGAATAAAGATGTAGGTAAGTGTATTTGTTTTCATTTCACTGTAAACATCAAAACTAAAACTAATTCCGCTTTTAACTTTTTAATTTAGTTGAGTTATTTGAGACGAATTTAAAGAAACTTGAGAATAGTAAGTCTCACAGTTGGGACAGGGACTTTAGGGAACTCGGACAGGACCTGATGTCTTTACGATACGGCGGCTGATCAACTGGACTCACTACGTCTAGTTTCTGGGACGGACTGGACTGGCGAATAAAGCAAGTAGCATAATGTACCTACCTACCTGTAAGATTATACTTGCATTTTAAAATGGTAGTCAGAGTGTAATAATGTAGAAAACAAACCCTATGTCTGACCGTATGTGTGCCTAGATCTTTTTAACCGACTTCAAAAAAAGGAGGAGGTTCTCAATTCGACCTAATTTTTTTTTTGTGTGTATTGTTACTCGATATCTCGAAGACCCGTGAACCGATTTTCAAAAATTTTTTTTTTAATCGAAAGGGTATAACTCGAAATTGGTCCCATTGGCACGTAACCAGGATCTGATGATGGAATCTTGGAGAAATCGAGGGAACTCTTCAAATTTTGTATGGACATGTACGGCGTTTTCGGTAATTTGTTGATGAAGTCAAGAATTTACATTCAGTAAACAACACTTTCAAAATATTGCTAATTTGAAGTCGGTTTTTTTTGTTTAAAATTATTAAAACTACGCAACAGATTTTGATGTGGGTCTTTTTAAAGATACATTGGTTCTAGAGGAAGATTTATATGTATAATACCTATATTTTTATGCATGGTATACTAGAGAAACACGGATAATTTTAGGGTTTTCTATTATAATGTAATTATTTTGCATACTCGCGAAGCTGGGTGGGCCCCTAACCCTAAGTAGTTTCATATAAAACTACCTAAGACACATAATAGCATACATACATACTTGCATTGCATACATAAAAACAGTTACTCTTGTGTTTCCAGTATAGGCAGAGCACACCAAACACACAAAATCATAACTGTTTTCGGCACTTCTGACATAATCTCAGGTTTAAAAAAAATGGAAGAGGTATAATAGTGGCAGTTTATCATAATTGTAAGAGACTAACAATTTGTATGGCCGGAATACAGCCCCAATCCGCCCCTGTTCACCCAATGGTCCGGCGATGGGCGAATTTAATTGCTATTCGGCAGAATGGGCAATAGGACGAAACAATTCGACGTAGTGGCCCTTGGTAGGGAGCCTTATACTGGTGTAGTTATTTTAGTTAAGTAGTTGTAAATTTAGAAACATTTATTCGGTATAGGTATTTTTTGTGGGTGTCGTAAGAGTCGACTCTGGGAAAGGGTTAGTGTATTGTGGGCGATGGGCTAGCAACCTGTCACTGCAATATCACGTTTAACCAACTGATTACCCTGAAAATGCTAAACGTGGCACTGGATTTTTGAATTCATGTGCTCTGCCTACCCCTCTTGGGAATACAGGCGTGAGAATATGTATGTATGTATTTTTTGGAATTGTACGTATGTTGTCATCCATCCTAAACACACATACATACAATCACGCCTATGTTCCCAAATATGTACCTAGTAGCCAAGCCACAAAAATGTGACAGACAAAACCATGATTATGACTATTTCACGCTTCGCAGCCACTTCTAGCATTATTTTAGGTTTGAAAACAGATGGAAGAGGTAGTATTATAGTGACAGTCGCCTCCTTCTGCATCCACGGAAGAAATGGGGAGGTGCTATTTTAAGCCCAAAATCACATGGACAATATAAATCAGCGGTTTTTTTTTAAATAAGTAGCTTATTAGGCTCAGGCAATTCACCAATTGTATCGATATGGGTTAAAGGCTCCCCTATAAACACGATCTTAAATCAGTCCTCACCATTACAGGTCGATCGCCTGTTGAGGGGCTCGATAATTGCCTTTTCCTGTTTAGCTGAAGACAGATAGCCGATAAATAAGAAAGGAGAGTTATTTTCTTACTTAACGGGGTGTAAATCAGAGTTTTGTACTAGGAGGCTATAAACTTAACAGAGATTGAGTAACTGTAAGTTAGGTAGCAAGCTCAGGTAGCAAGTGACCACTGAGAAACTGGATGGGTCATTGTCAAGCCTGGCAATTTTTTTCGCCAAAAAATGAAACACGTGATTTATAAAAATCAAAGGTATATTACGACTCTTACTCTAACGTGCAACAGATCTGAGTATCATTCAGAGATCAATTATTCGATAAAAACGATTTAAAACGAAATAACGATATTTCGGTTCCACCGAAAAGACTAATATGTCCACCAAGTGGACTAATAATGTTAATTAATAATAAATAAACAAAACAAAAAGCGGTAAACATCTTAAACAAAAATAACGTTTATGATATATTCTCATAATCATAAACAATAAGACACGTAAATACATTCAAAAAGTATATAAAAAATATTTTGTGTCTGTCTACCGAAATGACAATTCTTTTCGGTGGACCAAATATGCCTTCGTCCTCCGAAGTCTAGGAAGCCTTCAAGTCTTCAAGAAGCATGTATGACAGTGGGGGTTTGGTGGCTCTTCCTTGTATTAACGTTGACGTATCCAAACTTTCAGAATATACGTCCAAAAATTGTATACTTTTATGAACATTTTTTTCAATCAACAAACAGACTGCACTCACTAATTTTTAATGGTTGCTGCATCCTGAAGTCACCAACTTCTTTCTAAGTAAGTAAGTTTCTTTGCTTTCAACATTTTTCTGTTTTTCACTGCAATACGTTCACCCATTTCGTGGTACTAAAATAACTGGAATCGAAGGCGGTATTTTGCGTGCGATGTACTTTTAAGTTTCTTTTTGTATATTGATTTTTTTTCTGCATCGTCGTGCATCATTCCATTTTTCCTCCAAAGCTTATTTTGTATGTTTTTGTTAAATCTTCTACAGTTTTTTTAACATTTACAGAATTTACGTTTAAACATTCACTATTCAGTCACTAGTCATTTACGGATAAAACAAAAAAGGAATCAGAAGCTAGTTTTTAAAGTTATAATAAAAAAATAAACCAAATTACAAGAAATCAATTAAAATACAATCATTTATCGTTTGGGTGTACAAAAAGTCCACCAAAAAGACGTCCACCGAATGGACTTTTTCCGCAATATCATTCACAACACCAGCCATTTAAAGGATTATTCAAAAGGCAAGGCATATTTACAATGTTTGATTGCTTAACTAATTATTAAAAACGTTTGGTGGATTTATAGCGATGTACTTACAAAATACAGCAGTAACCGGAAAGACAATTCAACATTGACACCACCAAATATTCTTGTTAACACAACAATATCGTCTGCTGCGCACAAGTCACGGCAAAATGGCTGCTAACAGGGATAGTACGATAGTGAATGAGTTAAATTATATGTCCCGGTCTATTCATTTGACATTTCCCTAATTTTTCTAGAATTTAAAGTAATGTCCACCAAAAAGACAAAAAATGTTGTGACAAGATTCAACGATGCAAAAAATGTGTTTTATTTCCATCTAATTTTTTAAATCCTAATAATGTTAAATGGAAATCATACATAGATTAGGGAAAAATGGCATTTTTGTACAATAATAAAAGAGATGTATTTTTTTAAAGCCACATTCTGTTAACAGGTGGAATCCGGACAGTCCACCGAAGTGGACTTTCAGTTACATTTGTGGTGATAAACAAAACAAATAATTACATTTTTGGAAAATATGATATAGTATAGTCTAGTACGTTTCCTGTACTTTATAGTTATGATGTAAATTGAATGCAATTATTAAAAATGTCTTATATATTACAAATGGACATGTTTTTTTAGGGTTATGACAATGACCCGGATGAGTGAGGTAGAAAGTGACTTAAATCTCGCAAAATATTTTATTCGTATGGTATCGGATTATAAACGTTTAAATCTCGAAAAAGTTGAATTTGGACATTTTTTGCGAAGTTTTTTTTCATGTGGTGTCAGGTTGAAATAACCATTTCTTAAATTTTATTTCTTCTGTGGATGTTGTAAAAGGCGACTAAAGAAAGTTTTAGATTTACTTTCCGTAACACACTAGAAACCTGTCACTTTATATTACCTCTTTCATCTGCCTACAATTATGTTAGAATGGCCGCCAAACGCAAAATAGTCATGATTTTGTCTATGTCACTTTTCATGTGCTTTGTCTACCCCATTCGGGAACATAGGGATGATTGTACGCACTTCTTTCATCTGTGTTTTAAACCTATTTATTCTAATAGTTGTATGTATGTCTGTGAACAGTTTCGTGATCTCTTCCTGCCCTATTTGGGAATAGATGCGTGATTGTATGTATCCTTACTAATATTATAAATGGGAAAGTGAGTATGTTTGTTTGTTCCGCTTCCACGCCGTAACTACTGAACCGATTGCTTTGAAATTTTGCAGACGTAAAGTTAGAATTCCGGATTAAATAATAGGGTACTTTTTGTCCCGGAAAAAAATTATGTTCCCGAAGGAAAGGAATCTTCGCTTTATACCGTAATACAACCGAATTCCACGCGAGCGAAGCCGCGGGCGGAAAGCTAGTGTATGTATAAAACGAGAACAAGTTTCGACAGAAGTCGTGCAGAAATCGTGTGGCAAGCCCGACTGAATCTATAGCCGTAACCAAACACCGCTATTGATAGAGGTCATGTGTTTGTCCATTCCACTTCTTTCACTGGTGTTGACCCGGCCCTGTGCTGCGTTTAGATCGACAAACTTATCTGCCTATAAGTTCTTGATGTGGGTCTATTCCCACTAGTTCTACTGACAGTTAGAACAGTAGAACAGTGACAGTAGAACTAATGGGAATTTTCATTCCCACTAGTTCTACTATTCAAAGGACTTCAGATAATAGTACTAGTGGGACAATTTTTTTTCAAATTGAAACCGTTAATGAAATGAAACTGTGTGACTAAATATTATTTCGATAAAATTAAAATAGAACTACTGGGAAAAAATCACTCCCACCAGTTCTATTATCTGAAGTCCTTTGAATAGTAGAACTAGTGGGAATGAAAATTCCCATAAGTTCTACCAGTAGAACTGTCAGTAGAACTAGTGGGAATAGACCTTGATGTGTCGTGCTATATAATAAAAAAAAAAACTGGGAGAAAATAAGAAAAATGTATGGTCCCTGGATGCGTTGCTGGGCAGAAAAGCTCAAATCACACCTGTACTTCCAAATGGGGTAAGCAGAGCACGCAAAATGATACATAGTCAAAACTATTACTATTTTACTCTTTCAGCACAATTTTTGGTTTAAAAACAGGTGGTGTAATAGTGACAGGTTGCTAGTCCATTGACCTTAGCTCGTGGTGAATATCAAATTCGATTTCAAACATAAAACTACCGTGAGACTCACTCATAGTGAAACAAACGGATCTACTCACATTTTTTATATCGAGATTAACTCGACATGTGTGTGGAATCCGAGATTTGCCTAAGATTCGAAGCCGCGACTTACTGCGTGAAGCCGTGGTAGCCCAGCGGTTCGACCTGTGGCCTCTCAAGCAGAGGGTCATGGGTTCAAACCCCGGGCTTGCACCTCTGAATTTTTCGGAATTTATGTGCGATATCGAATTTGATATTTATCACGAGCCATTCGGTTAAGGAAAACATCGTGAGGAAACCTACACAGAGCGACGAAGTAATTCAACGTTGTGTGTGAAGTTCCCAATCCGCACTGGGCCCGCGTGGGAACTATAGCCCAAGCCCTCTCATACTGAGAGAAGGCTTGTGCCCTGCAGTGGGACGTATATAGGCTGATGATGATGATGATGATGAACTACTGCGTGAGAGGCCACACAGCCCAGCACCTACTAAAATACTGACTTGACTTGTCTTGACTTGAGCAAGTGAGCTCGCCAATGCAAACGCTCCATCTCCCAGTTAATGATGTCCTATTGACGGTCAGGCATTGAAAGAAACGTCGGTCAGTGTAGACGCAGCCTAATGGGCGGCATTCAGCGAGTGTACACTGTTTACTGATACATTGGGAAGTTTGTTTTGAATGTATCGTTTGTGATGTATCCCCACATTACATACATACATACAATCCGTGCGGGGTCGGGTTGGGATAGCGCCTCTCCATTTCTTCCGTGGACGCTATAAGAGGCGACTAAGGAAATAGGTTTAGGTATGCTTTAGGTGACAGGCTAGCACCTAAAGTTTATGCTACAAGTGACTACGAAACTTTAAATAGTCATAGTTTTGCCTGTGTCACGTTTCGTAGGAACTTTTAGCGTAACAGAAGGAAGAGGTATAATAGTGACATTTTGCTGCACTGTTGCCTAAGGCATACCTAAATCTATTTCCCTAATCACCATTAAGAAATTCACGGAAGAAATGGACATGTGCTATTTTAACCCGACACACACAGGACACAGGATGTTTTATTGTAACCAGGAAACTTAATTATTGTTTTTTGTGTTCTTAATATACTACATACATATATACATAACCGTCACGCCTTATTCCCTGCGGGGTAGGCAGAGACAACAGAGCGCCATTCGCTTCTATTCTGACATACTTCTCTCGCTTCACTCACATTCATAACTCTCGTCATACAGGCTCGACGGTTTCGGGTACTCCTAATTTGGCCTCCCCTTAGTACATCGTATTAATATACTATTCCCATAATTAAGGCCAAAACAGAAATGGCTATTTCTGATAAATCCAAGTAGATATTAAAATTTAACGACCCCGCAAAAACTTGGGCTCAGATAAAGGGTAACCCTGTTTGTACGTTATTATTCTATTGTCATTTTATTTATATTTCTCGGTATCGCGGAATATCTAACAGTCTAAAGAGGAGGGAATTTTAATGATTGTTTTATGCTAATCAGCTGTAACTTTGGGAACTTTGATTTTCATTTTCTCGGGCTGACAGTTTGGAGATAAGTGACAGTCACAAAATGCCCTCGATCTTAGGTACAGTCAGGAAAATTCATTGAGGATAGAACCTATAGAGTACTAATGTCATCTTGGTTGTTCGGAAATTATTCCGCAAAACAATTGAAGTTTAGTGATCGCTGTGCTCTTATTGGCCGGTCCAAGATCGCGCGTAACGCTAGCAACGCTAGTGCCTTTTTCTCTACGCTTATTGGCTCTGTACAGTTTCTGTGACAGTGACGGTGACGTTTAGTATGTTGAAATCAACAAACTATTTGCGGACTGGGGTTGCGAACATTGTTTCTCTATAGGTTCTATCCTCTATGGGGAAATTAGATGTTTAGCTGGTTGATACTTCTAAAATTGGCCTCATAACTATTTCCAGCCAGTTGCATGACATAAATACTCAATATTGAACTTCATGGTGAAGTTTTCCTATAATGCGAAGAAATTATGAAGGCGGTCAACCTGCTAAACATTCAGATTCCCTGACTGTACTATTGCAGGCTGTTAGGTTAGAACGGGGAGAGTAGGGATGATGATGATGATCAAAATGTGAGATAGTTTATAAGTTCCGTACCCAAAGGGTGAAAATGAGACTATTACTCTGAGACTTCGCTCTCGGTCCTTCTGTCCATCCACCCATCCGGTTTTTTTTACAGATTATTATGTTTATATTGCCGCTAGCAACAAGTACCTAGGTACTAAAAATAAAGTAAAATTATTATTTACGGGGTTCTTAAGACTTAGCCACTTTGTACAGTAGCTTTTCACTCTATCGACTATGATACTGTTTAAAATGAAACTTTGAAGATAATTTACTAATTTTGTATGGAAAATAGATTCCGTAAAAAAGGCAAAATTGGGTCCATGTTTATTAACTTTAATAACTACTAATGAAATCAAGAATACGTGGTTCAAGTCTGTCGAATATCTCGTTATTATTTCGTTCCTACCGTATATATTTTAAACTTGAAAAAATACTTTAAATATGTATCTGTAGTCCGATAAAGATTAGGTACTTAAGTTATGTACCTTGTCACTAAAAATTACTCTTGTGTAGTTGTGTAGTAAATAAATTTTAAGCCCGACGACTCACGGAAAAAGACCGAAAAACAAATGAAGACAGCTCGCTCTACAAGAAACATACTTAAATCTCAAATACAGAAACTGCAATGAACGCGCAATCCCATTTGAACTTCAAGAATATTTCACACTTACATAAATAAAGAATACTTATAACTTCGCTGAAAAACCCATTAAACCTTTGAAATATTAACGGGCATAAATAACATTTATTTTATTGTGCACCTTAAAGGGCTCAAGTTTTAGACATTAATAGCAAACAACGGCTTCCTCGGTCGGATTAATAAAATACTGTCACACTTCTTAATTAATTGGAGTTTCCAAAGAAAACAATATCATTTTATTAGCATAAGTATTTTGGGTGCAGACCGGCGGGGGGAACGCCGGGATGAGCAGTCAAATAAACAGTCGATGCAATAATACCATAAGTTTAGTATAGGTACTTATTGTGATTCAAAACTCAAAACTTTACTAATGTAAATAGGTTCTAAGAGCACTTTTGCGCGTCATTTGCGAGACTACCAACCTTCTGGAAAACATTATTGCTAAGAAAAACGCGTCGCAAGAAACTTGACAATATTTTTTTCCAAAATACTAAATTGTTGTCCGTGTGGTGTTGAATTTAGAATAACACCTCTCTTTTTCTTCCGTGGATGTCGTAAGAGGCGACTCAGGAAATAGGTTGAGGTATATTTTAGGCGACAGGCTAACAACCTGTAACTATTTTACCTGCCAACTCAAGACCCAAAAAAATGCTTGAAATTACCACGATACGTGACTAAACTTAGTCATGATTTTTTTATGTAGCGTTTCATGTGCTCTGCCTACCACATTTGGGAATACAAGCGTGATGATATGTATGTATTCTTGTCTTTGCTTCACAAAGAACGACACTGCTGCTTACTGCTTGAGCTATATAATCCAAAAACGCCCAAAAAACGCAGCGTTTCCCCGCCCAGTCTGCGCTTAATAAAGAGGCCGATGACAAGTTTAAGTGCCCAGAGTTCAGTAACTGCTCTTTTTCCCACTTTTTGTTTCTCTGAATTGATACATGGTGCTATTAAAAGCACTTGGTTTGGAGGTGTCTTCGTGTTGGAGGGTGTTCTTAATTGTAGGTTCAGGAAGGGGGCGATGTACGTAAATGGGGTACAGATATTTGTGATAAATAGGCCAGATGGTGGGAGTTGAGAATGTCTCTGAAAAGATGAGAATTAAAAATAAATACACGCTTTTATTGAGATTTTTAACCACGACGCGAAAAAAAAAACGGCTTCAATTTTTTTTGGCTTCCTTGAGATTTAAGTTGAAAACTAAAATTTTAATTGGATTAAAGGAAGGCAGTTAGCTCTTTTCAGTACTGTTTTAAAAATGGCTAGGAAATAGGTTAAGGTATATTTTAGGCGACGCTAGTAACCCGTCACTTTCTCTCGTTCAAAATATAGTTGTGCTGCGTATTAAAAATTACAGTACACTTTACAAGGACAAATTTTCACCAAAACTAAAACCGACAACAAAAACAATGCCATACTTTAAAAGCCTACAAAACTCCAGCCTTAAATCAAACCTACATTACGGTAATGCGTCTAAATTCAGCCTATTACAGTAATGAATTAAGGTGTCCCAGTCCTAGAAGTTACACAAATATGCCCGATATGCCTTAATTAAGAGGGCTTTGTACAGCAAAAATCCATCTGCAACTTGCCACTTTAGGGCTCTCGGTAGCGTGGCTTGTCCTCTCAACACTGCGGGCCGAGGAGCTGGGAAAATCGCTGAATGGAGGTGCTTTTAAATAGAAGTGAAAGTACATTGTGATGTACAGTCGAAACAATTAAATAAAAACAATATTTTTGCAAATAGGCTCCTAAGAGCACGTTTACACGTCATTTTTGAGTCTACCAGCGCTTTGGAAAGACCATTATTGCCAAGATGATTGCGTCGCAAGAAACTTGGCAGAAAGTTGTTTTTTTTTTCAATATACACAGTTTTTACAAACTAAAATTTGTTAGATTATTTGTTTAAAGAAAAACATACTGTACAAAGTTGTGTTGGGAGGGGAAGACCTAGACGGACGTACCGTGACCAAATCGCGGACGTTTTAGAAACAGGTCAGGTCAAGAGTACCCGAAATCGACGAGCATGTATGAAGAGACTAATGAATGTCGATGAAGCAAAAGAAGTATGTCAGGACCGTAGCAAGTGGAATAAAGTGGTCTCTGCCTACCCCTGTGAGAAAGAGGCGTGATTGTATGTATGTACAAAGTGTGAAGTAGTGTACAAATTGATTCTTGACCCAACAAAACGCTGTCACCAACGTAATAAAGATTTCTACGACGTTCGTTGACCGATGTAATTCAGGCAAAGTGCGGCGATCGCATTAAGTCAACATTTCTGTGTAATTCTACCTACTCGTAGCACTTTAAATCCTTGCCTAGTTAGATTCCGGTGGCTGTATAATATTGCTAGCTCTAAAAACCTTCGTAGCTCTTTGGCAAGCAAGGTGCGGCCACATTAGCGCGAACGCACGCTCCCCAACCCGTGATAGAAACAATGATGAGTCTCAGAGATTTCCCAAACGAGCCCTAGCCCTACGGATATTGTTGAAAGTTATCAAATTTTCAAAACTGTGAAACGCGTTACGGGCGGTAATTATGAGTGCCGCGGAAGTGTTTTGCTTAGTTATTTTATGCGGCCTTGGCGATTGGGATGGATGGCGTGGATGCTTTTGTAAGACTTTTTGTAGTTTTGTCTGTGATTTTGTGACGTCTACTATAGTTTTTTTTTGACAGTTAAATTTGAAAAAAAAAACTGTTGCAATAACTTTTAGTGGAGTGTAATTTGTATTCAGGATACGTTTTAGTTTTTATACGTTTCAATTTTATTAATTAAAAAAATGTACATTTTCAAACTGAAATTATTTTTATATTCAAGCTCTCTCTGTCTACGTATAAAAATGTCCTATGTTGAAATTTATAAGTAAAAGTTAGTTGTGAATATTTTTGACGCATTTCATTTGTTTTAAAATTAATTAGATGCTGAATGTTATTTATTGGTTCTAACGATTACGTGTATAAATAATAATATATATGTTGTTTTTAGGGTTTCGTACCCAAAGGATAAAAGCGGTACCGGACTGAGACTTCGCTGTCCGTCCATCCGTCCATCCGTCCGTCTGTCTTCAGGCTGTATCTCAGGAATGGTCATAGCTAGACAGTTGAATTTTTCACAAAATTTGTATGTATTTCTATAACATCAAATACTAAAAATAAAATAGAATAAATATATACTTTTTTGTGTCTTAAGGTCGATAAAAATAAGGGTCACAAGTAGGCACTTGAAATATTCACCGAACATTTTAGTTAATTGTGTAATCAAAATAACACTTAAAAAATATTTTAGGCTTCTTTTGCCTACTTACTAGATATCAATAAAAGATAACATGGACTATACTTGTTTACTTAATCTGTGATACCGGAACCCTTCGTATGAGAGTCCGACTCGCACTTGGTCAGTTTTTGTTCATGGCGCATACCTCTCCGCATATGCGGAAAGCAAATGAAACTATCAGTGTCCTAATTCACATTAACTACACTAGAGCTAGGCGACGCACCGTTGAAAACCTTTTAATATCAAATGAACTGAAAATTGGTATGTGTCAAACAGCATTATTAGGTTGAATTGTAGAGAGAGGCGGGAGTGTGATCCAGTGGCATTTTGGTGTGTTGAACAGAGGATTTGTATTGCTAAAGGCCGGTCGCGGAGCACAGCGAAATTCGAGTGTTGACCCGCTGCTATCTATCTTTGTCTCACGCGTGCAGTAATGTTGCCCTCACGCTCGCACAGTGAGACGCACTTGTTCAAGTGCTCCGCGGCCTTTATCCCAAGCGGCAGTGCTACCAACCTGCGCACTCTACCCACTGGCAGTGTGATTAGAGACCGTTTTTTTTACTTAAGATAATAATATTATTATTGTAATTGGTCGGTTTGGATACCAAGCGTTGAATTTTAGAACAGTGTAGTGTAGTGTTACTTGCATATTTTATTGTGTAAGTTTCTTGATATTTAAATACCCGCCAAATTTTTTGGATTGGTTACGGCATAGTGTAAGATTTTTTTATATATTTTTTTTTCTCGTGCAGTACAGTGTTTACTTACTTACTTATTTAAACTTAGATTTGGGATTGATGAATTTTGTGTCTTTTTGCTGTTTTTAATCTCAAAAACGTTATAAAATATATTTTAAACAGGATAGAAATGAACAATACAAATGGATTTGATTTACCTCTGTACTTATCAAACCAATGTTTCTCAGGAAATGAAGAAAAAAAAGAAGCTTACTAAAAAACCATACACAAAATTACAAGTACTTTCGAAAGAATCCTAAAAAAAGGTTTCAAGTCGCCACAAGAAGTTTTAATCTACAAGCAGCCGGTATTACCAGCTCTGTACGCATCCCGCCAGAATCAGTCGGCCCCTGAACACCCGCTGAATAATTATGGCGCGTGTAATCACGCATTACTGCGCAGCGCTGCAAGTTTTATTAACTTATCGACACTTGGCAACTATAGTTGATTACTGAATCATTGTACACTTGGGCAACTATAGTTGATTACTGAATCATTGGACTAGGGTGCCCACGTGTTAAGAGTTTGGATTTTTTATTTATTTATATTTTTTTATTTTATTGTAAAGGGAAACATACAGCATAAGTAATACAATAATACAGTTCATAAAGTTAAAACACAAGCCAAAACAGTTTCCACCAATAGATTTTAACCATTTTTTTGTATACTTCTACTTTGTTCCGCGGATGTTGTCAGACGCAAGTAAGGGTAAGTTTAGGTGTGCTTTAGACGACAATCTAGAAATCTGTCACATTTATACCTCTTCCTTCATTTTCTCCTTCTTCGTCTATTATTAAACCAAAAATTATGCTAGGAGTGGCTGTGAGGCGTGAGATAGTCATTTTTTGTCTATGTCACGTTTCATGTGCTCTGTCTGCTGCATTAGGGAACACAGGCAACTATAGTTGATTACTGAATCATTGTACACTTGGGCAACTATAGCTAATTACTGAATCATTGGACTAGGTTGCCCACGTGGTGAGAGTTTGGAATACTTGTTCTTTTGTTCCGCGGATATTGTTAGATGCAAACCAAGGACAGATTAAGGTAGGTATGATTTAGGCAGGCTAGCAATCTGTCACTATTTTACCCCCTTTTTTAGGGTTCCGTAGCCAAATGCCAATAAACGGAATCCTTATGGATTTGTCATGTATGTCACAGGATTTTTTTCTAAAATTATGGACTACACTACTAAACTTAGTAAGTACCTGTGTAAATGTATTCTGTGACCCGCATATAGATTTGTATTTAAAAAATAAAACACCGGGACAACTTGTAAATAAAAAGTCCTTTTTCAATCACCGACCCCGCCCATACGGCGATGTAATGACCAAAATTAATAACCAGCGACAAAATATTAATTACAACTCGCATGCGTTGTGGTAATTAGCGACTCCCAGGGGCGGTGTTCGGTTGATTTGATTGAGGTATTGGTCGGTTTGAAATAAGTGAAAAAAATGTTTCGCGCCCCTGGACTTAGCGCCATCTATCGGTGGATAGTCGAACTTTTGTTACTAATGTCATCTGCATTAATCAGCTGTTAATTGGTAATCTGGACACAAATTTATTTATTGTGATTGTTTTATTATTATTATTTTAGATTCTGTTTTTTATTTGGCATTGTTGTTGTTAATTTATGCCTATTTTATTATTTATAAACTACTAGCTTTCCGCCCGCGGCTTCGCCCGCGTGAAATTCGGTTTTATTGCGGGATAAAGCGAACATTCCCTCGGAAACATCGATTTTTCCGGGATAAAAAGTACCTTATTATTTAATCCGGACTTCTATCTTTACGTCTGAATTTCACAGCAATCGGTTCAGTAGTTACGGCGTGAAAGCGGAACAAACAAACAAACTCACTTTCCGATTTATAATATTAGTAAGGATTTGTATAACTATTTTTCAATTTGACTAATTTGACTATCCTTTTGTGATTTTTTTTTTATCTGACTTGACATGTATAAATTAGGCATAATTTGATTTCCAAAATGAAATAAAATGAATCTAATCCAATCTGATCATGCCCCTAACGAAGGTTCAAAGATCGGTTGCATAAAAACAACTTCTAACTTGGTTTTTGTGAACTTCATCACCCAGGAATATCTGCGTGGAGTGAGATCTCTCTATTGAAGACTTTCCCACATATTATATTATTATTGGGTAGCCGTATAGTGTCGGGTTCAGACTAAAACCTTTCCTTTTGTTCCGTGGAATCGTATGAGGGGCTCAGAAAAAAAAACCTACCTATGGTATATTTTTAACGAAAAGCTAGCTTAAAAAACCTTAAAATTAAGCTAGCCGTGACTAAGAAACGAGATTATAGTTATGATTTTATCTATGTAGCATATCGTGTGATCTGCCTTCCCATTCGGTAATACAAGCGTGAAGGATGTATGTATGTATTGTATGTACCAGAAAGGTAAGCAAAGCCGCGAGCCTAAGTTAGATACGTCCGTTCCCGTACCATCACCAACCGTATTTCACACAAATCCCACCTCCCTGTCACCTAACTCAAACCTGAACCCTAATGTGTTACCTTATTTACTATCCAATTCGCAAGTAAATACCCTAATTATGGTCAATACCGCAACAGAGGAGCCGCACTGCAAACATGAATTACCCTATTATGCAAGTTAATAACTGGCAAGTAACAGGTTTAGAGTAAATCGGGTGAGTCAATACGGGTCAGTAACTCGAAAGGTAAATATTACGTTTGGTCGCTTTGGTATCTTCGGGTAGGGTGAGTATAGTTGCATGAATGTTAGGATATTAGTTAATGAAGTTCAAAATCGAAATTAAAATTTATTTACGCAAGCAGGATGTCAGTGTTTTGCACGTCTTTTTTCGTTATACTAAAAGCGAGTTAAGTAAGAAAAAACTCTTAATTTTTTTTAATTGTCCCGATTCACACTCATGTTTGTCACGAAGGGAACCTAATGAAAATAACGAATTTAAACATTATGTCTGGGTTTCCTATTACCTAGGATACGCACGAAACGTGACATAGAGAGAACCACGATTGACATCAAGCATGATTTTAGGTTTAAAAATAAAAAGAGGTAGAATAGTGACAAGTTACTAGCCTGTCTCCTAAAGCACCTAAATATATTTCCTTAATTGCTTTTTAAGACATACATGGAAGAAATCAACAGACCTTATTCTACCTCGGTACCAGTCTGGGAAGATAATTAAAGTAGTATAAAAATAAAAACAACATAATTAAATCTCGTAAGGTGCTAAATAAAACTCTTTAATCTAAAGTAGAAAAGAAAAACCAGGAATTTTTGATTCGAGTCAGTTTAACAAAACAGGCCACGAGTAAGACATGATTCTATAATTTTCATTAACCATTTGGCATTCCTTTTCATTCCATACTTAGGCATTCTATATTCAACTCAAAACGCTATACAACAAACTAGCAAAATACACAAAATGATGGTTATTTTCCACTCCTGTCCCCCACAATCATCACACGTGGCCACCCCAGTGAAAAGGTAGAGTTGTGCATAGTTCAGCCCGGGTCCTGTTTGATTAGTGCTAATCAATCTCACACGGGTATTTGAACTATGCCCGGGTGAAAATTTGATTGGTGGGAAGTTTCAAGACATCGGACTTGGTGTGAAGAGCACGACTAAATCTTTAGTTCACTTACAGAAATGTACTTAAATGTATAATCTGCAAGAAGAAACACAATTACCTGGAGATATTTCGCGGGGGTATATAAAACGTGTTACAAAAAACCGGGTAAAAAATGTAAATTGTTAAAGCGAAAAATATTGCAAACCGTCACTTCTTGTAAGCTGTCACTAAATATAACTGTAGTTATCGGAGATTGTTTAACAGAGTGTATTCTTTGACGGATTCTAATTTTTAATTCAAAAATGTTTGCAAACTCATAATGAGGAATTAATGGCTTTTTTTTCTTTGAAATATTGTAAATTGACTCCTTATAATTCTGCTTTACTCGTATATTTCTAACACGTTGTATCAGTAGTTAAAGTTACAAACATAATTAAAATAATATAGGGCCAAAATATCGCAAGTTCAATGTTATTGATAAAAAAACGAATACTAGAAAAATGGCCCACAACATCAGCATAGCTGATAACTAAAGTCCAAGAGAAGTGTTAAATATTCTAACATATTCTACAATCCGATACAAGAGGATATATCACCATTAAAAATAGGTGACAGAAGTATCTATCTATCTAGTAGCACTAGAAGCAGGTCGCCTGTACGTAGGTCGCCTATCGCTTATATCCGTGAAAGTGTGTTTGTTTGTTTGTTTGTTTGTCCGTCCTTCACGGCTAAACGGAGCGATGGATTGACGTGATTTTTTAGGTAGAGATAGTTTAGGGCACGGAGAGTGACATAGGCTACTTTTTATCCCGGAAAAAAAAAATGTTACCGAGGGAAAGCAAAAAATATAGTTTGCTTGATAGATCGATATCGATCGATAGATAATAGATCGATGGCGCTGTGTGTCGTTTGAAACGAGAAGTTTTCTTATAGTTGTGCTTTATACCGCAATATAACCGAGTTCCACGCGGGCGAAGCCGCGGGTGGAAAGCTAGTCATACCTAAACCTAAAACACTATCATCAGTTGCATCTTACGACATCCGCAAAATACCTGGAGAGGCGTTAATCTTCGCACATCAGCGTAAACACGTCGCATCAAAATGAACATTTGCATAGCTTTAGCTATTTGCTTTGCATAGTTCAATCAGTCCAAACCAAAAATAACAATAACCTTGGACTGTAATTAGGGCGTCCAAATCGCGGCGCGCACGCTCTATCAGCAGCGAGGACAGTCCGTAATTCGATGGATACGCCCAACTTTCCATCAAACTGTGGCCCGCGCTCAGGGCACGAGCGGCAGCGGGTTTTTACCCTTTTTACTCCACTTTAGTACGTTTACAAATCTTGCAAGGAAGATTTGAACCACTTCTAATAAACCGATTGAGCTGAAACTTGGTTTACCTACGTAACTTGGATGACAATACAATATTCCGGTAGTGGACTTCTGGTGGCCCAGATGACTGTCTCCGATGGAGGGATCTCATCAACGGATGGTCTGATTGACTTGAGCTGTTTAAACGGTACATGGCAGCTGGGCTTGGCTTAGCTCGCGTATTTGCTCGGTATTTATGCCCATGTAATGACTAAGGGTTGTTATTTGGGTTATACACATTTTGACACAAGGTAATGTGCTATAGTGACACATGTTAGAATCGATTCACAGCTGTCCGGGAGACCCGTACGGATTGTTGCTACGAGCGCCCGGAGCGGGAGCACAAATGAGGAACTAGAGCATCGATTCACAGCGACGCGGAGCGGGTTCCGTGCGTACCGATCCGGGTCGCTGTGAAACGATGCTCTAGTCTAGTTTCTCATTGTGCTCCCGCTCCGGGCTCCCGCCCGTAGCAACAGCCTGTACGGGTTTCCCGGACAGCTGTGAATCCAGCAAGGTTAGTTATAGTAGGGATTACACACATTTTGACACAAAGTAATCCGTACAAATATATAAATGTGAAAGTGTGTTTGTTTGTTTGTTTGTTTCACGGCTAAACGGAGCAATGGATTGACGTGATTTTTTAGGTAGAGATAGTATAGGGAATGAAGAGAGACATAGGCTACATTTTGTCTCTACAAAACCCCCCCCATTTCCCTAAAGTGAGGAGTGGAAGTTTTCAATGTAGAAAGCTATAATATTGGTATGTGTGCTATCTCTTCTGTGATACCCCGAATTTAACAAAAGCTAGTGTCCTATAATGACAAAAGTAGAAGTACAGGAGACATAAGCTCGTCACACATTAAGCAGATACGGTAAGATATCTGTTACAGAACATATATCTGTCAATATCGCTCCCTATACAATTTCAATGAGCTACCACACACTGCGCAGATTTACCGTCAGGTATCTTTTGACATCGACATATGGAAAAATGGCATTTATACGCAGATCAAATATTATCGTATATGCGTAGTCTGTGACGGGCTTTATGCTTCCCGCGGCTCGCTCGCGCCTTCCACGCTCCCATCGCATGCCGCCGCGCCCATTTCATATACGCACGATATGCAAATACGACATAAAGGTAATATTTCGTGATAACGTTCTGTAATTAATAAAATATGTCCTCTCCGTAACTATTATAATTATGGGCGCGGATTCCGGTTTCGGTTGATTGCTTTGCGGTTTGATTTATAGTTTTAACCTGAATTTGTTTTTGTGTGTGTTTAATCAAAATAATGGGACGTGGACGGGTTTGGTTTATGGAGTGATGTGGGATAGTGAGATGGGGTGGGAGAAATGTAACGATCGTTTAAGATACTTAATAGTGGTGATTTGCATGGCTACGAATCGTGCGTTATGTTTTCGCACTAATGCTTGATTTTCGAGAACGAATACACATTTAGTTAGATATGGCATTGTTCAATAAGATATTATTATTTATGATACTACTATTGCACCATGTCTAAAGCAAATTTTATTAAATTTTTCATTTAATTTCTTTGAGCTCGGATTTTTAACAATAGTGCAGTCGGGTCAGGACCAAAAAGTTGCACCTGCGTTAAATCGTGATTATAATTACATCAAACTTTTCCGTTGTGACACGAAAATTAGCTATACGTTTATACGTTAATTTTCGTGTCACAACGGAAAAGTTAGTAGTAACTTCAAATACGACTTAACGCAGGTGCAAACTTTTTCGTCCTGACCCAGTCATCGATTGTTTCTTTGTACATAATGAAGTGATGATTTAAGTTATTAATTTCATCTGTATTGCATCAAATTTACTTCACTAATACGAGACCGTTCTTCCAGGTTTTAAGGCATTAAAAATCATTTGGATAGCTCATCATTATTGACACATAGTCAACATCACAGCTAATTAAACAGCATGTTGATCTTTACTTCAATGAGTTTCTGCTGTAATATATGTCTGTTTGACCGCGCGACTGAAACTACGATATTGTCGAAGTTCACTATTTGTGGGCATGCGTTGAGTTGTAACTTGATTGCTTAGCTTCGCGTCTATTCTAAAATGTATTCCATACACACATACATACATATGTCAGGTGTATTGTATACCCAAATTGAACAGTATACAAAACGTTTACATAGACTAAACTATAACTTTGTCATTTTTTTTAACATCATCAAGCAAAATTTTTAGATTTTTAGAAGTAGAACAGTGACAGGTTGCTAGCCTATCGCCTAAAATACACCTTGTACCCTAAGGGCCGGCGCTCACTGCCGGCATGGCACAGGACGGCATGGTAAGTTGTGCTGCAGCATCCAAAAGAATAACCCGAGGAATGCTTCGGCACGCTGTGGCATGCCGCGGCCTCTCTCAGCATCGTTGTACATATCAAAATAAAGTAACATGAGTTCTAAACTCATAGTAATAAGATTAAAATAGCTTTATCAGTAACGAAATCCTTTGCCATGACCCGCCGTGCCATGCCGGCAGTCAGCGCCGGCCCTAACTTGCCTCTTACGACATCGAAGAAGAAATGTGGATATGTTATTCTCATCCCGACACCACATGGCACACGGAGCGGCAAAATGGGTTTTCAACTCGAAAATTGTACCTACACTTGAAAATTGTATAATTATTTACGTTCTAGATACTGGACCCATGTAATTTTCCTTGGTCGATTCAAATATAAAACCGACCAAATGCGAGTTAGACTCGCGTTCGAGGAGTTTCGTCCTAAAAATTGCAAAAAAATCACGTTTTTGTGTGGAAGCCTCTCTTACTGTACTTGTTGTTATAGCCATGATAGAAATACCATAACGTCGCTGTTCCTGCAGAAATCGCTATGTGTTTTTAACCAACTTTTCAGGAGACACAAAAAACTGATTTCCTCATTAACCATGTATGGAAAGTTAGTAATTTTTTTTGTGCTATTGCCTTGTGATTTTGTACATGAAATGATAATTTTTTTTAAAAGATATAGTGAAAACTGAAGTTTATACGCATAGAAAAACCGAAATTTGTTACATAGCGATAAATATCTCGTACTAAAATATCGCTATGTGCCGAAAAACACATAAGTCGAACGCGAACGACACGATCGAATTAATTCGCTATGTGTGCTCCGAAAGACACATATCGGAACAAATTTTCGCGTGATATGAATATGAAATGGTCCTGCTTTGTGATTAGTGACACTTAGTTATTTTTAAGGAGTTTTTAAGGGAACATTTTGACATACAAACTTCACATGGTTATTTTTTCACATGCAGAAATAATAAAGATAGCTTCACGCCGTTTTTAGAGCATACGTATATGGACCTAAGGTTCAAAATGGCATAAAAAACCAAAAATCGAAAAAATGCACATAGCGATTTTTGTAGGAACAGCGACGATAATCTGTGAAATTTTCAATATTCTAGTTAGCACGGTTCGAGATACAGCCTGGTGACAGACGGACGGGCAGACAGCAAAGTCTCAGTAATAGAATCCCGTTTTCTCCATTTGCGTACGAAATTCTAACAATACTTTTACACAATCACATACCCTGAAAAAGAAATGTGTTCTTCACTACATAAACGTGACCGTTTTTAGGTTGTCTTTTTCTCGCGTTTACATTCTGCCCTTAACAAATGCACTTCTGCGTCAAAAAAACCAAACCGGTACGAACCTGTTAATCAAAAACAATTGAACAAAGGATCAAAAGAAAGGGATTGTTTGTTAAATCAAGGCGAAGATAAAAAAGGCAATCAGCCTCTCCGCTTTGTCCCCTATTTTTTCTTAATTTCAACCTGATCCCAATCAGGGGTAAATTATAATGGCAAGTTTACTAGAAAAATGTCCTTTGCCTTTGAATTTCTAAGGGTTAAGATCATTGGTATTTACTACGAGTGGGTAATGCGAAAGAAGTAATTAAAAATATCATATATTTTTGGCAACTAATGTTGGATACTTTTCTACGAATATACACTGTTAGTCTCATGAAAATCGTTTAACGAAAATATCTTTAAAATCATGTTAAACTTATTTCACTGACATTGGGTATCTTAATTATAAAGTTCAAAGATATTTACCAAAACTTGATTAAAAAAATTCTTAGGTAAGTAGGTATATTACGTAAGTGTGACCTTAGTTGTGGAGAGAAATTCGTTATGTTTTAACGACGATCCATTCATTTTTTTAAATTCTATAAACAAGCTTAATCCCAGTGTGCATAAAACACTTCTCCAATCTTTTCGTGGATATCGTGACAGGTTGATGATTAGGAAAATAGGTTAAGGCATATTTTAGGCGAGAAACTAGCTACCTGCCGGTATGGTACATCTTAACAAAAAACCTAAAAATTATTAAAAGTGGCTGGAGAACGTGAAATAGACAAGGCTATTCCATGGGGCGTTTCGGGCTCTCTGCCTAACCCATTTGGGAAAACGGGCGAGAAGAACCGTAGGTATATATAATTTCAATCACTAACATGCAGCTGTCACACCAAAACACCAAAAGTCACACCCAAACCTAACAAGGAAAAAAATCGTTTTCTCGAAGTTAAATTAACTTTTTTTTTCTTTTGTAATAGGCAACCCTTTTCGGCAGTATCGGACGAATTGTCAAAGATCTGCGCAATGAATGCCGGCACAAAATTGAATTTTTATCCAGATGAAAATATTTGAGGGCACCTTAATACAAGCAATTAAAAAAGATTGGATTAGCTTAATACAGAGGAATAAATGAAACATTTTTTTCTGCTAAAACAAGATCAGTTTACTTTTCGTGTAATTGGTTATTAGCGTTGTTTGTTTGAAAAATAACTTGGGTTTTGAAGACAAGGCGGACAAAGCCAAATACGCGCTGAAGTTTACGGGATGCGAGTATTTATTTTGTTATTAATTGAAAAACATTATCAGGAAATAAAAGGGTTGCATTTTTGACAGCAAAATGCTTCATTGTCAATCCCTCATTAATTTTCTGTTAAAAAAAATAAGATGTGTTTTAATAATCTAAAGTTACTGCGGCAAGGTATCAAGATTAATTTGTCAAATACCTGTCACACGTCAAATTTGTCAAATTTTCAACAGCCTGAAAATATCAATTCTGAGTTACATTTTATTTTGTTCCTATTTTTTATATTTATCAAAATTCCTAAGTAGTTTTTTTAACGATTTCACGAAGTCCCAGTCCCACCCAACAGATAGTGAAAAACACAAAAACTCAAGTCTTAAATTGAGTTTAGAATCAGATAGATGTTTTTAAAATGCAGTCAACTATGTAATTTACGTAAACTCCCTATTTAACCGATTATGTTTCCACATACAGCCGTGAATACACCCTCCTTTAGCGCCAAGGGTAAAAAACTATTCTAACGCGAAGCGCGAAACTTCAATTAGTTAAGGGCTCACTCAGAGAGGCTAATTAAATCTGCTATTGTGAGTATCAAATGGGTCGCTTCTAAGTGTCAACAAGCGAGTTAAAGCTGACATTTTTTCCAACATTTTGTATTAACATTGTTACAATAGCACGAATAAAAATGTACCGCGAGACTAATTTACACACACACACATAAATCACGCCTGTATTCCCAAATGGGGGAGGCAGAGCACACAAAACAGTACATAGACAAAACCATGACTGTTTCAACTTTCATGGCCACTTCTAGTTTTTTTTTAGTTTTTGTGTTGGCAGATATAATAGTGACAGGATGCCAATCTGTCGTCAAATGCATACCTAAACCTATTTATCCTTAGTCATCTCTTACGACATCGAACACATGGAAGAGTTTTATTTTAAGCACCACTAAGAGTAGCCTAAGACCTAGAATACCTATACCAACACAAAATTCCACACGTTCTCTCAAACTCAATATTTCCGGATAAGCCAACGTTTCCCAAGTCCCAGGCGACTTAAGACATAACTCCAAGACATCAAACCTAAACTTAACCAAAAATATTAAACCGAAAGCCCCACAATACGACTAATAAGCCGCGTCAATCTATAGGCCTTCAGATCGCGGCCTATTTGAATAATTTTTACATTTAAAATCATTCGCGGCGACAACATCCAAAGGGTAACCTCTCAGAATCGCGACCATTGCGACGAGATAAGGAACCAAGAGGTTTGGGGTTAAGGCATGAGCTTATAGCGTTTTTGACTACTATACTTAAGCGAAGTACTCACTAGCGAGCCGTAACTGTAACCGTAGCATGTACCTACAGTCAGGGAATCTGAATGTTTAGCAGGTTGACCGCCTTCAAAATTTGTTGGCATGACAAACTTCACCATGAAGTTCAATATTGAGTATTTATGTCATGCAACTGGCTGAAAATAGTATTAAGGCCAATTTTAGAAGTATCTCAACCTGCTAAACAACCAATTTCCCTTACTGTACTAACCAAAAAACATAGTGTGTACGTGGTTCGCAGACTTACTGCGAGCGGTACGCGAGAGCCGATGTTTACAACGCACTCATTTCTGAACCCGTAACTATAACACACATGCATTGCATACGTATTAGAACCTTGTTACTATATCACATCATGTTACGGTTACGGCTCGCTAGTGAGTATTTGGCTTAATGCAGCGCTCCACATCCACATTCGACGAATAGCTGAACTAAACGATCCTACATTGCGCTAACGAAGTTTCGATGATCAGTTCGGTTGGATAAGTACAACTTCCAACTTTCTCTCTGCCGACTCTGGTCCCCAGGGATAACATCTAGATATCTCTCTATTGGAGACATTGCTACACTTATATCACATTTGCTACACTCATATTTGTTTACATCACGCCTGTATTCCCAAATGGGGTAGGCAGAGCACACGAAACGACATAGACAAAACCATGACTGATTCATGTTTTGTGACCACTTCTGGCATATTTTTTTAGGTTTTGAGTGGGCAGGTATCAATAGCGTTCCACGCAATCTTGGGCTGGCCAAAAAGAGCACAGCGATCGCCGCGGTGGTTTGGCGGTATCGTCTCCGTACAACCAAAATGACATTTTCTTTCAAGAGGGATAATTACTAGCTGGTTGCGGTGGACACCGTGTTACCACCAGCGTGCCGGGTCCAGGAGACCACGTCGGCCTAGAGTGTCCGCCCTCGGTTACTTTTGTTTCCAACGTCTCCAGACGGCCGAGAGATTAAGTTCTTTAATTCCTCTCTTTTAATGAGTCGAATTTTACCGTCAACCTTCTGCCAGCATATCTCTATCTCGTCAAAAAAGGGAGATAGCACGGATTTTGAATGGTATAGATGCCTGCATCGAAATGTTTTCCTTATCTAATACCAAATTCATTAGCAAATTGGGAAACTTTTCGTTGGTCAAATTCTCTTTTTTTTTCACTCGTAGAACAGAGTAGAGAGACTAAATTGGCCAACTATCTCGCCATTTATGAAACTTATTTCATGTAAAAAAAACGCCGTACGCTTTTAACTTGCCCCGTTTCCCAAATAAATTCCGAGTGATTCTTTTAATACGGATTTTAAGCAGATTTTCTGTAGAATAAGTAAAAACGGATCCGTCAGTCTGCAAAAGGTTTAACTCGGTTTTGTGAATATTTATAAGTTTTCTGTTATTTTATTAAGCGTTTTTACGATTCGAAGCTTTTATTATAATCGGTTTTTGTTTCTGTATTTTGCCAGGCGGCTTTGCATAGATGTTTTTTGATTCGAAATTTAAATAGCCATTTTTAAATTCGGATAATCAATTCATTTGGTTGAATAAAAATTGGATCGTAGGCAGTTGTTTTCGTTTCGCACTATGCTTCAGTCGAATTCTTGGAAATATTTTCATAACAAGCAACATTGGTTGTAAAAAGGTCGTTACTTACGAATATTATTTCCAGTGTGTCATCGGGCGCTCTGATAGAGGAGCGGTTAGATTAGTGCTCGTGTAACACGACTACTTGACTTTTGTCACATGGGTTGAAAGAAAAAAAATCATTTTTTTAGAAACACATACCAACATTATCAAATAGCGAATTTAGACGAATAGCCCATTTGGTTAGTGTAATTATAATGTTTCTAGTATTTTTTTTAAATGTGTTTTTTCTTAGTCAAAATCAAGAAGCACAATCTGTACTCATAATTAAAATTATGCTTATAAAATCAATTCCGTGACTTTCTTATGGGGGTCATGAAATTTGTTTGTGAAATTGGTTACATTCTGAGTTTCTATATTTTTATTCAAAAAATTGGTAAAACATTTGTTTTAAGATGATAAATGTTAATTAATGTATCTTTAAGATATCTCAAGGTCTTTATAAAGGTGCAACTTATTTTATCTTTGGGGTATCAAAATTATAAACAAACCTGAATTGATTAATTAATTATAACGACGTTCTCATCAGAAATCCCGTATCCCTTGACACCTATTTATAGTATGTAATGAAAATTTCCGTGATTGATAGAACAAATAAAATCTACATCTAAATAAAAAAAAAGTCAACTAAGAGAGACGCAACTTCGCCACCCAACTAATACCACCTATGAACTTATAATAAAATCCCCACATTTAAATCTATTAGGTAAATTAAAATCGCCCCGTGGCGCTGATACACATCTGTTATTACCCACATTTACGAATTCCTGGCCACACCTGGTTCAGTTCTGATTCTAATTATTATGATATGACATTTCTGGGTCATTAATTTTTATTCTATGCCCACGGTTTTTGATTTAAAAGGATTAGTCGGTATATTTTTGATTTGATGGAAACGGGTGTGTATATAATGGTGTCTGATTGTTTTTAACTGACTTCAAAAAAGGAGGAGGTTCTCAATTCGTCGGGATCTTTTTTTTTATTATTAACATTTTTTTTATGTGTGTGCGCTGATTACTCTAAGACGCCTGGTCCGATTTGGAAAATTATTTTTTTGTTTGAAAGGATATAGTTTCCAGGTGGTCCCATTGTCAGCATATCTTGACCTGATGATGGAATATGAGGGAAATCGAGGCTAACCCTCAAATTTTATAGGCACAGGTAATGTTTTTAGTACATTTTTCAAAGGTACACCAGTATTTACGTCTGGCAGTATAAAAAATATGACTGAGCTGATGATGGAAGGTCAACTCCTTAATGCTTAGGAGTTAAAGGATAATTCTTTCAATACTGAATGCACCTGCAGACTGGAAATTATAATTTCAGTAATTAGTGAGGCCTGCTGGTGATGAAAGGTCACCCTCATTATTAAACAAATGCTTTCAGTATAGCCCAAATTTGAAGTCGGGTTTTTTTTGTTTAAAATTATTGTTTCAGAAGACGAATGTTGTAACATGCCTACATCACGCCTGTAGTAGGTACGCCATTATCCTTATATTAGATTTAAACATAATAGAGAGAACATTAAGAGATTTGATAGTGACAGGTTACGAGCCTCGCCTAAGGCTAACAATACAAATTATGATAACTTTAAATTCATAATGAAACAATTTCTTGAATATTTAACTAGGATTAGAAAACGTTTCTGTCTAAATTTTCAATGTATGTAATTAAGATAGAAATGAAAGATTTATTAGTATCGTTAAGGGTGACAAATAAATATATATCACACAACATAGGCACAAGCTGTAGATTTTGATGTAATTTCTGATTACATATTTGTTAATGTTCCTGTGCTTCATTCACCCTTCAATTTTTTAACGTCAAAGTTAAAAAGATACCTCAAACCTAGTGCTCCCTATTCGCCTTTAACAACATCCACGGAAGAAGTACGTTTTATTCTAAACCAGACAAAACACGGGGATTAAAAAAAATCGTCACTATAACACCAAAAGTTGTATGAGCCGGCACCCCCTCGCCTTTTAGAAGAGAAAAAAACCCAATACCAGACGGTTGCCACGTCATCAATTTTGCAAACCTATCACAACCAGTCAAAGAACATACGAAGAAAATCACTTAAACTCACACGCTTAAAATATTCATCCTGTATTAGAGCCTTTGCCAACTTAGCTTTGCTCTCAAATTTGATGAAATTCAACTGTAAGTCGTTGAAGTAAGAACTAGGAAGTAGCAATGTCAGGTAACTCTGAAAGGAGTTTTTTGATCTGGAATTTTAAGATGTTGATGAAGAATTATGGGATTTATTTTTGTTTGTGACAATGACTTCATTGTATTTCCTAGAATGACAGCTTGACGTTTCATGTGTGGATGTATTTGTTCTCTTGTGACAGCTTTTTTTGATTTGATAATTAACAGTACAGTATTACCAAACAAAGAATGCTTCACGATATACCTGCGTAGTAAATCAGTTTTGTGGAGCGGAAAACTTCGATCTACCAATGATAAAAGAGAATATTTCGCGCGCCGAACACTTGCGTTGTGATTGGTTATTGATTGAAGTCTCAGACAGATGTCTAACACTCCAGCGCCAATTGCGTCGAGTAGCCGACAAAGTTTGTGTGCATAACAAGCAAAATTGTGCCCAGAGCGTTTGTAAATAAAGTTCAATATAGATATATTACTCGTTCGGCTACTCTCGGATATCGTTCTGCGCTTCTCGGCGCAGGCGGTAACAGCCGATACGACTTATTTTCTTGGGAATACTGTAGGTATTTAAGACATAACATTAATAAAAATGGTTTAAGCTATAAGTATACGTATATCACGGGTGTATTCCCAAATGGGGCGAACAGAGCGCACAAACGCTACAAGACTTTTAGTGGCCACTTCTAGCATTTTTTTTTTTTAGACCGGCAGGTGTAATAGTGACAGGTTGCTAGCCTATCGCCTAAAGTACACCAAAACTTAAATAAAATAAATAAATAAATAAATATCACTGGACAATTTTTACTCCAATCACCTAGTCCCAAAGTAGGCAATTTAATGTCTGTGTTATAGGTACTAGACAACGGATAAACATACTTACATAGATAAACATCCAAGACTCGAAAGCAAACATTCGTATTCATCATACAAACATCTGCCCCGACCGGGAATCGAACCCGGGACCTTAAGCTTCACAGTCAGGTTCTCTAACCGCTGGGCTATCCGGCCGTCATTTATTTAATAGCCCTTACGACATTCACAGAAAACGAGACCACACGACACGAGCTTATTTAAAAAAAAAATACACACCAGTTCACCCGTATTTCCCTTGTGTGGTGTTGGGTTTAGAATAACACCTCTACATTCTTGTCTGTCAAATAAATTACCAAAAAATATTGAACATGTATTTTTTATTCAATTTGACACACGAATAATAACGATAATACAGCGCTTCAAAGTTTTCGCGTGACATCACTATCTGGTACAATTTTTACCTAGGCATGACGTCACAAGCCGCCACTTCGGAATTTTGTCGATATTTAGTTATTTGATACACCAAAAGCCACGTGTCGCATTTGCCACAATCAAACTAACAGACTAATAAGAATCCTATTGCCTCTTCAGGCTTTTAAAAGGAAAAACCTACAGCCAATCTCCAAAAGAAACCTTTTGTGTAACATAATTTGAAATTTACTTCCCATAGCAAACAGGATGTTCCGAAAACCGTGCGTTCAGTGTTGCCAATATGCTGTTCATTGGAACGTAATCCCACTCGTCTCATCGGCTGTGCATTTTTTATGAGGAATCTTTTGATATCATCCCCCAGCCGAGCTTCTGCTTTGGCAGTGCTCGGGACACACTGCTGCGGAAATCATCGAACAATAAATTAACTGGGAAACTATCTTTATAATACATAGATACACACATAAATATATTCTCACGCCTGTATTCCCACAAGGAATAGGCAGAGCACATGAATTCAAAAATCCAGTGCCACGTTTAGCAATTTCACGGTAACCAGATGGTTAAGTGTGATATCGCAGTGACAGGTTGATAGCCCATCGCCCACAATACACTAACTCTTTCCCAGAGTCGACTCTTTCGACACCCATGGGAAGACAGGGGGAGGTGCTATTCGAACCCGACACCACACGGGGCGTAAAATAAATAGAATAAAGAGCGACAATTTCGTTTGAGTACAAAAGTACTAAAAAATAGTATTAAAAATAAAGATATTAAGGTATGTATCCCGTGTAGTGTTCGGGTTATAATTACACTTCTCCGTTTGTTCCGTGAATTTTGTATGAGGTGACTAGGAAAGTACGTCAAGATTTACTCAAGGCAATAATAGGCTGCAACATGTCACTAGTATACTTTTTTAACTTTACTTAAACCTAAAAAAAAAGCTAAAAGTGAAAAGCGTTTTCTGTGTTCTTCCTAACCCGTTTGGAAATATAGGCATGATGTAGGTATGTACAATCAAACCAATTGATTCCTGGCCCACCGCAGAAAGAGACACAATAAACTTAATAAAGATTCCCTTTGTCGAGCAACGCAATATCACTACGATTCATTATAAATTGGTTCTATGGTGGCCATCAATGAAACATGTTTGAACGATGGTTAGAAAATTGTATCTCGCTGTTCGCCACACTCCTACGCAGTGTGTAGCCAAAACCCGTCCAGGGCGGGACGTATTGAAATTTTTGAATATGCCAACACTACAGAACCTCAAGTGTATCCGAAATTCCGTAGTAATTACGTGGAAGCTTGGTTTAGTTGGTTTTTGCGATTTTTGAATATGCTGTTGGTTTTAACAAGCATGTTTTGAGCATTGGAGAGACTTTTGAGTTGGTCTTGTAATGAAAACACCTACATCTATTTTGGAGTGTACGGAAATTAGGCAATGATAGTTATGCTTTTTAGTGGAAAAGTTTGATAGGATTGGAAGTTAGGTAGAGATTGCTCTGTAGCGATAAAATCGGGGTCTCCTTGCCTTTTTTGCTATGTGTTAAATGTCAATTGACTATGTGGTGTTCAAAAAAATATGTTGAAATTTAGAATAACAACCTCTCTAATTCTTCTGTGGATGTTGTAAAAGGCGACTAATAAAGACGAAAGAGGTTACGGTTTACTTTACGCGGCAGGCCAGCAACCTGTCATTCTTCTTTCTTTTCTGTCGTTTCACTCTTGGCAGAGTGGTCGTGGTCACGTAGAGACGTCAGTTGTGCTCTCATGTGACTTTCTTGGGAGTGTAGCTGCAGTGGTTTCCCCTTGCCTTCTTGCACCAGACATTTTAGAGTTTATTTTGAACTCAAGGCCGTTGTAGCCTGTCATTATAGTACCGTTTGACTTAAACATACATACAAAACAATACATAGTCAAAACCATGACATGACTATTTCACGTTTCGCAGCCTCTTCTACAATATTTTTAGGTTACTTCTAAGTTTTTAACCTAGAAATTACACTATAAGTAGCTGCGGAACGTGAATAAGTCATAATTATGTCTATGTAAAATTTTGTATGCGCTACCTAACTCATTTGGAAATACTAATTGTATGCTTTACTCAACAGGGTATAACAGAAAAATATTGCAAATTTAACCCCAAAATGAAAGGCAAATGCAAAACACCGAGCCATCTTTGGATAGATGCATCTTCGCATTCCTTTTTGTGGCCACGAAACACGCCGGAATCCGAAGGGAGCCGTAGTCATTCTGATGCATGTGTCAGATGAGATGAAGAGTAGACACGGCGGAGTGATAACATTTAAGTGTTGGTGCAGTTAGTACATACAATACAGTGTGTTACCGGCGTGCGGGCATTTATTAAAACTGACGATAATGTATCAAATTAGCAATCATTTGCAAGTATTAGCATATCACAATTATTTCAAATAAAGCCACAAATGCAATTCTTCCATTTTCTGAGTCTTCAATGTATGCGTAACTTAACTTCACGTTAATACTAAGATGACATTAGATTTGTCATTTTGTGACAGAAACTTTACTGTACATTGCTGGCAATTAAACTTTTCTTAGAAAAGTAACGCAATTTGAAATTTTGTTTTTTAATGCAATTAAGTTAATGGGTAGATTAACAAACCGCATCTCTTAACACTGCTTCAAGAAATGCCCGCACGCCGGTAACACACTGTATATCACGACTGTGTTCTCAAATAGTATAGGCAAAATACACAAAAACTACTACATAAATACATACATACATCACCACTTTGTTCCAATTGGTACGCTACTGACATACTTCTTTTGCTTTATCCACCTTCATTAGTCTCTTTATACATGCTCGTCGGATTCGGGTAATCTTGACCTTACCTGTTCCTAAAACGTCCCCGATTTGGTCACGGAATGTCCGTCTAAGTCTTTCCCTCCTAACGCACCCATCTGTACAGTTCCCGTATAAATCTGTTTAGTAAATCTTCTTTATTTCATCCTACAGATATGGCCAAACCAGCTAAGGATACTTTTATCTATTGTGGTCACTATTTCTACTTTCACTCCCGCTCATTTCACACACTATTTCTTATTCAGTCTTTTCAGTTCATCAGGTATATGTAATAAATTTAAAAACCTAAAATAATGCTATATGTGGCTACGAAACGTGAAATAGTCATGACATGACTATTCTTATGTCACGTTTCGTGTGCTCTACATCCCTACAGACGTGATCGTATGGGCGTTTGTGCACTACCATGAATTTTACGGTCCGGCTTTTTCATTGAGGTCTCGTCTCGCTTGCTCTTCCATTAAATTGTATAGACGTGAGCGGGACGGCGCGACAGACCTTGAAAAACCGGACGGCCGGACCGGAAAAATCATGGCAGTGCCCAAGCGCCCTAAGTATATTTAGCCGTATCTATGTTCAACTTCATCTAAGTGCATACAGTGCTCTCCGCCAGTCTGTGCCGTAGGTTCCAGCCGTCATGTCTTGTTTTTTATTTGCCGTCACTCCTCGTTTCAACCCACTGAGGAATAAATCCATATTACTGTTCAACTATATTTAGCGTTTGGCCTGAAGGGGTAAAAATTGCCGGGTAAGGGTCAATTCCCACCAAAAGAGCAGCGCAGCGCGGCGTAGCGCAGCGACCCGCTCCGTGGAGAATGCGCGACGATTCCTGCGACTGTTCGAGAAGCCGCTGGAATGCGTAGGAAGTCGCTGGAATTTACATAATTATTGACATATTGACATATGTATTGACAGCGGCCGGCGCGACTGCTCGAGCATCCTCGGGCATTCCTGCGAAGGCTCGCGCAGTCGCACGGCTTCGTTTATGGAATGCGTTGTTATTACCATGGATACGCGGGCATGCGCCCGCATCGTTAGAGTTTCTCATGCGATAATAAGTCTTATTGTAATGAAAATAAAGTTGAAATTCTCATTCCACGGAGCGGGTCGCTGCGCTACGCCGCGCTGCGCTGCTCTTTTGGTGGGAATTGACCCTTAAACAACGATTTGCCGACCGCATAGTTCACTATCGCTATAAGGGAAATGTCCTGTTGTTTGACGCTGTACTTTTCGTCGCCATACATTGTGTTGATATTTTTACTGTAGTTTAGACTCACTCAACCAGAGCAGAGTCAACTCGTGACCGCGGTCGCTGTAACGCGGCCGGAACGTCGAAAGGTAATTAAAAATACTGTGATTAAGTCGCGCGTATATATAAATATGAGTGAAAAACACGAAAGTTTAAAACAGCATGCTATCTATTGATTTGTCATTCAATTATTATTATGTTATAAACTAGCAGGCCCAGTGAACTTCGTTCCGCTTTGACATTTTTTTCGCAAGATTTTCAAATTGTCTCACCGTTAAACCTTCCCTAGACTTCCACAAATATTTCAAGAATAGAATTAGCCAAATCGGTTTACCCGTTATCGAGTTTTAGCGAGACTAACGTACAGCAATTCGTTTTTATTTATATAGATTACATTATGTTCTTTCAAGTGTTTTAAACTTCACTCTCTTAACAAAATCTTTGGTTTTTTCTCTACACGTTTAAAAGCAATAAGAAAAATAGCACCATTCAAAGAAAATACCCTTCCAAATATCGTTGATATAAAATATTTTCACACCCTTTACATGGACTACCTTGTTACTTACCCTTCGGACAGACAGACAAACGTACCCTTGGGGTTTATTCAATGAACTTCCAATTTGATGGATATGGATATTTTTGAGATTTGAAAAGGTATTATGTTGATTTATCCCCTTTTGCTAAAAGAATGAAGGTTTAAATTTTGTATTTTAAATATACTTTTAAAAGTTGTATAAGTACTTGTAATGTTTGTTAAGAGGATAGGAGTCGCAATTTTTTTTTCACTAAATTTGTATCTGTTGTGGCTATGCCCCTATTTATGATTTGCTTTTATCGATATTCTATTTTTTTTTATTTTTCTTATTTAGAATATCGATAAAAGCAAATCATAGGGGCATAGCCGCAACAGATACAAATTATATGAAAAAAAAATTTTGCTCTAATGTCATTATTCAGGGAGAAAACAGGGGACTACGTTTGTATGGAGAAGTGGTGCGACTCCTATACTCTTAATATGTCTAGGTGCATATTCTTCTTGTAAGTTAAATTTCACCCATTTACTGCAGTCTGATAATAATATAATTATTCTTTTACAAGGGAAAAATATGTTCTATTAAAATTTAAATACGTACGTATTAATACCCCTTAATAAAGTATCCGTTGCTTTTTAGTATACCTTACTTTTAGCTAAAAAATCATTTAAGCGTACACCATATTATTATATACTGCTTTAATAGCAGTCTTTTACAATATCCACAAAAGAAATGGAGAAATTAATGTTATTCTAAAGTAAAATTTGACCGACTCAAATCAGATTAAAAAAAAATATTTCAACACAGACTTATTTTGCATTCGTTTTTAAAGGCCCCGTGTGGTGCCGGGTTAGAATAGCAAGGGGGAGGCCCTTTCTTCCCGTGGGTGTCGTAAGAGTCGACTCTGGGATAGGGTTAGTGTATTGTGGGCCATGGGCTAGCAACCCGTCACTGCAATATCACGTTTAACCATCTGGTTACCCTGAAATTGCTAAACGTGACACTGGATTTTTGAATTCATGTGCTCTGCCTACCCCTCTTGGGAATACAGGCGTGAGAATAATGTATGTTTTAAAGGACACCTTATATTTCCAAATCTAGTATTTTTCAGAGAAGTGTACTTATACAGCCTCCTACTACGCAGTCTATACAACGCTTGACACGTCCAAACGTAACAGAGTGCCTTTAAAACAGAGAAAAACAGAACCGAATCCCAAATATCCCACCCCAGCCAAGCTTAGTACGTACTAAATTCAACCGATACGTTATAAAAACATGTATTCAGACGATGGATCGCCACCATTTCTCGACTCGAACAGTTCTGTCACATTTCCCAGTGCTCGAATAAAGTACCCCGAATGTGGTGCAAAGGGATAAAGTATGCACGCCCGATATTGTTCGTTGAATTTTAAATTCCGAACTCTATGGCTCTATGGTGCTGGCTGGAAGCCATTTCTTTTTCGGTGACAGTTTTTTTATGGCCACATTGATGCGGTTTTGTTTCTTTTTGGATGGGTATTGATGAGGTTTGAGTAGTTTTATTGCCATTTTCGATGTGAATAGCCTAAGGTGATAGACGTCTCGTCTTAACCATGATTTAATTCAAATTGGTATAACTTTTAAGACATAACATTCTCAGGTTTTTCATCTGGCGCTAAAGTGTAAAGTTTTTTTGGTGTTCAAGCACGGAAACAGGCAACATTAACTGGCCATGCATATTTCATTGACAGACGTAATAAGGTTACATTAAAAGTAATCGAACTGTAATGTCAAAAAGGCTGAATTATTAGAACATTTCATTCGCGATTAAAATTTACATACATATATTATTATCATACTTAATAATAAGTAGATTATTAATGCATTGAATTTCCAGTGATTAGGTTCATTCGTGTTTTGTCTCTTTTTTTAGATTTGAAAAGATGAAGACGTTACTAGTAAATATATTATTGCAACGTGATAACCTCTTTTTGCTGACACATTGTATAAATGATTGCTGCTGGCTGATAAAAAAACAATATAAGTAATCAAGGAATCTTATGAACGGGCACGTATTGTTCCACGATACTCGTACAATGCTGGCAACAAAAAAAAACAACCGATCAACACCAGTTTAAAAAGTTTTCTCGGCGTTTTACCTTGTTCTTTTTTCGAATTGAAACATCGAGCTTTCTTTAGATTCGTGCACTTTATGTATGCTGCAGGAGCTAGCGGAATTTGAATGCAAGCGTGCCATAGACAAGTTTTCTATTGTCTATATATAAGCGAGGTATTGCTGTGAATGTTAGGATTGCTAATGCTTCTAGATATAACGTGACTTGGGATGGTGAGAACTATTATTTTGAAATAAATTGAAATGTATCTTTTTATATTATTTGTTATACAAAGTGCCCGGAAATCGATCGTAAATATTTTAATCAGTAGTTGGGCACACGCTTCTAAAGACGGCTGTAAAATATTTCCCGAAAATTTGCATTATTAAGTTTATGAGAGACAAATGTTTCATTGCTTTTCAGGTCAATGCGACCTGTGTATCGCAAAACTATGCTATACGAAGTTACATTATGGCTACGCCAATACAAAACTATACATACATCATGCCTGTATTCCTTAACGGGGTAGGCAGAACACATGAAACATTGTCAAAGCCAAAACTACTTCAAGTTTGGCAGCCACTTACAGCTTAGTTTTTAAGTTTTTAGTTAAGAGCTAAAATAGTGACAGTTTGTTAGTCTATCGCATAAAATAAACCGTTACCTATTTAACTAGTCTGGAAGTGTTATTCTAAACTCGACGTCACACGGTTCAAGTTTAAATATAATTAGTAGCGTTAGGTTTGTTTATTCTTTACGAATTTTGATTATTTATTTAACCAAAGCTAGCGATCCGAATGTAGTTGATCTGCGGACTTATATTCACACTTCACGCTCCGTCGCAGGATCCTTAATGAGTGCATATGCCAACAAAAGTAGACGCAAGTGGTCGTCACAGATAAAAAATTGGAGAGGAACGGTTTTGCGGAAGTAATGACTTGTTATGGGTTGTATGGGTTGACGCCCTTTGCAAAATTCAAAATTCAAAATTCAAAATTCAAAATTCAAAACTTTATTTATGCAAATAGGCTCCTAAGAGCACTTTTACACGTCATTTTTGATTTTACCAGCGCTTCGGAAAGACCATCATTGCCAAGAAGAATGCGCCGCAAGAAACTTGGCAGTAAGTCATTTTTTCAAAAAAAAGTTAATTACAAAAAATGTATTATATATATTACAAAAAAAAAAAGGAAAAATTGACATAAAAGCAATCAGTGTAATTAATGTGGAGGCAGGATATTTAAGTAAAATCATGTATCACTGATCCAAGGGCCAAGGCAACGCGCTGACGCAGGTTTTCATGCCATCATGTCCTGTTCTGAAAGCAGAGCGGTACCGAGGAACGATTGCCTACGCCACGAACCCTTACGGGACGCGTCACTCCAGCCTCGGGCCAGCAACACATGCACCAATTATCTATATTACATTAAAGGGAAAAATAAATAAAAAAAATAACAGCCATAGGGCTGTGTAATGTGTAGGTTCCCTGAATAAAGCAAACTACTGATTCCATACAATTTCCACAAGTCAAAAGAGAGAAAAAAAAATGTAATTTATAAAATATTATTATTAGTAATATATACTAACTTAATCTAAGTTTAATAGAGGTGTAAAGTGCCTCCATCGTCAATTAAGATGAAGGAGATGTAAAAAGTCTCCCTTTGTCTAAAAGGTATACATAATCATGAAATATACATTTCATGTCAAACTATTATACATACGACATAGCAACAATTATGTCTAGGTTATAAAACAAAAACTTTCCACTTACAGTGGAATTTGTTATGGAGTTATTGCCAAATTACGATAAACTTAGAAAATACATAGATATTTAGATATAGCCTAGCAGAAGACAGTGGCAACAGGACCCGGTACAATTAAAACACACGAATGCACTCAAATTTCACTAACACTCTCACAAAATAAAAGAAAATATTAAAGTATTGCACACACTTGTTATTCATTTAAGCTTTTGTTTTTTTTTAATGGTGCCCCTATCGAAGATCCAGAGCTTTGTTAACCTGTCGTATCTCACTAACTTAAATAGTGCGCCAGAAAAAACTCCGAATTGCGATTTAAAAAATGCATTTTTTTTACTCATTTGTGTTCGATGAAAAGACAAAACTAACTTTAGTTTGATTTGAACTAGTTAATGACTAAAGAAAGCAAAGAATACCAAGTCTTAAAACGAAAATGACCCGTGTGGTGCCGGGTTAAAATAGCTCCTCCCCCTTTCTTCCCGTGGGTGTCGTAAGAGTCGACTCTGGGAAAGGGTTAGTGTATTATGGGCGATGGGCTAGCAACCTGTCACCGCAATATCACGTTTAACTATCTGGTTACCCTGAATTTGCTAAACGTGGCACTGGATTTTTGAATTCATGTGCTCTGCCTACCCCTCATGGGAATATGGGCGTGAGAATATGTATGTATGTAAAACGAAAATGAATCATAATATTATCATTATAATTATCATAATCATCATCCGTTTAGCGATTTCAGGGTAACCAGATGGTTTAACGTGGCACTGGATTTTGAAGTCATGTGCTCTGCCTACAGCTCTTGAGAAGCTCTTCAGGCGTGAAGATAATGTACCTATGTATGAACTGATTTCAAGTTACGCCCGAAACATGTCAAGTTCGCCTTTTTTAGGTCTTCGCGATACAGACCCTGTGTTTAATTTAATTTGTTAAATGTCATATTCAAATAAATACTTTTTACTATTCTTTTCTATTAGCAAAAAAACAGACATTTTGTACAAAAAAATCTCTATCGATCTGTACATTAGGACCTAATGATTAGGTTAAAGCTTTATATTTACATTCCATGGTTGCTATTGGCCCTCATAAGTAAGCCGACTGCCCGCTGCCCCCACTAATTCAGCACTGCAACAAAGTGGGGGTTGATTTTTATTCATTTACTTCGCCCGGGAGACATATCGGCTCCTTGGTCGAGGAAATTGCATTCTGTACCCCTAATAATTTCTTTTCACGGTGTTTTATAGTGTAGGGGATGTTTTCTGTTCTCAGTGTTTATTGTGGTGGGAATTCCACGTACCTTATAAAGTAGGTCTTAGTAACAGTTCTTTTTTTTGCTGAATACTTTTTGTTGACTGTAAAAAGTGTGAAAAGTTGTGGTGTCGGGATAGAATAAGACTTCTCCATTTCTTTCGTGGATGTCGTAGTAGGTTAATGCTATAGGCGACAGGCTAGCAACCTATCACTATTATACTTCTTTCATAAAAATCAAGGTTTTAACCGGATTTTTTTCTAAAAGTGGCTACGAAACGTGAAAATAGTCATTTTCCTGATTAAACGTTTCCTGCGCTCCGTCTACCATATTTTCGAATATTGATGTAATGTTTCCCGTGTGGTGTCGGGATTAGAACAACACCTCTCCATTTCTTCCGTGGATGTCGTAAGAGGCGACTAAGGACATAGGTTTTGGTACATTTATTAGGCGACAGGCTAGCAACCTGTCACTATTGTGCCTGCACCTTGAAACCAAAAATATATGCTAGAAGTGGCCACGAAACGTGAAATAGTCATCGTTTTGTCTATGTAGCGTTTTGTGTGCTCTGCCTACCCCTATTGGGAATACAGGCGTGATGTTATGTATGTATGTATGTATGTTTCTTGTGTGGTGTAGGGTTACAATATTTATTACCTCTCCATTTCTTCCGTGGATGTCGTAAGAGGCGAATAGGGAAATAGGTTTAGGTAGGTATGCTTTAGGCAACAGGTTAGCAACCTGTCTCTATTATACTTTCTTTCATCAACGTTTCAACCTAAAATTTAAAACCTAAGTTAAAACCGGATATAGTCATGATTTTGACTGTGTACCGTTTCGTATCCTCTGCCTACCTTATTTACGAATATAGGTGTATAAACTGTAGTTTCCTCTGGACCATAACACACCCATTTCCAATTACATAAAGACAGGATCACTCCAGGATTTGGCATATGAACCTTCGTCTCACAATGCTAATTAATCCATAATACACTAAAACGCCACTAATCCATCTAATATGGCCAAGAATGGGCCATTTTAAGCCACGCCGGCTCAACATTGTCTTGGCCTACAATGCAAGCATAATATCTTATTGTTCGGATGACCGAAGGTAACCCATATTCGGCCTATTATGTGATCCTGATGGATACACAGTGGAGTGTAGGATGGCGAACATACATACATATATACGCTTGTTTTTTCATGGTAGACAGGGCATGTGACACGGTACATAGATAAAATGATGACTTTTAGATGTTTTTTTGGCCACGTTCAACATATTTGTTTTAGGTTTTAAATTGGCAGATATAATAGTGAGAGGTTGCTAGCCTGCCGCCTAAAATATACCTGAATCTTACTTATGAGTGTACCTTATGCCTATCTCTATATGTTTACCTTATTCCTTATACCATATTATACTTTTACCTATGAGTTATCCGAGCATATTTCATTATCAAAGGCTGTTTGATTTACCCTTCTTCCATCTGTTTTAAACCAAAAAAATTGCGTGATAGTCTTGGTTTAGTCTATGTCAGGTTTTGAGTACTCTACCTAGCCCATTCGGGAACACATATGCTCTTCAGTGAACAACTACGCAAATTGATATTTTATAGCTTATAAAGTGTCCCACTGCTGGAGGAAAGCATCCCCTTTTCTTGCCACTTGTCTCTGTTTTGAGCTATATCATACCAGTCAGCCACTTCTTTGTGATCTGCCTCTGTTCCGTTGGCCGTCGCATGGGACTCAATTGGAAACAATTTTAGCCCATCGGTCTGGATATGATATTAAGGCGAGGTTCTACTAGATTTGTACCCCGCGTCCCTCTCGCGCAAAAGAAGGCGAAGGCGGGGTAGCGGGCGACGCGGCAGGTTGTCAATACGTTGGGCACGCGGTCAAGTTTTAGAATAAATATGAATTTAAAAAATAAAAAACATCGATTGAAAACTATAATTTAGCAGATTCTTTGTAGTACTTAAAGACAAATATTTCCACATAAAAATTATGTAGAAATTAAAAAGAATAAAAACCAAATAATGGGTTTTAGTTTTCATTTTTGCCTGTGTTCGAGAATTTATATGATCGAGGAAAGTACATCCTATCGTGTAACCAATTAGCACGTTCCTTAGGCAATATCTTTACGTATAACATATATTTTTTTTCAAGACTGTCATTTAGCAGAAAGTATGTAAAACATTAGATCTTGCAACCTTCAATTCCGTCTCCCTTGGAATACCTCGCCTTAAAAAAAGGATTTTACCATTTGTTCGTCTAACTTCAGGCCCGTGTGTCCTACCCAATCCAACGTTAAGATTCCTCGGTTCATCGTAATTACACCTATGCGGGTCCATTAATGAACTTAACGGGAATTAATTATTTCGCGAAACTTAAATTAATCTCCGTTATTTCTGGACGAAGTTGTTTGAACGCAGAAAAAGACAAGTCCTGTAGTACAAGATGTACAGAAATCAATCTATATAAAAGTGTGCTCGAGCCAAGCACGCATAAACACTGCTCACAAACACATCTGATGCATCAGACAACATACAGGGTGATAATGAAATCCGTAACGAAAAAAAATCCTGATACTCAGAATCATTAACACAATACAATGGTAAAATAAAAAAAAAACACTTTTTTTTCTTTTTTTTTCATCGGGAAATTCCCAAAAAAATATTTATGCAGACCTAATTTTATTTTTAATCTACCTTACCTAACCTACAAGTTTTCAAGTAATTGTTTTTTATAAAACTTCTGAATTTCGACGGTCCTACTCTTAAGCCCGTAAAAGTAGGAAGGAAAAATTGCAACTGTGAAAAATTTGTAGGTACTGAATAACCCGTATTAATTTCTCGCATGGAAGTGTACCTACCTACGAGTCGCGAGTGGGGTAGACGACGCCCAACGCGCTTGTATTTACTTGCCCGCGCGGTGTCCATAATGTTAGCACTTTTTAGGAAAACTTTGATGATACATAACTTCTTATTTACAAAACAAAATGAGAAACTACTCAAATTATATTTTTAAGTTTTATTAACAAACAGGTATGTAAAATTTCATTACGGATTCCATTATCACCCTGTATGTTTCTCTTACTTATAACGTACTAGCTTTCCGCCCGCGGCTTCGCCCGCGTGGAACTCGGTTATATTGCGCTATAAAGCACAACTATAAGAAAACTTCTCGTTTCAAACGACACACAGCGCCATCGGTCTATCATCTATCGTCGATCATCGATCGATATCGATCTATCATCGATTGATATCAATCTATCAAGCAAACTATATTTTTGTTTTCCCTCGGGAACATCAATTTTTTTCCGGGATAAAAAGTACCCTATTATTTAATCCGGACTTCTATCTTTATGTCTGCAAATTTTCAAAGCAATCGGTTTAATAGTTACGGCGTGAAAGCGGAACAAACAAACAAACAAACAAACTCAAGTGAGTTTACAAAGTAACATCTTTACATTACTTTGTAACTAATAACACATTACCTGTGCATGCATCACATGTGATGTATTTCGAGCACTAACGACACATGAGCGCGGCATAATTATGATACGCTGCCTTTTGTTACTGTGTACGAACTGATCAAAATTTGCACATCTGATCTAGATCATTTCCATTTTGCTTGCGTGTAAACAATAAAAGTAGGTACTTAGTAAGTAATATTGCGTTTGGGTTATCTGAGGAGTTATTATTGAATGAACAAATTACCTATTCCAATTCCAACCCTGATCAATTAAAATTAATAAATGCACGTGAGGAATATTTTTATTGCCAGTTTCACAACGTGTTAAATAATAATAAGCAATTTAGCCTTTCTAAACCAAGACAAACAAACAGTCGAAATCTCAACGATAACCTTTCAAATAAAACAGCCTCAGCTTATCAACACCAACGGGGTATATTAGAAAAAACTTTATCGGGAAGCGGCTCCCGCCACAACAACACAACACCCTCCAAACCTAATCCACTTCCTTAACCCCTTACAACTGAGTCCACATTCCAACATTTTCTAGTTTCCAAACGGCACATTTATGGTTGTACGTTTGTAGTTAATATTGACTCGTGAACAGTGAATTTTGTTTGGAACTTTTCTCATTTGGCATCAAGCTGGAAGTACTCGCCTTTTTGCCGGCCGCTGTGAATTAGATATCTCTGGACCAATAGGCAATACAAATTTTAGAAGAATTCAACCTTTGACTATTTATTTACAGAACCTTTTAGTTAGGCTTTAGTAACTGCTAGTAAATAAACTCTTGCTTCCTTTCGTAAAAGGGCCTGAGGATGTTTTCTCAGGTTAAGGTATATTTTAAACTAGCTGTGCGCGCGACTCCGTCCGCGTGGAATAGTGACTAATTTCCCTCGTTTTTTTCCACATTTTCCAATATTTCTTCGCTCCTATTAGTCGCAGCGTGATGTTTTATAGCCTAAAGCCTTCCTCGATAAATGGTCTATCCAACACAAAAAGATTTTTTCAATTCGAACCAGTAGTTCCAGAGATTAGCGCGTTCAAACAAACAAACAAAGAAACTCTTCAGCTTTATTATATTAAGTATAGATGTTAGAGGGCATACTAGCAAACTTAATTTAGCTACGAAGCGTCAAATCTGCCTATCTCATTTGGTAATACAGGCGTTATGTAGGCAAGTGTTTAAAATTACATTTACTTGGATGTATGTAAAACTCACAGTCAAGTCCACTTGCGTTTATTAGTAATTAAATCACAATGTAGCTCCATTATCGGCACTAAACAAGGCTCCGGTAACACTATTAGCTTTGTCACTTGCTAAAAACAAAACCAGCTCAGCAACTTCTTCAGGTTCAGAAATTCTCTTGAGAGCAACAGCATCAGTAAAGTCTTCAAGTTTCATGTCTTTATAACCAGAATTAGTCAGCAAATCAGTTTTGACAAGACCGAACATGGCAGTGTTCACCCTGACATGAGGGGCAAATTCTAAGGCAGCACATCGCGTGAAATGATTCAGCCCAGCCTTGGCAATGTAGTAAGAAATATGCTGCGGTACGGCTGGTGTCATCACAGATGCTACGCTGGTTATGTTGACGACATTACCTTTGGTCTTCATCAAATGAGGCGCAGCTAGACTTGTTAAAAGCACAGCAGCTCTTAAATTTGTGTTTAACACTTCATCGTAGACCTCCATTACTTTGCCATCTAGAAGAGAACCGTCTCTCAATATGGCAGCATTGTTAATCAAAACATCGATTCTTCCAAATGTATGTATTGTTTTTTCAATGACTTCTTTGGCTTCGTCATCTTTGGATACATCGGCTGGTATTACCAAATGTGTTTCGCCAAAATTTTCGCATCTTTTTTCGGTTGCGTCCAATTTAGTCTTGGTTCTTCCTACAAGAACGACATTGGCTCCTTCTCTGGCAAAAAGGAAGGCCATTCCAGCTCCATTGCCAGAACCCGCTCCTGTCACTATTACAACTTTATTTTTAAAACTCATTTTTGTAATCACAAAGTAAAATTTTACACTGCCAGTGTGCTTGCCACAATTTTGTCTTGAAATGATTTTGATTATTTCACGCAGCTTTAAATATACTACCGTGTATAATGTCGTAAGTATGACAAATCACAATAACAGGTTATGTTTGTTTAAAGGCATAACATGTGTCATCAAATATAAAATACAATAAAAGTCATGCTAAATCATGATTTCTGACGTAACAGTGATCGAGACGGCCGACCAGTCACTGTAGTAAATCTACTCATCATTTAATATTATTATCTATCAAATAGTCTTATCAGTCGTTTATGTCACGGGTTCACATGGTAACAAAATGTTATACGCAAACAAAAATAACAGAGCATGATGCGGCTTGGAATAATACCTGTCCATTACTTCCGTAGATGATTTAAGAAGCCACTAAGCATATGGTTAAGTGTGGTTTAGGCGACAGGCTAGCAACCTGTCACTATTTAACTTCGTTCATCTGTTTTCAAATGTGAAATCCCGAAGCGTGAATTATAATTTTGTCAATGCAACGTTTCGGCACATAAAGTCATGATTGTATGTTTATGTTTTACCAGTCATTGAAATAACATCAGACTAATTTCGATTGACGGGTAAACTTAAATGAAACTACATAATTGCAAAGGAAACATTTTATTTTTTCAACAAATAACCATTATCAATGACGTAATTAGATCCTGTGATATTCTTGGCCTTTTCACTTGCTAAGAAAGTAATGACCTCGGCAATCGCTTCGGGCTTACTAATGCAACCCAAAGGAATTTCTTTCGCCAGACCTTCGTAAAACTGAGCCTCCGCTCCCTCGGGTACCAAACCAGACTGCTTGAAAATCCCCGTCTTCACTGGACCAGGGCTGATGCAGTTCACCCTCACACCTGACCCTGCTAACTCCAACGCAACGCAGCGGGTCAAGTGATCCAAACCAGCCTTAGACACGCAGTATGACATTGCATTCATAGGCGGGACGACTTGCCCCGCTACACTGGAAACATTAACCACATTCCCCTTTGTAGCCACTAGATGTGGTGCAGCGAGGTTGATCAGTTGAACAACGGAGCGTAAATTCGTGTTCATTACTTTGTCGAATGTTTGGAGGCATTTCGGATCAGAAATTGAAACGAAACGCATGACGCCAGCGTTGTTTACAAGTACGTCTAGCTTTCGGAATTTTTCGATTGTTTTTTTTATGATTGTGGTTGTTTGTTCTTCGTTGGAGAGGTCAGCTTTGATGATGAGCGGTTGGGGGCCGCGAGCAGAGCACCGCTGGGCGACGCTGGCGAGCTTGGCCTCGTTGCGCGCCACGAGCCCGACGCGGGCGCCCTCGCCGGCGAACAGCTCCGCGGTCGCCGCGCCGATGCCGGAGCTGGCGCCCGTCACCAGCACTACTTTACCAGAGAAACTCATTTTTGTGAGCAGTCGGTGGAGTCACTTTTCTATTTATATGGTACTGTTAGGATTCCCTCGATAAGAGTCTAAGTAAAATTACTTCAAGTAATTTTTTCTCTATATTTTAAGAAATACTAAAACTAGATATGATTAGGCAGGATGGACGTTGAACATAGGCCTCCCCTTTAGACTTCCATAAGTACCTGTTGGAAGAGATCAGCGTCTAGCGTCTTCCGACGATCTTTATAAGTTTGTCTGTCCATCTGGTTGTCCAACTATGTGATAGACATTTTGAATAAGTAGTATAAAACTAATTTTAGAATTACAAAGAGATTCAAAAGAGTCTGTAGTTTCGGGCTCAGAATAACCATCTCCATCAATGTCCATCTCTTCCGAGGATATCGAACGAAAACGTGGAATGAGAACGATGTCACATAAACATACTATCGTTTAGTCCGTGTGTTTACTTGCCATCAGTCTGTATTTTATGAATCTTGACAACTGAAGGCGAAGCTGAGGGTGAAGCAATTACAAAATTTTCACACAGATGTGAAACCCAATTGTAAGTTCCGGATCTTACTTGACCGACCAAACTTTAGTGCAGTCATAATAAGTCTACATGACATCATAAAAATCAAAACGTCGTGAGTAACCATGTCATTTATTTTTACACGATAATATTTTATGCTAGCGATACATTCAGTAAAAATTGCCACTAACCTAGAAACCTTGTTTAGTCATTTGTTTCACTAGAATTCTACTACTGGATATTGTATTGTCATTCGACTTGCAAAAAATTTTAAAATTACAGTTCTATTGATTGATGATATTTTCATGCAAAATTGAGTTATGAAACATCCTTTTCAAAATTACAGACAAATTACACATTTTGTATTGAGGTACACAAACATTGCAAGTTACATAAAAACTTGTAAGATAGAGTGACACCATAGTCATTTCTGTAATTGTTATTGATGTGATTGCTTCGTAATAAAATGTAAAAAAACCTAAAAACAACTAATGTCATTCACATAATAAGCAAGTATCATAAAGAATCAGTTAATAACATAATCTATATTCTATACCGTGTGGTGTCGGGATAGAATAACACCTCTCCATTTCTTCCGTGGAAGTCGTAAGAGGCGACTAAGGAAATAGGTTCAGGTATGCTTTAGGCGACAGGCTAGCAACCTGTCACTATTCTACCTCTTCCATCTCTGCAAACCTAAAACTATGCTGAAAGCTGCGTTCGAAAAATGGCTAAAAAAATGGCGGCAAGACGGATTCCCTCAAGTTCACACCTACAGCCGCGCCAACCACGTGTTCCAAATTTGAAATATTTTTTTCTCCTCTTTCAATCATCGTTTGTTTTATAATGTTCGAAATTTTAACGTAATAGTATTTATTTTATATTATATACTAAATGGATATATAACGTAAACATTATAATGTTACTACAGGATACAGTACAGTCAAGGGAATTGATACCTGTGCCACTTTTCACCTTTCATAATGAGGTTCATGTTGCTTTAATTAGTAGATAGTATGGCATGTCACAGTGACATTTCTTGTGAAAAGGTACAAAGTGGCACAGGTATCAAATTCTTTGACTGTACGCTTCTTACTGTAGGTAATTTGCTTAATGCATCTAAACGTCCAACAGCGTCGTTATAATAACGCACATAGATAAAATAAAAATTACTTCAGATAGTCTATTTTGTTGCCTGCAATAAGAAACCCATTATCACAGACAAATGTAGAACTAGTGATGCATATCCCTTTCTCACTGGCCAAAAACAAGATCACATCGGCTATCTCTTCCGGCTCCGATACTCTGCGTAAAGCAGTCGTTTGTTTCAGCTCCTCAAAATACTCTTCGACAGTAACGTTCAAGTCTTCCGCCACTTTGTTAAGGATATTAGTCCTCACTGGACCAGGGCTAACGCAGTTCACTCTGACCCCAAACTCTGCGAACTCCAAGGCGGCGTTACGCGTGAAATGCTCCACTGCAGCCTTCGAAACACAATACGACGAATTTGAGATACCCACCCAAGTAGACGTAACACTGCACACGTTGACGATATTGCCTTTAGTAGCCTTAAGATGAGGAGCTGCCAGATTTGTCAGCATAGCAACAGAGCGAACATTCGTTTGCATCATCGAATCGAAGTTATCCAAATAGTCAGGATCGGTGATCTGACGTTTAGCGTAAATGCCAGCGTTGTTGACAAGAATATCTAATTTACCGAAGTGTTTAACTGTCTTGGTTATTGTGTCTTTGGCTTGAACTTCATTGGTTATGTCAGCTTTGATGATGAGTGGCGATTTGCCGTGAGCCGAACACTGCTGAGCAACGCTGCTGAGTCTGGACTCATTCAAATCTACGAGAGCAACGAGGGCTCCTTCGCTGGAGAATAGCAAAGCGGTGGCTTTGCCAATCCCTGACCCGGCACCAGTCACTAGAGCGACTTTACCCGACAAACTCATTTTTAGAAAGGTAAACACTAAATGGAAATGTCATCTATGACTATGCTTTTATTGGGACGTTCAGTCGTAATTACAGTAAGTAGTTTAGATTAAAACTAGAACTACTTGAGTCTCGAGTGTAGTCTTGAGTGTATTATTTTACCTGTGGATGTCGCAAGAGGCGATTAAGGAACTAGGCTGAGGTACCTTAGTCGACAAGCTAGCCTCTTATCACTATTATAAATCCCTCATCTATATTTATACCTAAGGCTTGCTAATTTTTGTGTGCTCTTCCTTCTCTAATAGGAAATAAAACCATGACGTTCTATGAATGAATATATAATTTATGATTTTCAACCTGTACGCCGTTGATAAACGCAGTAAACATTATCATGTAAGTAATATTCTACTTGAATTAACACGTTTAAATTAAATTTACTTCTTCAAAAGTGAGCCGTTATCTGACACATACACTGACCCCGTAACGCTTCTGGCTTTGTCACTTGCCAGAAAAGCAATCAAATCAGCAATTTCTTCCGCGTCACTGATCTGGTTCAAAGCTGTCATACTCTTCATATTATCCCAAGTATCATCAACTGTATCAGCCGTCGCCAAGCCTGAAGCTTCTATAATATCTGTCCTCACTGGTCCAGGGTTGACGCTGTTCACCCTAACTCCTGAAGCTGCCAACTCCAAGGCAGCGCAACGAGTGAAGTGATCCAAACCAGCCTTTGACACACAATACGCGGATGTATTTTGAAAAATAGTATGAGCGGCTATACTAGACACGTTCACTATATTTCCCTTAGTAAGTGCTAGATGAGGTGCAGCAAGGCTGGTCAACTGCACAACTGAGCGCAGATTCGTCTTCATAACTGTATCGAAGGTTTCCAAGATGTTTGGATCAGAAATAGGAGCATGTCTTGCAATGCCAGCGTTGTTGACAAGAATATCAAGTTGTCCGAAGTGATCTATGGTTTTCTGGATTATTGTTTTTGTTTCTTCTTCGTTGGAGAGGTCAGCTTTGATGACGAGCGGCGGGGCGCCGCGCGCCGCGCACCGCTGGGCGACGCTGGCGAGCTTGGCCTCGTTGCGCGCCACGAGCGCGACGCGGGCGCCCTCGCCGGCGAACAGCTCCGCGGTCGCCGCGCCGATGCCGGAGCTGGCGCCCGTCACCAGCACCACTTTACCAGAGAAACTCATGTCTACACTGGCAAAACCGAATACTGACTAACAAAAAAAGGTAATCACCGAAATTTTCCTCAGTACAATTACGCCAAACATGACATCATCAATGTAAGTAGGTACCATCTTTATTTTGCCGTGCTATAGTAATCACAAAGAATGAACACCAATATTGAAGTTCAAGCGTATAACACGGTTTAGTTAACGAGGGTACTCGTCGTCGAACAATTTGTGTTTCTAAGCGTTTAATCAATTAGGGTTAAACAAATACATATGTATAAAAACGCAACATGAACCCGGATGTATTGGCCCGTCAACTTAATATTGTATCGTGAATTTTATTAAGAGTTCAACATTTATCAACAAATTTGATACGGATATTGTTGCCCTTATTTAAAACAAACAGCAATTTAGCTATGAATGCAATAAGTGTATCATGCTTTAGCAATTTTACTGTACACGCCGACTTGTTTAACAAGTACCTATTCTATTACAATTTTCTTCCTTTTTCATTTATCAAAATGAGAAAAAATGTCTTGCAACTAAATCGAATTCATAGTCCTTCATCTGGAACCCAAAACCACGCAAACAAACATGTCGAGCAGAACTCTAGATAAAGAAGTGAGAGTTCGGACCTGTCTTGTGAGTGTCACGGTAGTTCTATGTCAAACATGTTGAACCATGTTCTATTCACAACACTCCAGCATGGTGTCCTTGAACCGCAGGTCTAACAAAAGAGGAGTGAATCATGTCGATTTTGTTTTGAATTCACAAACGTAGTTAACCTTAAGTACTTAATGGTACAACTTTTGTCTCCATCCATGTCATAATGTTCCTAATAGTTATACGTCCAACCAAAGTGATGATCGGATGAAGAAAATAAAATTATTTGAAATTGGCGCGAGCTTGTGACGTCGATGGGCAAATTGTTTTGGGATCCGAATTTTCCCCTGTTTTAGAAGTTCTTTGTATTTTGTACAAATATCTTTATGTGCTTTTCAGAATTGTCACGTGACTGTGAATAATGTTTTGTGCCTATGCGATTGCACACAATAATTATTGTGCCCGTAAGAGGGCATTAAAATTCGTGATTCTCGTTTCATATAATGCACTCGTATAACATAGCATAACGTCACGCCTCTTTCCCACAGGGTCAGTTGGATACTTCTTTGTTCCACTTGCTACGATCCTAATACCTACTTCTTTTGCTTCATCCACATTCATTAATCTCCTTATACATGCTCATCATTTTTGGATACTCTTGACCTGATCTTTTTCTAAAACGTTGTAACTATACCCCTAATCAACATATAAACAGTAACATAAAACAATCAATTGTTACGCCTTGCGACATGTGACGCACGTAATTGAGTAATTTTATTTACCAAGTAAACAATTTTTAAATATAAATACCGATGTTAAGGTAAATGGTTCTTTTTATATTCTTTAATCCAGAATACAACTTCTTCGATGAAACTATGTCTTGTTTTACTTAGAGTCTTAGAACATCCAACCCGTTCACTCGATACTATCCACATAATTATTATCACAACATTCGTCACAACGTCCGCAAATTGGTCTCGAAACGTCCGTCCAGGTCTTCCCCTCCCAATGCTCCCATTCACATTCACCGTATAAATGTGTTTAGTACCTAAATCTTCTTTCATTCTCTCTTCTTTCACATTCTTCTCGCACTGTCTCTTACTCGTATGTTATTATTGCAATACCTTTATGTAATTATTGTGTTTCGTTTATACTTAGCAAATTTTTTTTACATAATCCATGTTGTGGTTGCTATTGTACTAGTGTTTTTTTTAGAGAAAAAACTTTGTGCCAAGTTTCTTGCAGCGCATTTTTCCTGGCAATAGTAGTCTTTACCAAGCGTTGGTAGTAGGTACAAAAAAAGATTTGCAAATGTGATTTTCATTTGAAAATTAATTGTTCAGATAGGAACGACCACGGAACCATTTCTCGAATATATTGTTGAAATGTATCAAACCAATATTCTAAAAGTGATTTGATTAGATTATTTACTTTATCAGGCTCTTGAGTCAAGGCAAAACGCACGTTTTTAGTGTCTAGTGTCGCTTATCTTATCCTCATTGGAAACACTAGAAACTTGTATATATTTAGCAATAACTTTTAAAGTAGCTCACTATTTCAATAACCTGTGCAGTTAATTTCTCTTTGTGTAAATTGTGAAGTTTTAATATTCATGTTTGTGTTTATAAGTTCGCACTTATTAAATTTAATTTCATATCATTTTCGTTTGTGCTTAAGAACAACCCAACTTATATTTCTCCCATATTGTTCCGAATGAGGTTCAGATATGCTTATGGAAACAAGCTAGCATACTGTCACTATTATACCTCTTTCATCGATGTTAAAACCAGAAATGATATAACGTTAATTGTTGCTACAAAGAAAAAAAGTAAAAAAAAACTTTTAAGTAAAACGGTTTTATTTTAGTCTAATCAATGTATATAAAACCGTTTTACTTAAAAGTTTTTTTTTACTTTTTTTTCGAGCTTTTAGTTTTATTTTAAATTTGATATAGTGCACTGTATTCACCGTGCAAAGACCTTTCAATTGATACCCATATTGATGGGGTAGATAAGAATTAGGTCATCCGCCATTTTGTAGCGGCGGCCATTTCGAATTTACAATGACAATGAATGTACATTATTGTATTGTCACCACAACTAAAAGCGCATACTGAATTTCAGATCAATCAGTTGACGGAAAGAGGGTGAAATTTCAATTTATAAATTTGAACCAACAAAGACCAAAGAATAAAGACTAAAACAAACGGGGTAAGCTAAGTAAAACCGTTTAAAAAGGAAAATGGTGATGGTTTGGACTTTTTAAAGTTTCGAGTCCTCTGCGTACCCCATTTAATAAAAAGTGTGACGTATGTGTGTGTATAAAACTACATGTTTTTTTATTTATAACTCTGATGTCTACTTTGCTTTCGTACCAATATAAAGTACTGAAATGAAATTGTTTTATATCATAGGCTGACGTTTGAGAACTGAAATAAATAATACAAGCTAGTAAAAACTTTGTTCTTCCTCACTTTCCATTCTCGTGACCGAAGTGTTTTCCTGTACAATAACTAAGAATAAATATTTTTAAGTGGAACAAAAAAAGTTTTATTAAACAAAATACATTAAATCAAAATCACATAAATAAAAAACGGTTTCTAAACGAGTTTCATTTTCTATTCTTTGTTAGACATTGCCATTTGTCCGCTTTTCGCTATTTTATTTTCTTGTTCTTCTTCATCATCAATAATTCTTTTCACTCTTCTTTTTTGAGTTTTTCTCTATCAATAAAGTTATCCAAATAACTCTTTAGTCTTCTTCTAGACTTGGATAGATAACCACTTCTATTAATTTCTTGGTAGCTAAATTATTCTTCTTTTTCTTCTTTCTTTTTAGTCTAGCAAAATGGTCATTGTCAACAAAATCAACTATTATAGCATCAAAAATATTATAAAATGTGTTTCTGTTTTGTAATGTAAATGGTTCTTGAGCAGTTCACGGTTTACCTCCTTTCAAAATATACCCATTATCGCTGAGAAAAGCAGAGCCGGTGATGCCTTTTGCTTTATCAGTAACCAAAAAAAGTATCACGTCAGCTATCTCTCCTGGCTCAGATACTCTGTTCAAAGCAGTCAGTCCACTAATTTCCTGCCAAAATTTGTGACCAGGATCATTTACAACTTCCGCAACTACTCCATGTATATTAGTTCTCACTGGTCCAGGATTCACGCAGTTTACTCGGACCCCGAAAGCCGCGAACTCTAGAGCAGCGCTGCGTGTGAAGTGCCCTACAGCGGCCTTAGAAACACAATACGAGGATTGACTAACGCCAACCAAAGTAGACGATATACTGCACAAGTTAACTATGTTACCTTTGGTAGCCTTAAGATGAGGAGCAGCTAAATTAGTCATCAAAACTACTGACCGTAAGTTCGTGTTCATTATCAAATCGAAGTTGCTCATGTAATCTGGATCGGTGATTAGAAGTTTCTTGTATACCCCAGCGTTGTTGACGAGGATGTTTAGTTTCCCGAAGGTGGTGATTGTTTTAGTTATGATAGCTTTTACGTCGCTCTCTTTGCTTACGTCGGCTCTGATGATGAGTGGTTTGCTGTGAGCTGCGCACTGTTCAGCGACAGTTGTGAGTCGGGTCTCGTTCAGGTCTACAAGAGCGACCAGGGCGCCCTCGCGGGCCAGCAAAAGGGCGGTGGCGGCACCAATGCCCGATCCAGCTCCAGTCACTATGGCAACTTTGCCGGACAAACTCATCGTACTAATTGTAAGTCGGAGAGAGAATGGAAATGACATAGACATGAGACAGCTTTTATTCAAATTGTTCGGTGATCAGAATGGTCGTAAAACTTAAGTTAATTACTCTTTTTTAGGGTTCCATATTCAAAGGATGAAAATGGAACCCTATTACTTTCTGAGACTTTGCTGCCCGTCTAACCGTACGTCTTACTGTCGCCAGGCTGCAAGAATATCTCACGAACCGTGCTAGATAGACATAGACAGTTAAAATTTCCTCAGGTTATGTATTTCTATTGCCGCTATAACAAATACATCAAACCAAAATCACTTAAATAAAATACAGTTTCTAGATGAGTTAGATACTTCTCCTTTTCTCTGTTAGGTTACGCCTTTGTTTCTTTTTTCGCTTCTTCCGTTAATTTTTTCTTCTTCATGATCAATAATTCCTTTGTTTCTTTTTTTTCAGTTCTTTCTTGTCTTTTTAAACGTCATCCATTTATCAGCAAAATTTGAACATCGGCGTAAATCGAGTTTAGCTCGACATGTTTCGGGATAGTTTAAAGCCCCTCATTTGTAGTCAAATTGGTTTCAAGAAGTGAGTTTACCGTATATTTTGTTATCAATAAAGTTATCCACATTACTTCTCAGTCTTCTAATGAACATGGAAAGATAATCGCTTTTAGTTAATATAGCTTCAATAGCTTGTTAAAAATGTATTTTTATTTTATAATAAAATTGTCTTATGCAGTTTATGGTTTACATCCTTTCAAAATAATATACCCATTATCGCAGACAAAAGCAGAGCCGGTGATGCCTTTTGATTTCTCTCCGACCAGAAAAAGTATCACGTCAGCTATCTCTTCTGGCTCGGATACTCTGTTCAAAGCACTCAGTTTACTAAACTCTTGCCAAAATTTGTTGCCAGGATCATTTACAATTTCAACAGCTACATCAAGAATATTAGTTCTTACTAAACCTGGGTTCACACAGTTCACTCGGACCCCGAAAGCCGCGAACTCTAGAGCAGTGCTGCGTGTGAAGTGTTCTACAGCGGCCTTTGAAACACAATACGAGGAATTACCAACGTTAACCAAAGTAGATGCTACACTGCACAAGTTGACTATGTTACCTTTGGTAGCCTTAAGATGAGGAGCAGCTAAACTTGTCATCAAAACAACAGACCGCATGTTTATGTTCATTAGCAAATCGAAGTTCCTCATGTAATCTGGATCGGTTATTAGAAGTTTTTTGTATACCCCAGCGTTGTTGACGAGGACGTTTAGTTTCCCGAAGGTGGTGATAGTTTTGGTTATGATAGCTTTTGCGTCGCTCTCTTTGCTTACGTCGGCGCTGATGATGAGTGGTTTGTTGTGAGTGACGCACTGTTCAGCGACGGTTGTGAGTCGGGTCTCGTTCAGGTCAACTAGAGCGACCAGGGCGCCCTCACGGGCTAGTATGAGGGCGGTGGCGGCTCCAATGCCCGATCCAGCTCCAGTCACTATGGCAACTTTGCCGGACAAACTCATCGTACTAAGTCGGAGAGAGAATGGAAGTGACATAGAGACGAGACAGCTTTTATTGAAACCGTTTAGGGTTCGTTCGGTGATCAGAATGATCGAAAAACTGAAGTACCTACTTACTATTGATTTTTTAAGACAGTGTAGTCAGCACTAGAACAAATTACTCAAAATTGACACAAATAACTCTTACCCACTGGCTTTATATTGAATCAACCTAACCAATAAAAATGTAATTTTCGATACAAGTTTTTTTTTGCCGACTGTACTTTTTGCCAACTGTTATTCATTGTCATCTACTCTTAATTATGTGCACCAAATTTCAAGTGAATCGGACCAACCGTTGAAGAGTTCCCTCCATCGGAGACAGTCCCGGCTGGGCCACCAGAAGTCCACTACCGGAATATTGTATGCATTTTCGTCCAAGTTACGTAGGTACACCAAGTTTCAGCTCAATAGGTCTATTGGAAGTGGTTAAAATCTTCCTTGCAAGATTTGTAATCATACAAACATACAAAAGTGAAAGCTTAAATGAAATAAAAGCTTGTAATAATAGATTACCTCTCGCGTAAATAGATGTTTTAAGTACCTATATGTTATATCCCGTGTGATGTACTCTCTCCATTTCGTAGGTAGATGTCGTAAGATTCGATTAAGGAAATAGGATAAGGTATATTTTAGGCGACAGACTAGCAACTTGACTCTGTTTTTTACATGTAACAGTCATGGTTCTGTCTGTGTAGTGATTCCTGGCCCACCATAGAACCTAGTTACAGTAAACGTCTTTGTAACATTGCTCTGCTCGACAAAGTTTTAACATTACGTTTACTGTAACAACGTTCTGCGGAGGGTCAGAAATCAAATAGTTCTACTGTACATGCCTCTGTAGAGAACTCGACCTCGTTTTGTGACCACACGGCATTGGCTATAAAATTATTAAGCATTAAAATATCTGTAAAGTTATGTAAAATAGTCATTAAAATACTTAGTTAAAAAAGTAACTCCGTGAGTAATAAAATTTCATAGACGTTACCTTGCTTTGTATTTTGCTTTGTATTTCAGCATTTCGTGACCCCGATTAGAAAACATAATGGAGAAAATCACAAATGAAATGAGTCATGAGTTTTCCAAGCTTTGAAGCCACTTTTAGGACATTTTTACATAAAATGTATACAGCTTTAAAACTATCCACCCACCAAATTTTTATCTTTACCTATTCGAAAGACTTAAGCTATAACTTTTACTCTCCATATTATAAAAAAAAAAGAGTGAATGTGTCAAAGACGATTCGTAGACGAACTGAGTCATCGATGTAGCCCACCAGTTAAGCAAGTTGGAGTGGCAATGGGCAGGCCACATTGCACGTAGAGCAGATGTCGAAAAGTGCTGGTCCTACAAGGTGGACAGATGACCTAAAGATCGCTGGAAGACGCTGGATGCAGGTCACTTTCAACTGGTATATAGGGTAATCCAAAGAGGAGGCCTATGTTCAGCAGTAAACATCTTATGGCAGAGATGAATGTATGAAAGCAGGGGACTAAAATTGGACTTTGTCTTAACAGACAACATAAACCATATTCTGAAGAATTATTTACTGGAAATTGCCTGTTTAAATTACCTTATCTCCTGTTTACTTTGTCTATACCAATAACAGGCGTGATGGTTGTCATATTTTATATGAATGTATTAAGTCAATTTGTTGGGTGGTCGTGCATTATGTTGTTACATTGTTCGAGAATGAACAGGGCGTTCCACAACTTTGAAACAATGAGCAACTATTACCAATATTGTGCATAATTTACTTTCTGAACGAAGGCTCCATTTAAATTCTAAGGTTAAAAGTACACTTTGATTTAGTTAAGTCTTACGATTTACATGAAAGAAAATGGACAGATTTAATTCTAAACCAGACACCATACGGGGAATCTCTTTTCACATTTCTTCTGAGATAATTCTTCATATTAAAATAATTTTAAACAAAAAAAAACCGACTTCAAATTTGGGCTATACTGAAAGCATTTGTCTAATAATGAGGGTGACCTTCCATCACCAGCAGGCCTCACTAATTACTGAAATTATAATTTCCAGTCTGCAGGTGCATTCAGTATTGAAAGAATTATTCTTTAACTCCTAAGCATTAAGGAGTTGACCTTCCATCATCAGCTCAGTCATATTTTTTTTACTGCCAGACGTAAATACTGGTGTAGCTTTGAAAAATGTACTAAAAACATTACCTGTGCCAATAAAATTTGAGGGTTGCCCTCGATTTCCCTCATATTCCATCATCAGATCAAGATATGCTGGCAATGGGACCACCTGGAAACTATACCCTTTCAAACAAAAAAAATATTTCCAAATCGGTCCAGGCGTCTTCGAGTAATCAGCGAACACACATAAAAAAAAATAATGATGATAAAAAAAATAATAATAATAAAAAAATATCCCGACGAATTGAGAACCTCCTCCTTTTTTTGAAGTCGGTTAAAAATAACTCCATCTCGTAGGTGACTCTGTCTTTTCATTCCGCAAGGAAGCGGTTATCAGCTCCAACAGATATCAATCAGTAATATCAGACTGGTTTTTTCGTTGCCAATTGTAACGTAAATTGCGGGTGTATTTACAAATAAGATAAAAACAATAGGTTTTAATAACTTTTATTTGTCATAGCACAACCACATACAACAATATTAAATCAGTTTTAGGCTAACGGTAACCTAAATCAGTCTTTAAACTATAAGTTTAAACAATAAAATTAAAACAGGGTCACAGGCGTGTTTGGCCGTCAACTTTCTTTAGTTAAATAATTAATAATTAGGTTTATAACCAGCTTAGATTTCTCAGCTGCTCTTAGGCCGGCAACCACAGGACTATGACCGTGGCCGGCTGGCTCGGTGACCTCTCCGGGAAAGCTGTCTCGTGCACGGCTTTACCGCAGACGCCACCACTGGCCATAACCTGGGCTAACACGGCATCCTCAGCTCCAAGAATATAACTAGAATATGAATAGAATCGAATAATAGCCCGTCCGGAGCGATGGATGCCAGGACCTCTCTTAAGAAAGCTGCCTCGCGTAAACAGCTCTCTCACGGGAGGCCAACTGAGCTCGCCACACCGGTCCAGGCGAGGATGAAGACAGGGTCGTTGCCTCCGCAACGCAGCCCCAAAAGCAGGCAACCCAAACGCGTCACCCAAACGCGTCCTCAAAACGCGTGCCCAAAGCGCGCATCCAAAACGCGTCTCCCGAAAACGCGTGTCCGAAACGCCTTCTCATAACGCCTCCCTACGATAACAACAACCAGGTTAAACATGACAAACTAAAGGGTTTGCGCGATCAGAGGGAACGCGACTACTGCTTCGTCTGGATGACGAGAAACACGTGTTCAATAGACTCACCTCGGCGGATAAGGAACGCCGCGGCATTAGCCCCCTTGTTCTATTTCAACGCCAGGGAGGCGTAGAATATCACCCCGACACGTGTCTCTCCAACACGAGCACGGCCCGAATCTGGGAAAGTGAAAAACCAATGAAATTCGATGCTACGATCACAAATACACGACGCCGGCTCGCAAACAAAGTATAATTTCCTCAAGAAATATTAAAAACTCACCGATTCAAAAACTACAGCATTGCGTTCAAGCGGCCATCGTCACAGACGCCGACAAGACGAAATGTCAAATCAAAATGGCTGAACCCCTTCCGGGCCTCTTGTGTTGCCAACACAACCGCGCCGCTTAAGCTGCGTTCAGACACGCAAAAATGAGCCAAAGGACCCATTCGAAAATCGGACATTACAACACCCTCCCTCCAAGACGAATTTCCCGACCTTAGCAAGGGAAATTCCAGCTGGCCCCCAGCTGTAAACTCTCTCCGCTAAGACGAGACGCTGATGGACTATGAAGGTTACCATGAAGCCTGCAACATAACCATAAACAATCAAAACATCATCAAAACAACTACCACAAAACGAACAAGCCTATCTACAGGGTTACTGGTAACTCGACGTATTCTTGGTAGGACTTGATAGAGGAGCTAAAATGCAATATTTTTAAACCATCATATGTATGGCCGAAAATTAACGGTTCTTGAGTTATTGATTTTTTAAGATTTTTTTTGAATTTCCCAAAATTTTACATTAAAACTTTTTTTTTTTAAATTTGGCCATCTGTTGCGGTAGTTTTTTATTTATTTTTGAATTATTAAACTATTTTCAAATTAAAACAAGTACAAAAACCCTAACAAAACAAATAAAAGTCTTTGAAATCAGCGAAAACATTTTTTATGTTTTATTAAATCTGTGGTTGTTGTTACTAAACTATTGCTCTAGTCGAAAAAAATAATACGACATCAAGTGTACAAATTGTTAGAAAAACATCTACGTTTCATCAGCTTTCTGAAAAGGTATCATAGTCCATAATAATCTTTAAGAACTTTTCACAAAACTGCCTTAAATTAACGATTTCGTTTGCGAGTCATCGCGGAATTGTATGGAGATGTGTTGACCGCGGCAGTTGTGCAAACGTTCCGCTGGCTGCGCTGTCTCAGTTTCCATACTATTTTGTGACCCTGTGATGCTTTTAGCTTTATCACTGGCTAGAAAAACTATAAAGTCAGCTATCTCTTCTTTCTCGCTGACATGCTTCAAAGCTGTCATAGTCTTCAATCGGTCCCAGGTAGCGTCAATTTCTGCATCATTTGTTAAGATACCTTCAAGGAAATTCGTCCTCACTGGTCCAGGGTTGACGCTGTTTACTCGTACCCCGAAAGCAGCCAACTCCAACGCAGCGCAACGAGTGAAGTGATCCAAACCAGCCTTCGACACACAATACGACGAAAAGTAGGCCAAAACATTACGAGACTCAACGCTAGACACGTTTATTATATTTCCTTTAGTAACAGCAAGATGGGGCGCTGCCAGACTAGTCAATAAAACAATTGAGCGCAGATTCGTGTTCATAATACTATCGTATGTTGTCATGAGATTGGGATCAGTAATTGGAGCGAACCTTACAATTCCCGCACTGTTCACAAGGATATCAAGTTGCCCGAAATGGTCGACGGTTTTTTGGATTATCGTCTTCGCTTCATCGTCGTTGGAAACATTGGCTTTGATGGTGAGAGGTTTGGCGCCGTGTGCTTCACACTGTTCTGCTACTTTACAAAGCCTGGCTTCGTTAATGTCTACCAGGGCGACGTGGGCTCCACTAGCCGCTAAAAGCAGAGCGGTTGCTTCACCAATGCCTGACCCGGCACCCGTCACCAGCGCCACTTTATCAGAGAAACTCGTGGCTACGCTGCCGAAATAAAGTACAAAGTAACACAACAAAGCTACCGAGATTTTCGTCATGGTGCCTTTTTCTCTTTTTTGATTCTGAATCTCAGAATGTTGCAGTACACTTGTAAGATTTGGACTAATACGCTCAATTAATTTTACCATTTTGTTCATTGACTATGTAGTATTGTAATCTCCTCCTTCCAGTCACAAATGTAAAAAAATCGGCTCGCATATTTATCTTATAAATAAATTCAAATGAAGTGCCAGCCTAACAACGCCCAATCATTTTACTTAAAGCAAATGTGTCTTTTGACGGGCCTCGTGTATGTGTACAGTTATCGGGATATAACTTAGCAAGATTTTTGTAGTGGGGTTAAGTTCATGCATCGCTTTTTTCAGGTAAAAGGTGAAACTGAGAGCGAAGCATTTGTGGCGGTTGCACCAATTTTTAGTTTGCAGGATTATTATTTGTCAGGCCCAGACGGAGATGGCGGGACGACTTAGACCTATTTTTGAGCGACTGGCCACAGACCGCTCTGGATCGGATGGAGGAATGGAAGACATGGGGGGAGGCCTTTGCCCAGCAGTAGGATACCGACCCAGGCTAGATATAATATATACATACATACATAACCTTCACGCCTTATTCCCTGCGGGGTAGGCAGAGACAACAGAGCGCCATTCGCTTCTATTCTGACATACTTCTTTCGCTTCATTCACATTCATAACTCTCGTCATACACGCACGACGATTTCGGGTACTCCTTATTTGGCCTCCCTTTAGTACATCGTCGATCTGGTCGGTATACGTTCTTCGGGGGCGCCCTCGACCGACTCGCTCAACCAAACACACTTCCCTTGTAAATTTGCTTACATATCCTTGCTTCATCCATTCTCTCCACATGCCCAAACCAACGCAGCATACCCT
>BHDV01007923.1:399332-422306 GCA_005406045.1 Adoxophyes honmai
TGCCCGCGGCTCTGCTCGCGTTAAATTCGGGGTATCACAGAAGAGATAGCACACATACCAATTTTATAGCTTTCTACATTGAAAACTTCAGGGAAATGGGGGCTTTGAAGAGACAAAATGTAGCCTATGTCACTCTCCATGCCATAAACTATCTCTACCTAAAAAATCACGTCAATCCATCGCTCCATTTAGCCGTGAAAGACGGACAAACAAACAAACAAACAAACACACTTTCACATTTATATATTGGTACGGATATGTTAGATGTAACTTACAGTGTATTTGTGTACATAGAGTACGTACTAGCACGTATATCGCCCTGCATTCAATGTGACATTACCTTTACTTAAGACTATTCGCGCTTACACGCGTTTATGTAAAATCTGTGTATTTAAGACGCTCGTTAGCACCTAACGTGGGTTCTTATTTGACAATCACTCTAACATACCTATTGACATCTACATCTATCAAGATAGTTTGACATCCTGACAGTGCGATCTACACAGAAAGTACATTTTGGTCCTTCGAACCTTTGTGTGTTTTAGTGCTAGTTGTACATCTATTGCGGTAGCGAATCGGTTTGCTGGCCTCCCACAAGCGGGTCTCACCAGTAAATTGAGAAGGCGCAAAAATATCGTACATAGAGTGCAGCTGCATTGAACATACGCAACGGCCAAGACGGTGGAAACTTCATTTGTCTTCGAGCTGGATAGGGTTTTGTGAGTAGAGTGTTGCTTTGTTTTAGCTTAGTTGGCTTCTCACCATTGGGTTCCCCTACTGAGTTTGAAAGTCGTCACGGTCGCTCTCGAACTTCAAAAGCACTATCGCACTAGTGACTTGTGCACCACAAGTTCCACGCAACTAACAACATTTTGCAAGGTTTGACAGTGAAAGTGTTTTAGTACATACAGTGACAACTGCATAAACATGGAAGATTTTTATGACATCTTAGATCGTCAACGAGAAATCGCTGACTCTATAAGGTCTGTGGAGATAAACTTCAGAAAAGATTCTGAGTCAAGGAAAACTGAAGAATATTTGAAGAAACGGATTGTCACTATTGACACTTTGTGGGAAGAGTTTGACAAGAACAATGGCAAACTCTTAAAAGCTCCTGAAAAGACGCACGAGTATTTCATTAACAACGTTTACATGGAAATGAAAACTAGGACCGACAGGGTCCGCGGTATGATTTCATCGTTTGCACCAAAGATAACTTCGACTGTCGTCAAGGACAGTAAGATTACAGAATTAATCAACAAGCAAAAAGCTAACTTTCGAGCTTTCCAACGAACGCTCAATAACATTGACATTGACAAAATAAATGAGAAATGGGAGATGGAAGATGAACTGCGTAACATACAAACGCGATGGAACATCATTGACACGCTGCATCTTAAAATTGACAATCTCATGCAAAGCTCATCTGGAGACTGCGAGAACTCTTACGTTGCATACGAGAACAAATATAGAATGACAAAGAAGGCGCTTAATCAAAAGATATCTGCTACCAGTCACCTGCATCAATCAACACCTCAAATGGAAATACCCAACTTTTATGGAGACTATTCTCAATGGCCTACGTTCCTAGACCTGTATAAATCTGTTATACATGATAATTCTGTTCTGTCCAGTGCTCAGAAGATGCAACATCTGAAAGGCAAGTTAAAGGGAGAAGCTCAACGACTAATTCAGCACCTCAACGTTTCTGCTGAAAACTACCTCACGGCATGGGATCTGCTAAACCGTCGCTACAACAATGATCATTTATTATCCACACGCCAGATTGAGATATTTTTGAATCAACCACCTATCCAAAGACAAACCTCATCCGAAATAAAGAAACTGCATGACACAACAGTAGAATGCATACATGCCATCCACAACCTCAACATCGATCCGAACACCTGGGACGAAGAAACTAGATAGATGACATTAAGCGACTACAAAGAGGCACGCAAGTCACCACGTGACCTGGCATGTCTCGATGAATTTATTACATTTCTAGAACATAAATTCACTGCATTGGAGCCGTTTGGGAAAAAAGCAAAGAGACAGCATGCCATCCATATCCAAGCAACCTTCATTCAAGCCTAGAGAGCCACTTTACCCAAATCTCAAGAAATCATCGTATGTTAACAAGCCTGTTAAATTTAATACTCATAGTAACGCACACTGTGTGTTGTGCAATACCAACGCGTTGTACATATGCAAGAAATTCGAATCGATACCACCGGAAACCAAGCTAAAGACAGTGACAAAAAATGGCATGTGCAAAAACTGCCTTTATGTAGGTACATGAAAGTAACATAATGCAAATACAGCAAAACATGCAAAATATGTCACGGAAAACACAATACATTATTGCATGAAGCGGTGCGGACTACGTCGCAAAAACCTACAAAAACATATTCACGCGAGCCATCAAGTAATCATGTTACAAATATTAATTGCGAAACTCTACTCCCAACAGCCTTGATACGAGTGCGCGCTATTGACAACACTTTTATGACATTAAGAGCAATATTAGATCAAGGCTCACAGATCACATTGACTACCGAAAATGCTGCACAACGCCTAGGATTGCCTCAACATCATCTGAACGCATCTGTAACTGGAGTCGATGTCAACGTGAAAAAGAGCAAAGGGAAGTTGCAACTGGAATGCAAATCCACTCGCGATGAGTTTACGTTCATGACAGACGCTCTTATTATGCCACAGTCAATAAACTACTTGCCAAACAACTCCTTTGACAAATCTAATAACTCGCACGTTCAACATATTCAACTCGCAGATCCAGAATACAACGTTTCTAAGCCTATTGACATTCTCTTATGATGCAAGAGTCTATTCAGAAAACATCATGAGCGGTCTTATCAAAGGCGCAGAAGAGCAACCCGTCGCTCAACAAACAAAATTAGGATGGATCTTGTGCGGGAATGTGAAATCATCATTTCACTGCAACGTCGTAATTAATGATATAGAAGAAATTGCTAATTACCTACTGGGAAATAGAAGACATCAACATTGAGTCTGACACCATGACAACACAAGAACAATTTTGCGAACAACTGTACGTCTCCACCACAAAACGTTTACCTGACGGCAGATACGTAGTTCGACTACCTAAGCAAAAGGACTTTGAAGCTAAATTAGGTCAGTCTAAATCGAAAGCAATAGCGCAGTTCAACAGATCAGAAAAAAATTTTACAAAAGACAGTAATCTACATAACGCCTACAGCAAATTTATGAACGAGTACATTGAATTGGGTCACATGAGAATATATGTTCCTCTAAATTACAACCCATGTGCTACTTACCACATCACTGTGTACTCAAAGAAGAGTCCATAACACCCAAATTTCGTGTTGTGTTCAACGCATCATCGAAAACATCCACAAGTTACAGCTTAAATGACTTGATAGAGAGCGGGAAAAAATTACAACAAGACATTTCAAGACCTGCTAATAAGATGGCGAACATACCGATTTGTTTACACTGCAGACTGTGAGAAGATGTACAGATGTAAACTTGTACATGAAGATCAGCAACATTTACAGGAAATCGTGTGGAGAGATGACCCGCAGCACCTTCTTCAAGAATGAAAGCCGCTCCGTTCTTGGCTGTGCGAACTATGACGCAACTTGCCACTGACGATGCTAAAAAATACCCCTTGGCTGCAAAGGTCTTGAAAAAAGATTTTTACGTGGATGACCTACTAAGCGGCAATAATACAACCGAGGAGGACCGTGACATACAACATCAACTGATTGACATGTTGAAAGGCGCTGGGATAAATTTACGAAAGTGGTCCAGAATTATTATCAGATTTATTACCCAATCAAATAAGCTAAACATCAATTGATATACAAAACGCAACTTCAACTAAGGCACTCAGATTACAATGGAATTCATTTACCGATACTTTCCAATTTAATTATAATGAGAAGCATTCAGAAAAAATGATATACACAAAACGCAAATTATTGTCTGATATCTAAAAAATATTTGACCCACTCGGTTGGCTATCTCCAGTGACAGCCCGAGGGAAGATATTATTTCAAAACGTCTGGCTCGCCGGGATCGACTGGGATACCGAAGTACCGAAGGAAATCCTACAAGAATGGATGAAACTACGTGACGACATGCATAATATTCACAAGTTTCACATTCCACGTTGGACTGGCAACATGACACAACCTGTTGAATTACACGGATTTTGTGACGCATTCGAAAAAGCGTATGCATGCGTCATTTATCTCAAATCCATTGATAACGGAGGAAAAATTATTACAACAATTGTCGCTGCAAAAACAAAACTCGCACCCAGAAAAAAGACTGACTTTACCACGATTAGAGTTGTCTGGAGCGTTGCTACTTTCAAAATTAATGGCGAAAATCCTACACGCCCTGCCACATGACTCTATTCCTATTTACGGCTGGACAGACTCACTGGTCGTATTGGGATGGCTACAAGGAAACCCAACACGCTGGACATTATTTGTAGCAAACCGAACAATGGAAATCCTTGGGATAATTCCCTCGTCATGCTGGAGACACATTAAATCACAAAGCAACGCAGCTGACTGTGCTACTCGCGGACTACAAACAAGCCAATTGACACTGCACAATCAATGGTCGGTGGTCCTTCGTGCATAAAAATATAAAAAAAAAATCGGTTGTCTGTAAAATCGGCTTACGGACGATTGTTGAACGTGACAATGTCATAAGAAAATACTTCCATTTTTCAAAAGAAATGTTTTAATTTAATTTTATTTTATTTTGAATGAATTACCACAGTATATTCATTCAATATTATAATTAAATTAACATATTTTATAGCATGCATTAAAAAAAATACAAAAAGAACTCTTTCGAACCGGTTTTGAACCAGTGACCTATTCTTCTACAGTCCACCGCTCTACCAACTGAGCTATCGAAGGTTAAGAATTGGAGTTGAAATTCTGATAAACTTTCTGCAACGTAATTGGTTTAATGGGACGCCTCAGATTGAGGTAACGCCGCATACGTCATGTTTTTTCTTGCGTGCAGCCGGCTCCATCGAATTATAAGACGTTGTCACTTCAAAAACGGGCCTTAAACAGACATTAGGTTCAGCTTGTCAAATTAAAGCAAATTTAAGCAATTCAGATATCATATTTAGAACTATTAAGTACAAAACAAAAACATTAATGAAAAGTATAATTATATAACTAACATAGTAGGTAGGTATATTTTGACCTCAAACTGCTCTGAGATGAAGCTTTAGTTATCGATGTTGATCAAATAATCAAGATAATAATACAAGTGACTCTAAAAAACGAAGCATTACATACAAACCTTATCTTTTTTCAAGAGGTTTCAAGATGTTATTCCATTCCACTTATCCTTACTAATATTATAAATAGGAAAGTGAGTTTGTTTGTTTGTTAATGTTTTTGTTAACAATATCACGTTTAACCATCTGGTTACCCCGAATTTTCTAAACGTGGCACTGGATTTTTGAATTCATGTGCTCTGCCTACCCCTCATGGGAATACAGGCGTGAGAATATGTATGTGTGTATGTAATTTTTTTGTTTGTTCCGCTTTCACGCCGTAACCACTGAACGGATTACTTTCCAATTTTGCAGACGTAAAGTTAGAAGTCCGGATTAAATAATAGGGTACTTTTAATCTCGGAAAAAATTGATGTTCTCGAGGGAATGTTCGCTTTATACCGCAATATAACCGAATTCCACGCGGGCGAAACCGCAGGCGGAAAGCTAGTAAAATATAATTCCATTCCATAAAAACATCTATTACTATTACTTGTTTGTTAAATATCTGTCAACTAGATAAAGTTTACACAAAATGCAAATTCATTATTAAAAACAAAAATGGCTTCCGTGAAAATATTTGATACCTACTTAACAATATTTTATCAATAAGTGGTAGTGATTATCTTTTCTAGCATGAAACATAATCATGTCCGTTTTGAGGTCAAAAAGAACTCAAAAACTTCTAATCAAAGGTCAAAATCAAGAACAAAGTTATTTTTTTTGTTATTGGTCAAATCTACCAGAGCACGTGTTAAGAGAACACCATTCTCAATTTCATACACAGACCCTGTGATGCTTTTAGCTTTATCGCTGGCTAGAAAAACTATAAGGTCAGCTATCTCTTCTTTCTCGCTGACATGCTTCAAAGCTGTCATAGTCTTCAATTGGTCCCAAGTTGCATCAATTTCTGCGTCATTTGCGAAGAAACCTTCAAGGAAATTCGTCCTCACTGGTCCAGGATTCACGCTGTTCACTCGCACCCCGAAAGCAGCCAACTCCAACGCAGCGCAACAAGTGAAGTGATTCAACCCAGCTTTTGACACACAGTACGACGAAAAGTAGGCCAAAACATTACGAGATTCAACACTAGACACGTTTATTATATTCCCTTTAGTGACAGCAAGACGGGGCGCTGCTAGGCTGGTCAATAAAACAATTGAGCGCAGATTTGTGTTCATAATGCTATCGTATATTGTCATGAGATTGGAATCGGTAATCGGGGCAAATCTGACGAATACAGCACTGTTCACAAGGATATCAAGTTGCCCGAAATGGTTTACGGTTTTTTGGATTATCATCTTCGCTTCATCGTCGTTGGAGACATCAGCTGAGATGATGTGAGGTTTAGCGCCGTGCGCTTCACATAATTTAGCGACTTTACAGAGTCTGGCTTCGTTAATGTCTACCAGCGCGACGTGGGCACATGGTCTCGTGAATAGTTCCGTGGAGTTCTTGCTGCTACTGGCTATATTATTTTTTTTGGAGAATTTTAAAATTTCACTTTTTTACCTAAAAACGAACCAACTTCAGCGTTGATATGCTGTATCTTTTCTGCCAGTTCCGGGTTGTGTTAAAGTCTTTTTCGTAAGCTTATACGCTCACACGAATAGTTCCGTGGAGTTTTAGCTGCTACTGTCTACGCTAATTTTTTTGGAGAATTTTAAAAATTTACTTTTTTATCTAACGACGAACCAACTTCAGCGTTGATATGCTACATCTTTTCTGCCAGTTTTAGGTTATGTCATGGTCTTTACCATAAGCATATATTTTAATGAAACAATGGAATGAAATAATTATTCGACCGCTCAGTTTTTAGTCGAAAAATAGTAAACGTAGAAATTTAAGTTTTGCGTATACCAAACATTTTGCATCAATCAAGTGCGTCCGAGCGCGAGTGAACGGACGTGAATTATGCGCTTGCGCTGAGTATTACTTTGATATCGAACGCGATGACTTCGTTAATAAAGTGCTCGTCGTGTAATGTTGTTATTTGTGAGCTTCTTGCTTTCATACAGAACAAGCAGGATATTATGGATGAAAAATCCTTAGTTACACTGTGTTTATCGAGTTTTACGGAAGAAGATATTAACACGGCTATGAGTTTATTGTTCTCGGCGGTGTCTCAACGAAAAATAGTGAGAAAAAGGCTAAGAAAGCTTATAAGGACTTATATGATGTCATTGCAGTTTTTAAAGAGTCTAATCCAGACGACTTGCCTGTTTTCGTCGCCAGGGAATTACAAAAGTTACCACCACTAACGTTTGATCATAATAGATGCTTCAAGACTGCTGAGAGATGTATTAATACTGAAAAATGAAATACAACTAATAAAGGACAATTATGCTACGCAAAATCAATTGATGGATATTAAAGCAGACCTGTTAAGTAATAAGCATGCCTCAATTATTGATATCCCGAATCGTTTTTAAACGGTTTTACTTAGCTTACCCCGTTTGTTTTAGTCTTTAATCTTTATTCTTTAGCCCGCTCTACACTCGCGGCGCGAAGTCGCTCCGTGAATTCACGGCGTGAATTTACGCAGCGGCTCACGCATAATAACTAAGCGCGAATGCTAAGGCGTGAACAACATCTACTCTCGCGATTCGCGGCTTTCGCGGGCGTTCGCGGGTGTTCGCGTCGCGAGTGTAGAGCGCGCATTTGGTCTTTGTTGGTTCAAATTTAGAAATTGAAATTTCACCCTCTTTCCGTCAACTGATTGATCTGAAATTTGGTATGCGCTTTTAGTTGTGGTGACAATACAATAATATACATTAATTGTCATTGTAAATTCAAAATGGCCGCCGCTACAAAATGGCGGATGACTTACTTCTTATCTATCCCATCAATATGGGTATCAATTGAAAGGTCTTTGCAAGGAGAATACAGAGCACTATATCAAATTAAAAAAAAAAAACTAAAAGTATGAAAAAAAAAATAAAAAAAAAACTTTTAAGTAAAACGGTTTTATATGTATACAAACTAAAATTAGATTAGACTAAAATAAAACCGTTTTACTTAAAAGTTTTTTTTTTACTTTTTTGTTAATATTAAGAGGAGGTAGTAAAGGTTGTTTCGACAGTGGTCCAATAGGTCTACCTCACATTTTATTTCCAACGCATCAACAAAGTACAGCTGACTGCATTGATAATGAGCGTCTTTCGTCTCGCTTGCACTCATGTGGAGGAATGGTTTCGTCGCCTCCGCTTGATAAGAGTTATAGTGACGAGCCGTTGGAACATAAATCTACTTGCGATGGCGATAAGATGCATTTTTCTACGCCGGGTTCGGTCGAGCAAGCAGAGTTTGGCGGTGAGAAGGAACAACAAATACCGAAGAATGAACATTCTAATACTAACGCGGAATGGATTGTTGTCAAGTACAATAAGCATAAAAAGCGATTAAATTCTGTCCAAGGCAAAGCAGTGACGAACCCAGACGAAAAGTTCAAGGCGGCTGATATAAAAATTCCCTTGTTCATAAATAACGTAGATCAAAATTCTACTGATCGGGACATTATTGATCACATACCTAAGTAATAATATTATAAAGAGGAAAACTTTGTATGTTTGTTTGTTTTTTTGTTTGTTTGTTTGGTTGTAATGAATAGGCTCAGTAACTACTGGACCGTTTTTAAAAATTCTTGCACCATTCGAAAGCCACAAGACATTATCCACGAGTAACGTAGGCTAAATTTTATTTTGAAAAAAAAAAGGGGATTCCGTAATATATTTGGGTTTAGATACCTACATCTACATCTACACTAATATTATAAAGAGGAAAACTTTGTTTGTTTGTTTGTAATGAATAAACTCAGAAACTACTGGACCGTTTTTAAAAATTCTTGCACCATTCGAAAGCCACATTATCCACGAGTAACATAGGCAAAATTTTATTTGAAAAAAAAAGGATTCTATTAAATATTTCGGTTTAGATATCTACGTCTACACTAATATTATGAAGAGGAAAACTTTGTTTGTTTGTAATGAATAGGCTCAGAAACCTACGACCCCAAAATCCGAAATTTACGCGAACGAAGTCGCGGGCGGAAAGCTATCCGCACCAATATAATTATAAATGTGAAAGTGTGTTTGTTTGTTTGTTTGTTTGTTTGTTTGTCCGTCTTTCACGGTTAAACGGAGCGATGGATTGACGTGATTTTTTAAGTAGAGATAGTTTAGGGCACGGAGAGTGACATAGGCTACTTATCCCGGAAAAAATTGATGTTCCCGAGGGAAAACAAAAATATAGTTTGCTTGATAGATCGATATCGATCGATGATAGATCGATATCAATCGATAACCGATCGATAGATGATAGATCGATGGCGCCGTGTGTCGTTTGAAACGAGAAGTTTTCTTATAGTTGTGCTTTATACCGCAATATAACCGAGTTCCACGCGGGCGGAGCCGCGGGCGGAAAGCTAGTAAGTAATAAAACACAAATTAACGTGAACTTGCGAAAAATCAACTTAAAAGAACAGAGAAAATATAAATATAATGCTTATGTTGTTTACGTACCAAAAAACAAGTTACCGTTATTTTTAAATAACGACTTGTGGCCGGAAGGAGTATCCTTTAGACGTTTCTTCAAGAGAGATCTTAGTAAGAACATAGTTCATTCTGGGAAGAAATTGACCAATAATGGATAATAATAGTACAAACTTAATTACATTTAACTGCAGATCATTGATGAGATCTGTTGATTGTATTAGATCATTGTGTAAATCGGCCGACATAATTGCACTTCAAGAGACATGTCTCCTACCGCATGATATTCCGCTATTAGGTTCTGTGGATTCAGATTTCGAATATACAGGGAAGTCTGCCGTTGATACTTCATCGGGTATCCTGCGCGGGCGACCCTATGGTGGAGTTGCTATCCTGTGGAGGAAAAATATATTTCGATCTGTGCCGATTGTGCAGTGTACTAGTGATAGACTCGCCGCGGTCAAGATTTCCGTCTCTTTTGTGCGATCGAGTCTGCGGAGCAATAAAAATTCTGAATGGAAACTGTCTGCGCGCCGCGCCATTCAGAGATTTTATTGCTCCTCAGACTCGATCGCACTAAAATCTGTCGTCTGCGCAGCGCCTAATATGGCCAAAATTATAGGATGTGTACACGTTAATCTTTGACAAATGGCGGTAGGTATCTATCCGCCGTACATCCTTAGGTATATCCGCGTATATACACGTGTCGCGCGACATGTCGAGCGAAGTCCGGCGACGTCGCGCTACGTTGCTCGACATGTCGCGACACATTTGTCCCCTAATGTATTTGTGGCTTAAATGCAAACGGCAATGCCTGAGCACCGATCGCGCGTATCCGTTCACCTGCGAAATGTGCACGAGCATCTGCGAAAGCAGAGTGGTAACAAGGCAGTTCACCCATGCCCCGCCACGACCCAATTTGGCCACGCCGCCCCAGCGTCAGGATTGCGCCAACACTATTCACTATTAGGGGAGCAATCGTCCGGCTCGCCTCCCTCACTGAGAATCCTGAAAAGAGCTTGCCAGCCGGTAAGACCGCCGTCAAAAACGTCCGTCTATTCCTTCCCCTCCCGACACACCGATCCACACTCTCCGTATATGAGGACTCTTTTTTCAGCAATCCTCTCTAAATGACTAACGCCACTATATCTACTTTGGCGTGATGTACAATCGAACCAACTAATTCCTGACCCACCGCAGAACGTTGTTACAATAAACGTAATAAAGATTTCCTTTGTAAAGCAATGCAATTTCACTATGAAGTTCACTGTGAATAGGTTCTATGGTGGGTCAGGAATTCATTGGTTCGATTGTACCTATGTATTTGTATTTTTGATCAAAAATTACCGATACCTAGCTATCTCGCGCGTTACTAATATGAGTCGCACGATTGAGAACTTTACAGTCTAACTAGAAGAGTCCAAAATGACAAGTAGGTACAAGTAGGTATTAGCCCAAAACGTGTCGAGCTAATCTCCATACAAAGACATGAGTGAATTCGTTTTATTTCTGTATAAACGAGACCCACGATAGTTATTATGTTTGACATTACTTTTATTTCGTACCATCGAACCAATTAATTCCTGAACCACCATAGAACCTATTCACAGTAAACATCATAGTGACATTGAATTGTTTGACAAAGGAAATGTTTATGACGTTTGCTGTGAGCTGCGCACTGTTGAGCGACGGTTGTGAGTCGGGTCTCGTTCAGGTCGACTAGAGCGACCAGGGCGCCCTCGCGGGCCAGTAAAAGGGCGGTGGCGGCACCAATGCCCGATCCAGCTCCAGTCACTATGGCAACTTTGCCGGACAAACTCATCGTACTAAGTCGGAGAGGGAATGGAAGTGACATAGAGACGAGACAGCTTTTATTCAAACTGTTCGGTGATCAGAATGGTCGTAAAACTTAAGTTAATTACTCTTTTTTTAGGGTTCCATATTCAAAGGATGAAAATGGAACCCTATTAATTTCTGAGACTTTGCTGCCCGTCTATCCGTACGTCTCACTGTCGCCAGGCTGTAAGAATATCTCACGAACCGTGCTAGATAGACAGTTAAAATTTCCTCAGGTTGTGTATTTCTATTGCCGCTATAACAAATACATCAAACCAAAATCACTTAAATAAAATACAGTTTCTAGATGAGTTAGATACTTCTCCTTTTCTCTGTTAGGTTACGCCTTTGTTTCTTTTTTCGCTTCTTCCGTTGATTTTTCTTCTTCATGATCAATAATTCCTTTGTTTCTTTTTTTTCAGTTCTTTCTTGTCTTTTTAACCGTCTTCCATTTATCAAGAAAATTTTAACATCGGTTGCAAATCGAGTTTACCTCGACATGTTTCGGGATAGTCTAAAGCCTCTCATTTTGTGGTCATATTGGTTTCAGAAATGAGTTTTCCGTATATTTTTTTATCAATAAAGTTATCCACATTACTTCTCAGTCTTCTAATGGACATGGAAAGATAATCGCTTTTAGTTAATATAGCATCAATAGATTGTTAAAAATGTATTTTTATTTTATAATAAAATTGTCTTATGCAGTTTATGGTTTACCTCCTTTCAAAATAATATACCCATTATCGCAGACAAAAGCAGAGCCGGTTATGCCTTTTGATTTTCCTCCGACCAGAAAAAGTATCACGTCAGCTATCTCTTCTGGCTCGGATACTCTGTTCAAAGCACTCAGTTTACTAAACTCTTGCCAAAATTTGTTGCCAGGATCATTTACAATTTCTACAGCTACATCAAGAATATTAGTTCTTACTAAACCTGGGTTCACACAGTTGACTCGGACCCCGAAAGCCGCGAACTCTAGAGCAGTGCTGCGTGTGAAGTGTTCTACAGCGGCCTTTGAAACACAATACGAGGAATGACCAACGTTAACCAAAGTAGATGCTACACTGCACAAGTTGACTATGTTACCTTTGGTAGCCTTAAGATGAGGAGCAGCTAAACTTGTCATCAAAACAACAGACCGCATGTTTATGTTCATTAGCAAATCGAAGTTCCTCATGTAATCTGGATCGGTTATTAGAAGTTTTTTGTATACCCCAGCGTTGTTGACGAGGATGTTTAGTTTCCCGAAGGTGGTTACAGTTTTAGTGATAATAGCTTTTGCGTCGCTCTCTTTGCTTACGTCGGCTCTGATGATGAGAGGTTTGCTGTGAGCCGCGCACTGTTGAGCGACGGTTGTGAGTCGGGTCTCGTTTAGGTCTACCAGAGCGACCAGGGCGCCCTCGCTGGCCAGTAGGAGCGCGGTGGCAGCTCCGATGCCCGATCCAGCCCCAGTCACTATGGCTACTTTATCGGACAAACTCATCGTAGTAAGTCGGAGAGAGAATAAAAATGACACAGAGACGAGACAGTTTTTATTGAAATTATTTAGGGTTCGGTTGGTGACCAGAGTGAAAGAAAAATTTAATTGCTTACTCTTGAATTTTTAAGACTTAGTGTAGTCAGTGCTAAAACAAATTATTTGAAATTGACTCAAATCAGTCTTACGCACTGGTTTATTGAAAGATGGATTTCCTCACGGGTAGATACTTAGTTATTCTAAGTATAAGTTACATGCCGTGTGGTGTAGCCTCTTCATCCCGTCCGTAGATGTCGTAAGATGCGATCAAAGAAATTTAGGCGTATATTTTATGCGTTTAGCTAGCAACTTGACTCTGTTGTTCCACTTAACATGAATTTGAGGCGAGCAATAGCTAAGGTTCTGTCTGTATAGTGATTCTTGACCCACCATAAGACCTAGCCCCTTACCTTCGAATGTACATGCCTCTTTAGAGAACTCGACCTCGTTCTGTGACTACACAGCATTAGCTATAAAGTAATGTTAAATAGGCATTAAAATACTTAGTTAAAAAGTAACTCCGTGAGTAGTAAAATTTCATAGATGTTGCCTTGTCATGATTAGTCGTGACCACGAACAGAAAACACATTGAAGATGCCTAAATGGGGCAGTATGGCAGTAAGGTATATTACTAAACGCTACAAATTAAAAGCCATTAACTATTCGAAATTTTACTTACTTTTAGCATATTTTTACTTAAATTGTATTCAGTGGTAAAAATATTTACCCACCTAATTTTTCGCCTTAATGGGCGCCGTCTTCGTGAGAGGGGTCTTGACTACACTGCTCTGGGTCATTCCTGATGCAAAGGCTGTCCGTCGCGGTTCAACGCGACGCGTATAGTGTTTTGGGCACTTTTGCACCTTGAAGGGCGCGGGGCAGTTTATTTCATTGACGTTGTTTGTTGTATTTGTAGTGTTTTGTGAGACATGTTTTTTTCTTAAACAGAATGAGGAATCTGACGAATTGTTTATTGGAAATTACTTTATCTTCTGTTTACTCTGCCTACCCTTGAGATTACAGGCGAGATTCGTGTATGTATTTTATGTATATGCATGTATTACGTCAATTCAGTGGGCAATCGTGCATAATGTACCTAAGTAGGTACATTGTATGGAAATGAACAAGGCGTTCCACAACTATGAAACAATAAGTAACTATTTCCAATGATGTTTGTTAATAAGCAGTAAATTATAGCTAATATGTTTGTTTGTTTGACGGCCGGATAGCCCAGCGGTTAGAGAACCTGACTGTGAAGCCTGAGGTCCCGGGTTCGATCCCCGGTCGGGGCAGATGTTTGTATGATGAATACGAATGTTTGCTTTCAAGTCTTGGATGTTTGTCTATATATAAGTATGTTTATCCGTTGTCTAGTACCCATAACACAGGCATTAAATTGCCTACTTTGGGACTAGATGATTGGTGTAAGAATTGTCCAGTGATATTTATTATTATTTATTATATACTATGTTAGATATAACTTACAGTGTATTTGTTTACATAGTAAAAATACAAAAAACGGGCCTTAAACACACAGTAGGTATAGCTTGTCAAAATAAAGCAAATTTAAGCAATTCAGATATCATATTTAGAACTATTAAGTACAAAACAAAAACATTAATGAAAAATATATATAACTAACATAGTAGGTAGGTATATTTTGACCTCAAACTGCTCTGAGATGCAGCTTTAGTTATCGATGTTGATCAAATAATCAAGTGACTCTGGTTTTACATTTCTATCTTAATAAAAAAACGAAGCATTACATACAAACCTTATCCATTTTCAAGAGGTTTCAAGATGTTATTCCATTCCACTTATAAAATATAAGTAATTCCATTCCATAAAAAAATCTATTACTATTACTAAACTTGTTTGTTAAATATCTGTCAACTAGATAAAGTTTACACAAAATGCATATTCATTATTAAAAACAAAAATGGCTTCCGTGATAATATTTGATACTTAAACAACATTTTATCAGTAAGTGGTGGTGATTATCTTTTCTAGCATGAAACATTTTAAGGTCGAAAAGACCTTATAAACTTCTAAACAAAGGTTAAAATCAAGAAAAAAGTTATTGTTTCCTATTACTTATTGACCAAACGAATATTGACGAGGTCGTTTCAGCCTTAATGACCTCAACATCTGGTAAAAGTGTTACTAATCCACCAGAGCACGTGTTAAAAGAACACCATTCTCAATTTCGTACACAGACCCTGTGATGCTCTTAGCTTTATCACTGGCTAGAAAAACTATAAGATCAGCTATCTCTTCTTTCTCGCTGACTTGCTTCAAAGCTGTCATAGTCTTCAATTGGTCCCAGGTAGCATCAATTTCTGCATCATTTGTTAAGAAACCTTCAAGGAAATTCGTCCTCACTGGTCCAGGGTTGACGCTGTTTACTCGTACCCCGAAAGCTGCCAACTCCAAAGCAGCGCAACGAGTGAAGTGATCCAACCCAGCCTTTGACACACAGTACGACGAAAAGTAGGCCAAAACATTACGAGATTCAACACTAGACACATTTATTATATTCCCTTTAGTGACAGCAAGATGGGGTGCTGCTAGGCTAGTCAATAAAACAATTGAGCGCAGATTCGTGTTCATAATACTATCGTATATTGTCGTGAGATTGGAATCGGTAATCAAGTTGCCCGAAATGGTCTACGGTTTTTTGGATTATCATCTTCGCTTCATCGTCGTTGGAGACATCAGCTGTGATGATGAGAGGTTTAGCGCCGTGCGCTTCACATAATTCAGCGACTTTACAGAGTCTTACTTCGTTAATGTCTACCAGCGCGACGTGGGCACATGGTCTCGCGAATAGTTCCGTGGAGTTCTAGCTGCTACTGGCTACAATAATTTTTTTGGAGAATTTTAAAATTTCACTTTTTTACCTAAAAACGAACCAACTTCAGCGTTGATATGCTGTATCTTTTCTGCCAGTTCCGGGTTGTGTTAAAGTCTTTTTCGTAAGCTTATACGCTCACACGAATAGTTCCGTGGAGTTTTAGCTGCTACTGTCTACGCTAATTCGTTCACCGATAAAGATTTTACCCAAAAGTTAACTTGATGCCAACTGTATAAAAAATGATCTGGACTAAAATTCATAGGGCGTAAGTTTACATCTACAATCTACATCTACATTAATATTATAAAGAGGAAAATTTGTTTTCATGTTTGTTTGTAGTATCTAACTATAGTCGCTTTTTCTGTCTGTCGTGTTGTATGCTTAAAGCTAAATATACTTTAGGCGACATTTGTCGTGCGACATGTCGAGCGATGTAGCATTGGTCATGACTTGACAAAACGTCTTGACATTTTTAGTGGGCGTTATAAAGAAGATGAAATAGTTTTTTAGAGGCTATATCATTTTCCCGATGCTTAATTGTTAAAGTAGAAGTTTGAGTATGCGGCCAAAAAGAAAAACTGCGGCCAAGTTTATTATTTGCCTTTCAGAATTACAGGTGTCATGAGTCATGAGCGACTAATCTTTTGGCATGTGGTTGATATGAATACCGGGTGTTTCGACATAGTGGTGTTATGAGAAACGGATATTTTGGGATTACGGGTGTCATGAGAGACGTATCTTTTGGCATCTGGTTGATATGAACACCGGGTGTTTTGACATAGTGGTGTCGAGAGAAACGGATCTTTTGGCATACTTTCATTTGAAGAAACTGATATTTTGGACCGGGTGTTTTGGGAACGGATGTTTTGGGAAACGGATAGCCTCTTTCTTGTCTTTTAAACCGTCTTCCATTTATAAAGAAAATTTGAACATCGGTTGTAAATCGAGTTTAGCTCGACATGTTTCGGGATAATCTAAAGCCCCTCATTTGTGATCATATTGGTTTCATGAAGTGAGTTATTCGTATATTTTGTTATCAATAAAGTTATCCACATTACTTCTTAGTCTTCTTCTGGACATGGAAAGATAATCGCTTTTAGTTAATATACCATCAATAGCTTGTTAAAAATGTATTTTTATAATAAAATTGTCCTATGCAGTTTATGGTTTACCTCCTTTCAAAATATACCCATTATCGCAGACAAAAGCAGAGCCGGTAATACCTTTTGCTTTATCACCAACCAGAAAAAGTATCACGTCAGCTATCTCTTCTGGCTCGGATACTCTGGTCAAAGCACTCAGTTTACTAAATTCTTGCCAAAATTTGTGGCTAGGATCATTTATAATTTCCGGTAATATGAATGTATTAAGTCAATTTGTTGGGTGGTCGTGCATTATGTTGTTACATTGTTCCAAAATGAACAGGGCGTTCCACAACTTTGAAACAATACATACATACATACATACATATTCTCACGCCTGTATTCCCATGAGGGGTAGGCAGAGCACATGAATTCAAAAATCCAGTGCCACGTTCAGCAAAACAATTGAGCAACTATTACCAATATTGTGCGTAATTTACTTTCTGAACGAAGGCTCCGTTGAAATTCTAAGTTTAAAAGTATACTTTGACTTAGTTAAGTCTTACGATTTACATGTAAGAAAATGGACAGCTTTAATTCTGAACCAGACACCATACGGGAAATCTCTTTTCACATTTCGTCTGAGATAAATCTTCATATTAAAAAAATAACTCTATCTCGTAGGCTACTCTGTCTTTTCATTCCGCAAGGAAGCGGTTATCAGCTCCAACAGATATCAATCAGTAATATCAGACTGGTTTTTTTGTTGCCAATCTAAGACCTACCTTATTACAAGTACTTAAAAGCACTTACCAGAGTAAATGTAAACGATTGGCAAATATCCTGTTGTGTGATTTTTATTAAAAAGTATAGTAACATGATCTTTGTTAGTAGCATTTTTTGTCCAATCCACTTATAAATTAAAATATAATTCCATTCCATAAAAAAACAATTATTTGTTAGTTAAATATCTCTCAACTACATAGATAGTGTCCACAAAATGCATTATCATTATTTAAAAAAATGGCTTCCGAAATAATATTTGATACAAAAACCATATTTCATCAATAAGTGGTTAGCATGAATTATGTAAGTTTTGAGGTCGAAAAGACCTCAAAACTTCTAACCAAATGTTAAAACCAAGAAAAATGCTGTTTTTGTATGTTAGGTACTTATTGACCTATGACGACAACATGAAAAAAAAGTAGTAAAACTAGTCTAAGAAAAATACGAAGGATCTAAATAAATATCGATGAGGTCGATTCAGCCTAATTGACCTCAACACCACCAAGTAAAAGTTACTGATCCACCAGAGCACGAGTTAAGACAACACCATTGTCAATTTCATACACAGACCCTGTGATGCTTTTAGCTTTATCACTGGCTAGAAAAACTATAAGGTCAGCTATCTCTTCTTTCTCGCTGACATGCTTCAAAGCTGTCATAGTCTTCAATCGGTCCCAGGTAGCGTCAATTTCTGCATCATTTGTTAAGATACCTTCAAGGAAATTCGTCCTCACTGGTCCAGGGTTGACGCTGTTTACTCGTACCCCGAAAGCAGCCAACTCCAACGCAGCGCAACGAGTGAAGTGATCCAAACCAGCCTTCGACACACAATACGACGAAAAGTAGGCCAAAACATTACGAGACTCAACGCTAGACACGTTTATTATATTTCCTTTAGTGACAGCAAGATGGGGCGCTGCCAGACTAGTCAATAAAACAATTGAGCGCAGATTCGTGTTCATAATACTATCGTATGTTGTCATGAGATTGGGATCAGTAATTGGAGCGAACCTTACAATTCCCGCACTGTTCACAAGGATATCAAGTTGCCCGAAATGGTCGACGGTTTTTTGGATTATCGTCTTCGCTTCATCGTCGTTGGAAACATTGGCTTTGATGGTGAGAGGTTTGGCGCCGTGTGCTTCACACTGTTCTGCTACTTTACAAAGCCTGGCTTCGTTAATGTCTACCAGGGCGACGTGGGCTCCACTAGCCGCTAAAAGCAGAGCGGTTGCTTCACCAATGCCTGACCCGGCACCCGTCACCAGCGCCACTTTATCAGAGAAACTCGTGGCTACGCTGCCGAAATAAAGTACAAAGTAACACAACAAAGCTACCGAGATTTTCGTCATGGTGCCTTTTTCTCTTTTTTGATTCTGAATCTCAGAATGTTGCAGTACACTTGTAAGATTTGGACTAATACGCTCAAGTAACTTTACTACGTTTTGTACATTGAATATTTCATATTTTAATCTCCGCCGTCTCGTCACAAATAACAAAATTGGCATACACATTTATCTTACAAACTAGCTTTTGCCCGCGGCTTCGCTTCGCGTTATATTCTGGGTAACACTGAAGAGTTCTCGTAATTATTATAACACGCTACTATAGATGATATTATATGTCTTTCCATTTCGGGATAGAATTAATAGATTCTGGGCATTGGACACACGCGAACATACTACATACAACTGTCCATGGGAAAAGCACGGCTTCTCTAGGTTCCAGACTCTAGGGCTCTATGCCCCAGCCATCTTTAATGTTTGACCTTACGCTTTGTTAATGGTCATAGCGAAACTAAGCTCAAAAGGAAATTGCAGCCTTTTTAACTGAAACAGGAGACACCAGGAGATCTGTGAGAATTATCGGTATTCATGGAATTGTTACATTTTTCACTCTTTCTTAAGCCGGTTAAGATAGCCAGGTGTTAAAGATATTGCGGCCAAGCTGTGTGACATGAAGTCTCGTCTATAATCTCGATGCATCCGAATTTCGCATAATCATAACTGGGACACGCTGGGATGCCTAGTTTTAATTGACGCTTGTGTAGGGTTACACCTGATCGATAGTTCAAGCAGGCGAATTTAGAAACTCTACCTATGGGATCTGCATCTGCTGTGTTCCGAATCCATATCTGTGTTGTATCTCCTGGTACTTTACCTAACTATCACACATGGTACTTTACATAACTGACAACATACCGTGTTAGAAAATATCTATATTAATCTAATGTTCAGCGTTTTCGAAATCTCAACACATTTTAGCTACCTAAGGGCGCTGATTTTCATTCGCTCCACATTAAAGACCGTTAAAAATTCGTTGTGGGAAAAATTCCAATAGAGAAATCTCTCTCCAGGCAGATGATATGCCTGGGGACCGAAGTACACAAAGAGGAAGTTGGAAATTGTATTTATGCAACCGATCATCGAAACTTCGATAGCGGGATGTAGGATTCCATTTTTAGAATAAAAAAAATAAAGAAGAAGTAGTAGAAGTTCTACTACTCGATGATAAATGGCGCTAGGTGTCTCTACACCAGCCCCCCTTTGTAGACCGGAGGTCAGTGCGGAATCGCAGTGCAAGTCTGTGTTTTATGTTCCTGCAAGGGCCAGTAGCGTCTGCTCGGGCCGCGTTGGCGAGCGTCGATGATCCGCCGCGTTTAACGGAGAGCGAGTTGCTCCAATCCTATGCGATTGGCGGAATGAAAACCTAATGAGCTATGTGTGGTCCACTTTAGATCCGTAGCTGGCTCAATAGGTTACATACTGTAGACACCAGGCATGAAGATATGGCAACATGCTAGTGGTGTACAGTGTGCTAGTCTGACAGGAACTGCGTCGTTGTCGTGGTGTAAGTTTTGGAAGGTAGTGTTTAAGTCCATACTCGAGGTCATCAACGTGGGAAAGATTCCAATAGAAAGAGATCTCTCTACAGGCAGATGTTATGCCTGGGGACCGAAGTCCACAGAGAGTAAGTTGGAAATTGTATTTGTGCAACCGATCGTCGAAACTTCGATAGCGGGATTTAGGATTCCATTTTGACAGTAGAAGTTCTACTACTCGATGATAGATGGGGCTAGGTGTCTCTACATCGTTAACTGGGAGTTTTTTAACGTAATAACTCCCTTTAGTCATTTCATTAAAACAAACAGGCATATTTTTACCAGACGTATTATATTAATAAAATTAAAAACACAAACTTAAAAATTAAAATAAAAAAATATTAAAAATGTTAAAAAAATGAAAAAAATGCTCGCAGCTGAATTTCCGACTCAATAAATCTCCGCTGCACACGTACTTACTACCTTTAGGTGAGTTTCGTTGCATAATTTTAGTGGCGATAGGTTCTTCAGAAGCACAATCGGAACTCCAACTTTTAGAGTAAGAGTGTGTGCTGGTAGCCCCGAGGCGCTCACATAGTTCAAGAATTCTACGGGTACGTCGTTATAGTTCCAGGATTTACGGCAGTATTGATGGATAGGTATATCGCCTGTTTCCCTTCAACTTCTAGTAATATGCGCTCATTAACAGCAGTTGCCTGGTAGTTTGTTGGGGTCAGTAAAGCCCGTTCAAACATTCAAAAATTCCCGTGAACTAGGTACTATTTCACGCAGGTCTCCTTAAAATCGACCGGATGAGTTCATCAATACACGGCACTCTCTATACAGAGACTCCGGCAATCGAATGGGTTACCGTTGGTTTCCTTCATTCTTGAGCGTGTGAACTATCACCTTGACGAACCCGCATGTTTTCCGCTAGTCGCAACTTCTGCATGCACGGCCACAACGTCGAACGTTTTGAGCAAGCATTTACCTCGTTGACTCGGGTCAAAACTGGCAAGGTCTGATGGAAATCACCGCAAAAGAGAAGTGTGATGCGACACACAGTGCGGGCCGACTGTCGTATATCTCTCGCAGCATTCGGTCAACTGCTTCTAACCGCCTTTTTGTGGGCCATTGTGCATTCCTCCCAAAGGATAAGACAGCAGTCTTTGAATATTTTTGCTTTGTGATTATTTCGAGACGTCACATTATACCAAAAATATTTCTTCTTTGGTAAACGGTTGACATCTGACATCTCTGTTGATATCCGTTGCCTGGCGATCCAATCCGGACCATGCGCATCAAATGCGCGCGTATTATATTACAGAAAATAAGTTTTTACTATTGATAATGCAATCAAATATATATTTTTGACGTGACAACGCAACGTCTTATAATTCGATAGAGCCGGCTGCACGGACGAAAAAACATGACGTATGCGGCGTTACCTCGATCTGAGGCATCCCATTAAACCAATTACGTTGCAGAAAGTTTATCAGAATTTCAGCTCCAATTCTCAACCTTCGATAGCTCAGTTGGTAGAGCGGTGGACTGTAGAGGAATAGGTCACTGGTTCAAATCCGGTTCGAAAGAGTTCTTTTTGCATTTTTTTTAATGCATGCTATAAAATATGTTAATTTTATTATAATTTTGAATGATTAAACTGTAGTAATTCATTCAAAATTAAATTAAATTAAATTAAAAAATTTCTTTTGAAAAATGGAACTATTCCATCAGTATTTTCTTATGACGTTGTCACGTTCAACCATCGTCCGTGACGATTTTACAGACAACCGATTTTTTTTTTAATGTTTAGACTCATTTGAACATTATTATTATTTTCAAAATGCTATTCTTTCCATTTAATACGTGCTTAGCCTAATAAAAGTCGTTGTTTTCAAGCATTTTACTAGTGATTATATGTACGCGGGACTTAGTCGCAATTTTATTTATTTACCTTCAGTTGACTGAAGCAGAGCACGACGTTTGTTTGACAGCGCGGGTCCTTCGAACTACCCGCACTTGATTTTCATTAGTAACGGCTCCCTGAACTACCCGCGTTTCACTGATATTGTCCACCGTCCCCCTATTAGTATTAGTATGTAGTAGTATTAGTATTAGTTCGGGGAGCCGTTACTGATGAAAATCAAGTGCGGGTAGTTCGAAGGACCCGCGCTGCCAAACAAACTTCGTGCTCTGCTTCAGTCAACTCGTGACCACGGTCGCTGCAACGCGGCCGAAACGTCGAGAAGGTAAATAAATAAAATCGCGA